>VDFB02047230.1:71235288-71393838 GCA_007258455.2 Sequoia sempervirens | reverse complement strand
CTTTACTTGATGGGGCCACATTATGTTCCTGATCTTGTCGTATAGCTCTGTGCTCAACATGCTAAACACCCTCTAAATCCTGATCTGGAGTTGAAACACGAAGGGTTCATTAATGAATACACCAATTGCAATTAAATATGTTTAAAAGAACATTAGAGTGGTCCCCTTTACTTGATGGAGCCACATCATGTTCCTAATCTTCTCTAGCCTGATTTTGCTCAACATATTGATCACATTCTTACATGCCTAAAGTTGAAAACACGAAAAGATTATATTAATTAATACACCAATTGCAATTAAAGATGTTTAATTGTATTAATTCATACCGCGTTTTGTATAGCACATGAATACTTCCAGTACTAGGATGCACACCATGACCTTCATTTGTAGGTTGTGCTCCACCCTAACCAGGCTGGATTCCAATGTCATGTGCAGTATTATCATTGCTTGTCTATTTAAAACAAATAGACACATAATTACTTTATGGTGGAAATTAATATTGAATAGATTGCACAAGTATTCAATTTTAAATAAACTTTATTGAGTTTATTTACGTGCGTGTCAGATGTAGTGGAAAATTGTGTTTGCCCAGTCAAGACTCTTAGGCGTTCAACCACAACTCCATAGCCTTGTTGGAAGGAAATCTTCAGGTCATTTTTTGTGGACACTCTGTTGAATTCAGAGCCCTGCATTTTTGCATAAGATCATGAATTTTGCTTCTATGGTGTGATAAAACCAAAATTGTTTGTAATTTATTATTTGGATGCAATATTTCATTTATTGATACTTACAATTCGTGCAGCTAATTTCATATAACCACCAGAGCCAAGTTTGTGCTGCCCATGTTTTTATAGTCTTGCCTTTGTTGCCTTCGATGTGTTGAGCAACCTATGAAAAGTTTGAAATACGTTAGATTATGTAAAAAAAAGAGTAATCAGTATATAAGTACATTGTTGATAGTATCACATACCTTCTTTGGCCCGATGGTGTCTTTCCTTTTTTCTTTTTAGCCTTCTCCTTTCCATCCGACACCAAGTCCTTCCACTCCCTCTCTGGAATCATGGGGGGACGCTCGTACTTTTTGTTCTTCTCTAAATGTGACCTATATTGGCCCCTCACATACTTTAGATAGGTACCAGCTTTCTTAAAGACCTTGGTTCGGTTGAATGTTTTATCACTGAAAAACACAACTAAACGATTAATGAACTCATCTTTTAAATCTTGATTTTGGGAATTCCACCGTGTACATATGGTGAGCCCGAAGAGCTCCAATGTATAAACTTTGTCTAATTTGTATTTGGTGACTAACTATTTAGTCATTTTTATTTCTGTGACTAAATAATTTTTTAGTTAGCGACCAAATTAGTCATTTATTTACTCATTTATAGTTGAATTGCAAAAAAATAGTAGAATTTAGTCACTTTTAGTTGTTGTGACAAAAAGTTTGTCACCTAGTCATTTATTTTCCAAATTCTACTAGTATTAGTTCAAAAAACCCAACAACCCACAACTGAAACCAAGGGTGATTAGGCTTTGATACCATAGTTTGTAAGGAAGCTAAGGTAGTGAAACAACTTTCTACACTAATCTTGAGAGGAGGATAATGCAAAACTTTACAGATCTTTATAATAGTTACAAAAAATTAAACAAAAATAAACATAAATATCATGCATACCACAACACAATGATTTACGTGGGGAAAAACCTTTCAAGAGAAAAAACCCACACTTCAAAAGATGCACAATATATATTTAGAAATAAAAAGATTAAAATATACTTGCAGAGAAAGCTTTTCACAGGGTATCACCAAGCAGAGATCTAAAGGCAACATGACCGCTATCAAACTCAATACACCACAATACATAGTTGTAATACAACACTATCATAAAATAGGGTTTCCTTTAGGGAAAGTCAAGCCAACAAAATATCTACTGTCAGATTTGAGACCTAATGATGAATAATCCATATTTACAATAATAAAATATACACAAAATTTGGCTTTCAGGGGCGTTGCCCCTGAGCCTCGTTGGAGCGTGTGGTCCTCAAATCCCCCATTAGGATGATCCCCTTAGACCCCTCGTGAGGGTGAATCCCCCCTCCCTGTGCCCTTTCACAATTACAAATCAATAGTACCTTATGTAATTGCAAGGTTGAGACACATTTCCCAACATTCTTCATCTTTCAAATTAAATATGGATGCATATTATGATATGATGGACAACTGAGGTGATTTTAATGCTAGGTAGTTAGTGAACATGTTATAATTGAGAGAAATTATCTTGAATGGGATTGGATGAGAAGTTGTAAGAGAAGCACGAGGAAAAAAAATTCTTTAAAAAATTTAGATGAAATAAATTATTTTCAAGAACTTAAAATTGAGAAGAAAAATAAAAGAGTTGATTTATATTTTGAAATGCCTCAAGAGGATATACATGCTAACAATTTGATTAATGATTGGTATAATTATTTTAATTTAGAAATAAAGGAATACATTAGCATGCGCGATAGTGACGTGTATTGGGATCTAAATGTTCAAGAGTAGAGTGAGTGCACAAAAGATGTATGTAATGGAAGAAATGAGTTTCAATTGGTGGTACATGAGTAGTGTCTTTCTCATGATATAGGCATGTCTAGTTTTTCTAAAAAATTGAATGTTGTTTTTGATTATCAAGAAAAACAGGTTTTGAAGGGACCCAAAACTCTTTACATGAAAATGTTGCATAAAAGGGATATGCACATCCAACGAGCAACCAAACAATAGCCAACAAAAAACATAACACATTATAGTTTTGTTAAGATCTAAGAGAAACAATTTTGTCAATTCGAAATAATTAGTTACATCCTCCCTTGCTAACCCTAAAACATCAACAATGTCTTCTCTGTTGGCATGTAGGTAAGAAAAAATCCTTAGACAAAGGGTGGATATTAGCTACCTATGTGTTTTCCTTGGCTAGGCCTTTCATAGGGGTTTGGAATGTGGCCATCCTATCATCCATATTATCCATGTCTTTACCACTCACCTCTCAAATTTTTACCTTGCCTTTGTAAGACTCTTCCCTATAGGGTTTCAAGTTTTGATTTCCCCTCCTCTATCCTTTGATTCCCACCTCCTCATCCCTAGTTTAATATCCTTTCGACCAAGATATAGCCTTCTTAGCTTTCTTTTTTGGAGAGGTCTTCTTTCCTACAACCTTTCTTTTCTTCTTCTCTTCACCATTAGAGGGAGTTGAGGATAACACTTCAACAGTGTCATTCCCTTCTTCCTCCTCCCATCATTCATCATCATCATCATCATCCAAGGATTCAAAATTCATGTCGGAATAGTGGATGACCATAGGCTTCTATTTTTTCTTGACAATACCCTTACCCTTCGGATTCCGAATAGGGGTCTAGGTTTTAACATATTCCATGATTAATAGGACTAAACCCTCATGCAGAATTGGGAGTTTTGGGTTTTTGAAGTTCTCTTTCATAGAAAATTCCAACAAGGCAAGGAGAAAATATAAAAAAGACACTAAAAAATTATGCCTAAAGTGATTCAGAAAATAAAGTGGACATCTAATATAGCAATGTACCTTCCATCCAAAGCGATGGAACACATGATTGCCTCCCCAATCTCAACCCAAATGGGTTTTATAGAAAGTCTATCATATCCCCAAGATGACAACTTCACCAACTTCTCACATTCATTACCCTTAAATAATTAATTAAGGGCTTCCTCATTCGCTTTCCTATCCCTAAAGAACTTTCTTCCTTGCACCTGCAACCCAATTATCTACACAATCAACTCCTCAGTAATGGCACATTCCTTTCCATTGATAGTCATAGTTCTATTTTTCCATCCCTTGATGAAGAGATTCCAAGCTTCAGGATCATGGCCATGTAGTTGTTCCATTTAAGGGGTCAAACCCGCCTCCTCTAAAATTTTCCACACCTTAGGCTTTTTGTGAGCCCCATCGCATGATAGAGGCTCTACTATGCTTCTGTCTCCTCCCGTGGTCACCAAAATTATTCTGGATTACAACCCCCAAACTTTGTTCCTTAACTTTAGATAGAAACAAAAAGGGAAAAAGACCCTTTTAGGGGCCCTCCATGGGCCATTCTTCAACACCTTCTCTCTGTCTTCAATAGAATCAAATTCAAAAATAAAGAAACCCGTGGCACAAGGGTAAATACATACCTCTTCCTCCAATCCGTCTTTCCATGTGTCTGGAATCCAAGAGTGTAGAGTAGAGTTTCACAAATCTACATATCAGAGCATGGTCCTATAGGAACTCCTCCCAATCGTAGATAGATCCTTGAAAGCTTATCTCTGGTATATGCTCAGATTGAAGGAGAGTGAAATGGTTGCTTTCGTAATGAGAAACCTGACGGATGATTAGCCGGAGCGAGTATGGGCGGACATGACAGTCGCTCCCCTAAATGAGTCATCACCCTGGAAATAGATGGGTTAGAGCAACGCACTATTTTCTTTTTCCCGGCATCAACTTTTGACTCCTTCGAAGGGCGTGGGTTCCAGGCAGTGGAGGAACATCCCTCAAGCTGGGCGGGAGCTTGGTGCATTCTGCTGCGCAATAAAATAATTAGTTGATAAATAATTTGTACGCAGAACGCGTCAAATTTTCAAATCAAAAGGAGAACAAAAATAGAAGATTCCCAGCAATGTGATGTTTTGATTTTTCCAAAAGTTAGTAATAGTTTCCTTCATGTCCAAGCATTACAAGTAAAAGAAATTTATGATATTATGAAATCATCATTCAACTCCTTGTGATATTTGCATAAATTTTTATTTTCTCTTCATTATGATTGATTGATTATTGATATAAAATCCAATGTTTTTGTTAGGTTGAACTACCTAGGTTTTGTAGAATCTAAAGTGTAGGAGAGATATTAGTCATCCCTTGTTCATTGGTCCATCCTCTTAATCATTTTAATCATAAGAATTCACAACTCCTTAGATATTATTGAAAGTAGGTTGGAAAACCAACATATTAGCAACTCTACTAGAGAATATTTCAAAACATTATCTATTTGGGAAGAATCACAAGATTTGAAGATTTATTTATGATTTGTGAAATTATACTACTTTACTATGGATAAACTTAGAAAGAATAATTTATTTTCCTATTTGGAGGTGACAATTCTATTATTGAAGAATCCAATATTTGATGTTGCAAGGTACATGTATATTTATTTTCCCATTGTGTTTTAAAATGCAAGATATGGACACTTAGGATAGAGATATAAATAAAAATATAGTTGTGTTAGAAGCAAGGTTGAAGGAATTTAAAGATGCTCATAATCAAATTTAGCCTCCTATTATTTCTAATGAACATGTATAAAAAGATTTAGACCTCTCTTGGGTTAATCATAGAGGATAAAAATTGCCACAAAAGATTTATGATCAAATGCAATTGTTTGATGGATACAATAATTAATTATGATCATGTTCAAGTATTTTTAGATTTTATGGAACGACATGAAATTTACAGATGAAGACACACTTGTGAGATGTTTTTCCAAATATTTGTGTAGTAATGTTAGAGAATGGTTTCTTAGTTTTCTTAATCACTATTTCTTTTCTTGGGATAACCTTGTTATGCCTTTTCTTAGCAATACATGCATATGATAATGAATAAATATATATTTACCATGAATTTGCATGAATTAGCAAGAAATAATATGAATCAATCTCTTAATTTCATCATAGATTCATGACTAGTATGGACTTTTTTAAGTTAATGAAGAAGTTGATGAAACAATATTTCTTGCTCAACATTGTATGGATTTTGATGGTGAATTATGATTTTGTTTTCAAGAATTGAAGACTATAAATTTAGGTGAGGCTTACGATTATGCACTTTATTGAGAAGCTCCGTAAAAAGACAACAGTTAGAAACTCTTTTGTAAAAGATATTTATTTAATTTAAGATATTTCAAATGTTGAAGATCATGGAGCACATTGTAATGAATTCAATAAAGAACATGTAATTGAATTTTCTACCATTCAAAATAATAATTCATATTAAATGGATGAAATGGGTGGTATACATGAAGAAATTTAGATTGAGGTTTGTTCAAATAAAAATAAAATAGATTGTTTGTTGGTTGAAAATAATGAAAAAATGTAGATATATGCTCAAATGATGCACCTCAAGCATCTCTTTCTTTCGTCAATATTTATAATACATGGTTAGGTGAAAGAGGTAATCCAAATGTTCCACATGTGTTTGCATCCCTTCTTCATCTTTCAGATCAAATATGCAGGCATATTATGATAGGCTGGATAACCATGGTGATTTTAATGCTAGGGAGTAAGTAAGTATATTATAGTTTAAAGACATTGTCTTGAATGGAATTGGAGTGATAAGTTCTAGAGAAAAATGATGATGAACCATTCCTTAAATATAATTTTAGCAATGTTGATGCAATACATTATTTTCAAGAATCTAAAATAGGGAATCAAAATGGGGTTGATTTATTTTTTTGAAATGCCTAAAGCGGATACACGTGCTAGTGATTTGGTTAATGATTGGTATAATATTTTAATTTAAGGGAATACATTAGCATGCATGTAATTAATGTATTGGGATCTAGATGTTCAATAACATAGTGAATGCATAAAAGAAGATGTATGCGATGGAAAAATGAGTTTCGGTTGGTGATACATGAGTGTTGTCTTTCTCATGATATAGGGGGGAGGGCCCAATAGTGGTGCACCCTAACTTTATGGGTCGACATAGCAATGAACATGCAACATTGACATTAAAAAATTATATCCCCGAGTGCCCAGAGACATGGACAATTCAAATATTTCGTTTCACTCGCATAGACCGAGAAAAAAGGTGTCATCAACATGATTTTTGTTGAGGGATCATAATAGACCCCCCAAAAAAGTTAGACCCATAGTGGTGCATTAAGTCATGTTTTTTAGTGTGTCAATGTGGCATCATATGATTTGTTGCTTTTTGAATGTAATGGGCATATTTTGTTCAACTATTGGGAACTCTCTTACAATTACTAGTTCCATACTTTTAAAATATTGGGCTTTGAATGTACATGTACTATGACAACAATTGGTACCCACACCACTATTGGACCCTCTTCCCTAGGTATGCCCACTTTTGCTAAAAAAATTAAATGTTACTGATGACAAAGGTAATGAGGTATTTTATCCTTATAATGACCAACCTAGATATAATGAATTTCTTGATTTTTTTTGTTCTGATTTAAAGGAGAATAGAGCTATTAACAACCAAGAGCTTGTGAGTGTCAAATTTGATGTAGTTATAACTAGCCACTTCATATCTATTATGAATTATCAATATTTTTAATTTTCATCCCAAATTGACGGATTTGTTGAGTTTCATGATAGGGATATAGGGGATGGAGCAATTTTTAATATAGGTATGTTGTCAAAGGAGTTTCCCAATAAAAAAGTGTTTGTGGCGTATGATTTGGTGTTTTTGGAAAATTATTAGATGCAATCCATAAAATATTATCATAATCAAATTTTAATTGAATTGTATGCATGTTTTTAGATTAGATTGCAAGAATTTATTAGAGAACAAGGTGTAGAAAGAGAAAAGTCACTACTTTCCTTTTTTTTAGTGGTTATGGAATGATAAGAGGTGGTAAAAGGAAAAAAGAATAATTATTGGGTTGTTTGTAGTGGTCTTTTATCTTTGTGGTTTTTTCTTGTATATCCATAATTGTTTGTTATCTATGGTGAAGTTATTTTATGTATTTTTCTATGTGTGTGGTTTGTATCATGGAGTTCAATGAATGCTTTCGATGTTTCATTGAAACATGCATCCCCAAACAAGAGCCACTATTGGAGCCTATGTTGAAATTCTCATTTCATGACTAATGCCAAAAAAATAACTTGTTTTCCTAAAATGTCATCCTAGTTTATGTCCCCTTTGCTATCTCAATTTACCCAAATCAAGTTGAGATTAAAAAAATATTGTCTATGCATGAGGTTAGCCTTTTACAATAATTTCAAGCTAGTTAAGTATACATGCTTAAAAATTCCCCTAAATTATTCAAATTAATCAAAATTACCAAAATAGCTAAAAATAGTAGGATTGCTATTTTTAGTAAGTTTTCACTTAAGCATGCATGGATCTAAAAATTTATCCAAAGATTCAAGAATTTATAGTCAACCTTGAGTCATTTTGACCAAAAAATCACATACAACAAGCTATTTGTGAGCCTATCAAATTACTAAATCTGAAAACAAGTGTTGCAACAAAACCCAATTCAATAATAAATGACTAAACCAATGAGAGCATGTGCACATAAAATAAATTAAATCAAACTGGACTAATATTACCTCCATAAATGTGTTTAATCGTTGTTTTACTTGATAATGTTGCAATAATAGTATGTGGATTTCTCTTAACTTAGCATAACCTTGATTCGCAAATAGATGCAAAGATGGTTTGATTTCTTAAAATTCATGGAGGGATTGAATGGCTAAATGATGGTGTACTTATAGATTTCACTTGATAGTTGATCAATAGTGTAGGATGCTTTGAAAGATTGATGGATGATATGTAGTGAGAGATCATGATGAATATGCAAGCAACATGTGTCAAGATGAGAGGCTAGGATGATGAGTTAACTAGATGCATGGATGAGTGAAGTGAAACTGACTGAGAGTGAACTAATGTTGCTTTTCAGTCAATCACTAAATTAGGAGATAAAAGAATATAAATATAATTAATTAAATAAATTTATTTAATTCATGTGCATGAGATGAAGATATATTTAGGAAATAAATAAAATATTGATTTTATTTATTTTTAGAAGAATTTACAGATAGAAAAAAATAAATCAAATTTATTTATTTAATTTTAGAGGAAATTTTAGCTCATTAAATAATTAAAATCATTTAATTATGGTGGATGAGAAGAATGTATGAATTAATTAAATAATTAAAAATTAATTAATTAATGTGGATAGAAGAAATTAAGAAACTAATTAAAAATTATTTAATCAATGTGGATCAAAGAAAATTAGAAATAATTAAATAATTAAAAAATATTCAATTAAAAAAGAACGGATGCAAACAGTCGAGCTCAAGAAGTGGGTGCCAACGGTTGAGTTCAGGATGCGACATCGACAAGGGTTTCTACTGGTGCAAGCTCTGAGGGAGAGAAATACCCACAACCCAATGGCTTGGACTGTAGTGGGAACCTTGGACGGGGGAGGCATTCAGCTCATGGCGCAAGGAATGCTTAGATTACAGAGGTTGTGGCGAGAAAAGGCCCTAGCTGTGATGACCATGAGGCAAATGGAAGAGACTCTACAACGATTAGAATCTAGAAGTGTGCTGTTCATTTTTCAGCAGATGGGGATTTTACTTAGGGTTTCAAAGCGTCTCAGCTTGGGAATAAACAACCTGAACCAAAGATGTCCCAAAAACTGCAAAATAAAAGCTTGTATGAAAGGGGAGGTAGGAATGCAGATGTTCCTCCTATGTCTAGTTCAATCACAATGGACCTAGATGAGGAGCTCAAGTAGGAGGTGCTTCTCAATGAAAAAGTTTTTTCTGGGTTGGGTCTAATCGGTAGATTTAGGGGTTTTTGGCCCAGTTTGACATGCCTCCATGAGTGGATCTCCAACCACTGGCAACCTATCTTAGAAGGGTATGTGCAAATCTATCCCATGGCTAAAGGCTATTTTATTGTGGTTTTTGAAAAAGAGAAGGATAGAAATAAGATCCCGTGTGAATACCACTGGGATTGGGAAGAAAAATACCCTTTGATGTTAAAGCCATGGCATCCAACATTTAATCCAGCCATTGAAAGGTTTGAAAAGGTTCCTATCTCAGTAAGACTCCCCAACTTTCCATTGCATTTTTGGTTTGATTCCTACTTAGAGGCTATTGGGAACTCTCTAGGAAGCTTTCTAATGGTTGATGAAGGATCTTCAAACCTTATGCACTCGACCTTTGCCCGGATTTTAGTGGAAATGGACCTAGAAAAGGCACCTTCGGAGGAAATAAGATTAAAAACTTCGAAAGGATGCTGGGTGCAACCCTTGGTTTATGAAGGGATACCCTTTAGATGTAGAGTGTGCTTTAAAACTGGACATTTGGCTATTGAATGTTCCAAACATAGAGCTAAGAAAGTAGCCTCATGGTGAAAGGATGCTGGCTCCAAGCACTATATAGTAGAGAAAATGGAAGAGAATCAAAAGAGCTCACCGAAAAAAAGCAGGGAGGAAGGGGACCAGGAAGAGTTAGCGTTGGAGGAGGCAGAGAGTGGGAAGGACCAGCGTCAAAATGGAACTATTGTTGCTCAGGATGGAAATTTGGTTGAGAACAGAGCCAATGTCGTTTTCAATGAAGGAGAAAAGGAGCTGAATACCAAAATATGGGTAGCCACACTGGATTGTCAGGAGAAAATGGGCTTGGTGCGATCGCAAGAGAAAGTCACGGGGAAGTGGAAAGGTGAAGCTCAGAGGCTTCTTTCAAATGTAAGTTTGGATGGAGTTCTTAAGAGTCCTTTTGACAAGCCAGAGGATTGGAAAAAGGAGGCAGCAAGGGTAGAAGAAGGTTGGAAAATGGTGAAGGGAAAAAAGGCAAGGAGAGAAAGGAAGGATTCTTTCACAATGGTTCTCAGGTCTCAGATGAAGCGCAGGCTAATCTGAGTACCACGTTTGACCTGGAAATAGGTTCCTTGTAGGTTTGAAGGTTCTAGGCTCGTGCACTTGTGTTGCATGTGGAGCCTATGTTCTTGATCCTTTGTTTGTAACTCTTAGTTCTATTAGTGCTATGTTTAGCTGGTTGTTGTAGGGTTTTTAGAGGAGTTTAGTGGGTCTGGGTATGGTTTTTAAGTGGCTATTGATGGGAGCTTTGCTATGCAATCTTTATCTTTATCTTTTCAATAAAATCAATCTTATTACCGATCAAAAAATAAAAAAATTAAAGTGGTTGGAAGAAAATGTTTTTGATATAAAAAGCAACAAAACTAGGGTGCTGGCCCTTTAGTACAAGGCCCCACAGGCCATCAATAGCAGAGTAACACAAACAACACAGTAACAACAAGGTCTAGAAACCTAACCAACACCCTAAACAATTCATATAAAAAAACACATCCAAACAATAACACAAATACTAATACTAATAGTAATGTCCATCATGAAACCATGATTTAAAGCAGTCTTAACCATGGACCACCAAGGGTCATACCAGTCATAAGGAAACATAAAAATAGTAACAATGTTTTTAGTAAAATTAAAAAGAATCGATGGCTATTGAGGCCAACACCAACCAAAAAACCAAATCCCCCACAACCCTAATCCTTCTTCCCACTACATGGCTTGATTAAAGTTATGGGAGCCCAATCTTTAGTGAGGAACTTAAGAAGTTCCTTGCTAACAACTTCTTCCTCCACATTGTCCGTGGACTTGTCCTTCTGCAGTAGACACAGAGTGGTGGCAGAACTGTGCATGATCTTCAGCGCAAATCGTGTAACATCCTGCAAGCTTTTCTCCAAACTTTCCACTTTGCATTTAAGGTTGTCAACCTCCTCCCATACAACATCCTGTTTACTGCAAGCTTCCTCCATGGGGGCCTTTCCCTCAACAATGTTTGAGGCCCTAGACTTGACCTCCTTGATTCTAATACTAGCAGGACCCAAGGGACCCCTTTTAAGACTTTCAGAAACATGGGAGGAGCTACTAGCATAAACTGAAAGAGCCTCCTCCTCCACATCCTTTTCCTCATTACTCTTACTCTCACTCCCATCACCATTGTCAGATTTCGAAGCCTCCTTAAAACTCTTCTCTTTTTCTTGCTTGATGACCAATCTACTTGACCTACGAGGGGTACTATTCTCCTCGATGATCTCAATGTCAGAGTCAATTTGCTGAAGCCTAAATTTGGTTTTCTTAGAGGCTTTGGCTTTAGTTTTTGGGGTGGGAGCTATACGTTTTTTATCCTTTTTCTTCACTACAGGCCCCTGAGTGGGGGATGTGTCCTAGGGAGAGGCTTTAGCGGCAGGGTTTTTTATGCATTTTTTCCTACTAGGGCCAGGGGTATCCATAATGCTAGTAGACAAAGGAGAAAAAGAGACCAGAGCCTCTTCAACAATGATAGGTCGAGGAGGGAAAAGGACAAGGTGGAAATGGTAGATTCTGGCCATAAGCCCTTGGTGGAGAATGGTGAAATTTCTATTCGAGTTCATGGCTTCAACCACATCAAGCACAATAGTTTCAAGAGAGTGTAAGAGAAAATGGAATGGAGATATTGTGGTGGTTCTGAGGTGATTGAGGAAATTAAAATGGTAGTAATAATACACACCGTATCTCCCCTCGAGAGTGAAATACTTCATCACCACCATGCAAACTTTGTCCCAAGGCTCCAGAAGCGCCTCGTGGTCGTAGCCCCCATACAACTTGACAAGTTTCTCATCACCCCGAAAGAAAAGGTTGAGACTGGTTTGGTTGGAAAATTTGGTGGTTTTCTTCCATTTACACCCGTCCATAGCAAGACCCATGGCCTTAGCGATAACCTCCTCGTTAACTTCAAAAGAAATGCTCCCCATAGTTACCCTTCTAGCATCCCAAGAGGAGACAAATTGTTTGGAGAGGCCCTCATCAAAACCATACATGCATTCCATAAACTAGGAAATTCCACCCTCCCTGCATATATGCCAGACGGTGCCATCCATCTTCCATTCATCACATTTATCCGGTTCAACACGCACCCGGTCACCACCCATGGCGCCAGTACCATAGCAAAAAACTAGAACAGTGAAAGGCAGAAAGAAAATGCGGGTGAAAATAGCTTTGCAGATGCAATAAAATCCCAATTTGGAAATGGCCGTAGAAAAGTAATCGCCATAAGGTAACTTGTAAATCATGAAAAGAAGGAAATTAATGCCATTTCCTGTATCCAATGCAAGCCTAGCAGATCCCTCATGTGAGAAGTCCAAGGCACGATAAAAAATGAGAGCGATAATAAATATGGACAACCCAAAGAATCAAACAAAATCCGTAGGGCTGATGGGATTATCACTAAAATTGAGGGGGTTCAAAAAATAATGATCCCATCGGTCATTAGGATCATCATCACAAGTCCCAACAACAATCCAACAAGGGAATTACGCGGCATGTGGCAAATCCTTTCCATCAGTTTTCCCGCACAACTAGTTTTTTAAATAAAGACTCCCGCCAACATCACTAACAAAAATTAGTAAACACCACACCAGGGCCAAATGATAGAGTTTTTTAGCAACCATGATGAATTTATTTAAGATCACTTCCAGGAAAACTAGCGGAAAAAGTCTTCCTCCAACATCGAGACCCTCTTGAACAAGATCCGCTTTGCCAAATTGCAATAAACAACCACATTTCCTTCCTCGTAGACATCTCAAGAGTGAACTCCTCAAAACTAGTAAGAAGAGAACAAATGTCCTCAATTATCCCTTGATTGACCATCCAACCACCATTGTGCCTTCCGTGGGTTTCCACAATCAATGCGATTCACCCTCAATTTCCAAGGACTTGATGCATTGACAACACAAACTTGAGACCCCAAAGGTTGCCATACTTCCAGGACATTTGTGTGTTCTTTTTCGTGTTCTCGAGTAGGAAGCAACTAGACAACCATTATGGTCTTGATGATACCACCCCAACAACTTTCCTAGCTCTGGCCGCCCCATCAAAATTCAACTTGCACCAGGTTGGTTTGGGAGTTTTCCATTTTGTGTTGTTTCTGACAATCTTCTTGGATTTGTCAAACTCGTGAAAGTTACTAGGTAGATTCCAAATTCTAGCAATAGTTTTGTCCCAACCCATTGGGGGGAAACTAGGGATCTTCCACTTACAGACATAAATGTTGTCCAAAAGGAGTTTATTAAGGGTTATCAACACACTTTCCACACTGTTCTCTTTATCCCTAAAAATCCTTTTGTTCCTTTCTTTCCATAGGCACCAAAAAATATGGGGTGGAATAAGTTGCCAAAGTTGCTTGATTAGAGGGTGTTTAGAGGGGCACCTCCAATTGATAACAAATTGTTGAATATCCCTGTCAAAAACCCGTTGGATGTTGAGCTTCTAAATAATGTTTTGCCAAACTTGGGAAGAAAATTGACAATTGATGAAAAGATGAGAGATAGTCTCCTCATCCATTTTACAAAGGGTGCACCTGTTGGGAAATTGAAAACCCCTTTTAACAAGGTTATCAATAATTAAATTTTTTCCATGAATAGAAGCCCACCAGAAGAAATTGATTTTGGGGATGAGCTGGGAGTTCCAAACCTTCTTCTAATAATTCTCTTCACCTTCAAATTTTAGTAGCAGACGGTAAGCAGACTTGACCGATAAGGCCCCTGAGTGATTTTTCATCCAAAAAACCCTGTCCTCCTTAGGAAAGAGAGGAAGTCTCACCTTATTTAATAGATCTTGGAGCTCAACAACCTTAGGGAGAAGGTCATGCCTATCTAAAAAACTCTGCTCCAGAATTTTCCACTTGGCTCTGGGGGTAGTATAATCAACAATATGAGTACCAAAGTAAACCTAGTACACTCCCACAAAATATTGAAATTGCTATCAGCTAGGGGTCTTTCCCCAATCCAACGGTCCTCCTAGAATCTTATTGATCTCTCGTTTCCAATTTTCCATTTAATACCTTCCTTCATAAGTGATTTGCACTTTAGAATATTATTCAAAATTTTTGAACCAGAGGGGAGGCCATTCAAATCCAGAGCCCTGGAAAAATGCCCCTGGTTCAGATATTTGGCCCTCAGTATAATGCACCATTCGGCTTTCTCCAACACAAGATTCCAACCAATTTTGGTGATGAGGGCTTTGTTCAAATTAGTTATCTTTCTAATCCCAAGACCCCCTTTTCTTTTAGGATGACAGACAGTGTCCCAATTCACAAGAGCTAACCTTTTTTTCTCTTCAACGCCAGTCCAAAGGAAGGATATTTGGATTCTTTCTAGTTTTTCTACCATGTAACCCAATATTTTGAAGAGGGAGAGGAAGTAGATTGGGATCCCTTGGAGAGAGGCTGAGAGTAATTGTAGTTTACCAGCACTACTAAGAAGCTTACCCTTCCAACCTGCAAGCTTCTTTTGCATTCTTTGTAAAATATTATTCCAGAAACTAGGAGTAACCTCCTTCACAATGAAGGGTAAACCAAGGTAAGTCCTCAGAAGAGTAGCACTTTGACAACCCAGTATAGATAATATCTTAGCTTGGAGATCAAATTTTGTGTTAAAGAAGTAGATACTGCTTTTTTGATAATTTATACATTGTCCAGAGGCATTAGCATAGACATGAAGGAGGCCTTTCCATTCTCTAGCTTCAACCACAAAATATTTTCCAAAAAGGAAGGTGTCATCCACAAATTGCTGCAAAACTAAGGGGGGGAGGGTGGAGGCAGCTCTAATTCCCTAAATTTTCCCAAAGTAGCAAAAATAAAAAATTCCTACTAAAGACTTCAACAACCATAATGAAAAGATAAGGTGATAGAGGGTCACCTTTCCTAATTCCTTTGCCAGATTTAAAGAAACCCCAAGGAATCCCATTGACCAAGATAGAATATAGGACCGACTCCACACATTCTTAGACAATTCCAATAACCTTATCATTGAAACCAAATTTAGCAAGAGCCAAGTATAGAAATTTCCATCTGACCCTATCATAAGCCTTAGACATGTCTAATTTGAAAGCCACACCTTGATTCTTACTTTTCTCTATAGAGTGGATTATTTCATGAGTCGTAATAGCAACATCAAGGATTTGTCTACTTGGAACAAATCCATTTTGGCATCTGCTGATAATTTTGTCTAGCAGTGGCTTAAGTCGGTTGACTAGGACTTTGGAAAAGATCTTGTAAACAGTGTTGCATAGACTTATAGGCCTAAATTTGGCCATACACTTTGAATCCTAGATTTTAGGGATGAAGACTATGAAGGTATTATTCAATTTTTTGAATAGTTTTCCTGTTTTGAAAAAAGTCTTTGACTGCCATGCTTATATCATAGCTTATGATGTCCCAGTATTCTTGAAAGAAAGTCGGGGGAAAACCATCAGGCCGCGGGGCTTTATAGGAACCCATAGCAAACACATCCACCTTGACTTCATCCTCTGAAACAGGGGCTAAGAGTTGCAAATTGTCCTCCACACTGATAGTAAAAGGAAGGTGACTTAGAAGTTTGTCTTGAACTTCAACAGAGGGGAAGCTACCAATTTCCAAGTAGATCTATCTAAAGTAGCGTTCAACTATTTCACCAATTTTGTCAGCCTCTGTGACCTCCTGGTTGTCTTCATCCAGCAGGAATTTGATGGTGTTCTTTTTCTTATGCCTACATGCCGTTCTATGAAAAAGAGCCGAATTCTTGTCACCCTCCTTCAACCATTAGACCCTAGATCTTTGCTTCCAATATATTTCCTCTTTGCTTAAGATATATTTCCATTTCCTCCTTCAACATTCCTCCTCCTCGTGCAAAGGTTGAAGGAGATTTCCCTTAGCCATAAGATTTTGAACACTATCAAGTTTGTCCCCAATCATCTTTTTATTCTTAAAGATGTCACCAAAGGTAGATTTAGACCACCCTTTAACTTCCTTTCCGATAAGATCAAGTTTTTGGGAGATTTTGTACATAGTAGACCCTTGAACAAGATAACTCCACCAATTTTCAATATAATTTCTGAAATCCTTATGTGTTATCCACACAATTTCAAATCTAAAGGGGTGAGGGCCAAAGAAAGGCTTATTTATCCACTGCAGAAGAATTGGGCTATGGTTAGAAACTGTCCTAGGGAGGGAATTAAGGGTAGCATTGCACCCCAAGTCCCAACACACAAAGACTAGTACCCTATCCACATGAACTTGAATAAGGTGGTTACCTTTCCGATTGTTAGACCAAGTGAAAGGGTTACTCTGCAAATCCAAATCGAACAGTCCAGACCTGCAGATGAAGTCTAACAGATCACTCATGCTGTCAGTGTAGTCCATAAGGCCACCAAGATTTTTCAAAGGAAACAAAGGGGAGTTAAAGTCCCCTGCCACCATGTACAAGGAATTTTTGTCAATCGAGATTAAAGACAAGAATTTCTCCCACATACTCTTTCTTCCTCCCCGAGTATTGGGGGCGTAGATGTTAAACATGTGCCATGTGTGATTGTCAACTTTGAGAGTCACAACAAGATAACTATGAGAGAACGCAAAAGCTTCCCCACCAATTTTAGTAGAATTCCACAAAGTGGCAATACCACCAGAGGCACCATCCACCTCACTATAGAAGAAAGTGGAGCTCGACTAGATTTTATTAACAATTGAAGAGAAAGTATGGTAAGTCATCTTAACTTCCTGCAGCAAAAGGACATCAATTTTAAGATCCATAATGTATTGCCTGAGAGAAAATTGTTTCTGGGGACTATTCAACCCCCGCATGTTCCATGAAAGGAACTTCATTTTCTATCACGATGGGTTGAATCAAGGGTTGATTGCCATCCACTAGAAATATCCTTGGTTGTCACCTTATGCCTTGATAGTCTCTCCGAAGGTCTTCCAACTCTATTATCAATTCCCACATCAACTTTCTTGGTTCTTGTTTTCCTATTTTGAGATTGCCAGTCCTCAAAGTTATCCCCATCAACCTGAGATTTAGAGGAAAAGGACTTGGATTTCAGAGTGAGAATGAAAGATTTGGTTACTTCCCTAGAAAATTCCTCCACTCCATCTTGTTGGGTAGAAAAGATGCATGAGGAGGCAGCCTCCTTCTTGGACTTCGTAGGGGTAACTATCCCAATCTCCAACTATTGCAGGGTAGTAACAAAAAAATCCACCATAGTCACACATTGAGGTTGGTTGACAACAACAACAACCAAATTCTTGTTCCCAAAGTCCATGTAAGTAGAGGACAATGGAGAAATGACAACCTTACCTTGAACCCCAGAGGCAAAAGGACCGAACACTAGACCCAAATCTTGGGGAGGGGAGATTTCCCCATCCACCAAAGAACTCAGGGATTTCCTCTTATCCATACTCTTGATCTTAACCCCAGGGCCAGGGGATTTCATCATTTCATAAAGTCCATCAGTAAACGGATAATCATCCATTTCATTGGATTTAATATTCTCCCCCACATTATTGGTGTTGGGATCCAACTGATTTTCCCCCTTATTAGAGGAATGGGTAGGGATTTTCCCTTTAGACAAGTGTTCCTTCGGTGTTAGAACCTTGCAGTCTGCAATGACATGGCCTTGTTTGCTACATTTTTGATAGAAAAAGGTGGCATTTTCATAGACCAGGGCCTGGGTCCATTTTCCCCACTTAGATTTGAGGGTTATAAAGTTGGGGAGAGCTTTGTTAATGGAAACATTAACACAAAAATGAGCGAAAACAAACCTGGATTTAGCCAGAGTGATTGCATCCACCACCACAAAACTACCAAAGGAATTACCGATCCACTGAAAAATCTGTTCATCCCAAAATTCCAACTAGAGGCTCAGTAAATGAACCCAAACAGGAGCCGTACGAGTGAGTTCAGCAGACGGGTCGAAACCCGGCTTCCATTCGGCCAAAGTCAATAAATGTTTACCATAAGCCCATGTGCCCAAGAGAACATAGATCAAATCCTCCTCCCCCATGAATTTGAAGAGGAATAAACCACCAGGCATAGCTGAAACAATCAAACTACCCTTCAACTTCCACCGAGTGTTAGCCCATCGGCGGACCATATCGATAGTTGACATGAAAGCCAAGAATCTCCCCACCAGAGCAAGGTGTAGTGAGGAGGCAACCTCATCCATGACTATGTTAGGTAGGCAAAGCTCCGTTCCTTCCTCTGTCTGAACAATTTCTGGACGGAAAGTCTCAAGGGAATTATTTCTAGTCCCCATGAGGACACTCTTCCAACAATCCTTGATGAGTCAACACCCTTAAGGCTGCCATTGTCCCCACCAACAGGAGACCCAAAAAGTGCATTGGAATCACACGACACAAATTTCGCATCCCCATGTGCCGCATGCGGGCCATGAATCTTTTTCGTATCAGGTGGGGGGTCAGGCTGAGGGGAAGTAGAGACCTCCCCAAAACCTGCAGACATGGCTGAAAATTTGAAAAACACGTGCGGGAAGTTACTGAGCTGGAAGTTACTTGCTTAACAATTGTTTCATTAGAAGAAAATGTTAAATTAATTAAATAATTAAAAATATTTGATTAACATTGATGATGAAAAGTGATAATTTAATTAAATAATTAAAAATTACTTACTTAATAAGAACAATGTGTTAGCTTGATTAAATAATTAAAAAATATTTAATTAATAGTGATTTATATATTGATAAGAAATGATGATGAGAAGTGATGATTTAAATGCAATGTGTTAGTCATTTTTAGGTGTATATATTTTCCCCCTATTTGAGATAATGCACTTGTTGCATTGTTTCAAAGACTTGTTGTTGGTGTGAAAATGTTAGGTGATGATGTGCCCTAATATGTCCTAGTGGACTGAGGGATGGAGGTTGGTTTCCCCCTCCAGAGATCAATAAAAAAAAAAATTCAGGTTGAGATCATGATAGGAAAACAAAGTAGGTTTAGGGAATCAAAGTTAGAAAATGTGATCAGATGGCAAAAGAACGAAACTCAAGTGATATGGGATGAAAGAAAATGGAATGGGAAAGGGGTAGGGGTGATGAATTAGGGTTTGGATGGCTATATATAGGAATGGGAGGGTCATTTTCACCTCATTTGCACTCTCCTAGTTATAGATTTTCGGAGCCTTTAGAGTTTCTAGAGCATGAAGGAGTTGGTGAGATGGCACATATTTTAATGAGCACCCACTATGTAGAGAGCATTCGTCAATTCCAATAGCCAACTGGGTCACTTGTGATGGTTAGTATCTAACCCTTAGTTCCCTGTATCACCCATGTTTATGTGTTCTTTCTCACCTATATCATGGAATGTATCAAGCGGTGTAAAGGTACAAAGCTAGTTTGTCATGTAGGGTCACATTAGCATATTTGGTCTTGAGAGCATATTATGGTAACACAACCAATTGGGTGGAGAGTTTGTGGTAGTAGTACTATGTATATTTTTGTATATAATAATATTTTGACACATCAATGGCTTGACAATCTTGCATACTAGAGATGTATTTTTTATGAGTTGTATATTGTTGATTAGAGGCCATGATGACTATGCGAGGGGTGAGTAGATGATTCTACTCACTTAGTATATTGAAATAAGCCTAGGTATTTGATTAATGGACCAAACAAATCATTGAGATATTTACCTAAGTGAGTGCCATGATAGTTCAATGAGGTGCAAGGCTTGCCAAGTGTGGATGCCATTTTTACCCATAGACAAAGATATTGGAGATTGGGGACCTATAATATCCCCAGATACTTCTATTATAGATTTTGAGGCTTTAGTTATAGTACAATGGGCATGGGAAGTATTCATTACATATGCAAGCACTAAAGTATAGTATGATGCATGGTGGGAAACTCACATGCCTGTTAGGTTGATGCATCCAAGTGTGGGAAGGGTTGGTAGGTAAAGACATGATTTAGAGCCAAGGATGGCTCATCAACAGAGGTAGAGTGTGATGGAAACTATAGGGGGGATGGAGATGGAGGGGATGGAGGTGGTGCTAAGGCTGGTATAGGGGATGGGTGTTAGGGAGGAGGATATGGTGGAAAGGGAGGAGGATATGGAGGCCAAGGAGGAGGATAAGGAGATGATGGATGAGAGGAGGAGGCCATCATGGGTGGATGGGGAACAATTGAAGAATAGGGTGGAGGTGGTGGTGAATTTGGTGGAGGAGATGATGGAGGAGATAAAGATCTACAAGTGCTGCTGGTGACTTCCCTATCTGAGTATGATCAAACTCAAAAGGAGAGGGATTCATTACATGTGGAGAGAGACCTAGCCCAAGCCGAGAAGGATAACCTCTTTGTATTGCTTTCCCAGAGGATAAAAGAGAGAGATACAAAGATAACTAAACAAAAATAGGTGGCAAGTCAATGATGTAGGTTATAGGAGAGGTATGATGGATTACCCAGGAGGCTACTTACTACAAGACCCTCTACGAGAGAGAGGTACCTATACATGGTTAGGATCCTAGTTTATTAGCTCAAATTCTATCAAGTACCTCTTAATCAATGGGATAAGAGGGAAGATTAGTCATGGGGGCACCATTGGGATCACCACCAATATCTACAACATATGCACCAACAACACAAGATCCAATAACATAGGCCCCAGTAGTACAAACAACAACGGGTCTTCCTCCTCATGCATTATCACTTGGTCACTTAGAGCATGGGAGCTCTACCTAGAGAGGAAATTTTGTATATTTGTATATCATGATGTAGAAATGTATGATTTTTCCTACGAGATATTGCATTTATGTATATTTATGCTCATGTAGCCCATTGTATAGACATTTATTTTTGGGTGTATTATGACATGGTTTTGATATATATGAGATGATATTTTTGTTATGGAAATATATGATGTGCATGATGATGTATGTATGCAATAATGATTTAATTGAATGATGCTATATGATGTATATGATTATTTTATGCATATAATGATTTTATTTGATGATGCTATATGTGATGTATATGATGGATGTATACATGTAATTGATATTATTGACACCATGATGATTTTGATTAATGCAATAGATTATGGTGTATTATATTATGATGATGATGGATTATGATAATGATGCTATGATTTATATGATGTGATTCTATTATTTTCCCTTTGATGCCAATGATGATCTATGCGATGATTGTACTATGATGTTATGATTGATGATGTTATATGCTCATGATTATGAATGCAGAATATCTATGATGTTATGATCTATACTAATGATTGTGTATGCAGGGATTGTATGGATGTAATGTGGTATTTTTCATGTGTCATGATACATGGATAGAATGATTAGTAGTATGGGGATGAATAATTAGGAATATAGAAGAAGTGATGTAGGATGTAGAATAATGATGAATAAATAAATTTGTTGATCAAATATCACATAGTGAAATCTATAGTTAGGATATGGATGGGTATTGAATATGAGATGGACAAGTGATAATGGGATGGAAAAGTGTTTTTTCTTTTCTTTTTTGTTATGCTAAAAAAATGTAAAAATAAATCCTTATTGTGATATAACAAATGGACACTATGCAAGATATTATGAACCAATTTGGCATTGTATCCCTTGCATGGAATTTGACTTTGCAAAAAAAATGGTTATCTTTATTCATACCAGACATACAAAAACCCTTTTTGAATGTGTGAGAGAATAAGACTTAGAGCATGATATTCCTAGTGCACAAAAGTTATAAATGACTTGATATGTAAAGGGAATTTCTTTATGCAAGAAGCTACCTCAACACACACAAGGCGAGTATTCACTATGGTCGTATTATTAGAATGTATCCCACAAACACAACATATGAAAGCAATGGTCATGCCCCATCCTATGCTCCTCTATACACACAAAGATATTAAAAGATAGAGGTGGCTTCAAGTAAGTGTTGGAAAGAGATAAAAAGATAAATCAAAAGGAAAAGATTGATTGACAAAACATATCAACAATCGTCATATCTCTTGCCAAAGAGGGTGTGTTCATTATCCTGGATTGTTACTATTGTAGGGAATATGTATTGTTAAGGCATAGATTGGGATGATGAATCAAATGATTAAGAAATAGGTATGTAGGCAATAGGTTGATTCAATAGTGATCTTAGCTTGTGAATTGCCATGAAAGCTCTATGTTTTAACTAATGTTTAATTTTCTTTAGCTTGATTGCCAAAGATGATTTGTGGTGATTAATGAGTTATTATGAGTGATTATTTTACTATAAATGGGTGAATTTGTGTAAGTGTTGATTTACTTTTGGATTTTTAGAATACTTAATTTTTTGATTTTTTTGGAATATGTGATGTTTTTGGATTTTTGGAATATGTGGATTTTTTAATTAAGTCAATAACAAGGATCCAATACAATGACTAGGTCAAAGAAAAATTCCCATAGTTAAGTGTAGGATCATTTATTATGGTATGGGTAAACTGAATTTATTATGGTACTAGGTGGGATGGATAACACTAGACATTGGTAATTACCAAGCCATGCTAGGTGGGTAAGTGAAATGTGATAGATGGATATGGATTGTATGTTGAATTTATTATGAATGGAATGGATAAGAACCTAATAGATGCTAGATGGTTCTTATTACACATGGCACTTGTAAATAAATTTTCACCATGATACTTGTCCAAAGCGCAAAGTGGTTTTCACCATGGTACTTTCCCAAGGCACCACCAAAGTGATTTTCACTACTTGACGAATTATTTATCTTTACTTTTAAAAAAAATTGGGATACCTCGAGGGTCAAGGATAAAATTTCTTGAGATGACTGTTTTTGATGGGATCTTGTAGAGGCTCACCTTCAGGTGTTGCAAGCTACTAGGCTCATGATACATAGCTCATTGCGATAACAAATGGTCCCAACCAGTTAGGCTCAATTTTTTCTTTGTTGTCCTAGTCTTGTTGATTTTTCTAATTTTCTTTGAGTATTAGATCACCTACTTCGAATCTCCATATTTTGATCTTCTTGTTGTAACGATGTCAAAGACAATTTTGATAGGTTTTCAAATGATTCAAAGCATTGAGATGTATTTCTTCTAGTAACTCTAACTCATGTAGTGTATATACCTTGTACTCTTCATTATCGATGAGATGTTGAAAGGATACCCTTAAAGAAGAGAGTTCAACCTTGTTTGGTTGGGAAAAAGGATGAAGATCCTCTTCCCAACTATCTTGGGATTGGATTAAAGATTACCTCAAGAACCACTTGGCTACAAACCTATTGGGGAGAGATAGATTGGTGGATCAAAGCTTTAATACAATGTTTATTTGTGTTTGTGTTGTGTGGGTTCATGATGTGTGATTTGAATGAGTAATTTCTAAATGCAATGATCTAATTATGAAAAATATGAAAATGTAGTGGTTTATTATGATTTCTAATAAATTGATTTCCAAAAAACAAATTTTAGTTCCAAAAATGAGAAGGGAAAACATAGATGCACCTAGTATGTAAATTTGAGCTTGATATTGCTATTCTAGGGCGTAATATGCCCTAGACTGTTCTCCTTTTTTATTAGATCTGAAAATAAAGACTTCAAGACACTAGTTTGTATGTTCTATCCTTTGGGTTTTGTTGTTGGAACTTCATCTGTTAGTAAGAAAATGTAGATTCCATGACTTTTCAACTTGTAGAGTTAGAGTGCATGATTGAACAAGTAGCCTTCAATCTTCCTTCAACTTACTTCATATCTGCAACCTACACACATAAGAGGAGAGGAAGGGTTGTGCCACATAGGGGCTTTCCTAAGTCAAACCCCATGTTGGTATTTCTACCTCCACAATGGTAAATTATGATAAAAGAGAGTGTATCCTTGGATGGATAGAGGATAATTGACAAATAAGTAATGAATTGACAACTTGTTGGAACTCATCACTCATATCTGATTTGCTTGATGGACTGAAGTCACACTCATCACCTTCAAGGATCAATGGTTGCTTGACTTGATTTGATTTGATGACCTACAAGCATTAGTACACATAAATAAAATGTATACAAAACATATGAAAAACTTACATAACACATGCCATTATGCTTAAATGATGAAATATTGCAATAATATTGATAATTATATTCTTGGATGCTCTTAGGATGCTTGATTTTATCAATTGAATTCACTTAGCTTGCTTAGGTGTGCTTAGGATTAAAATGGTGAAAATACTATGTATTTATATGCAATTCTTCTCATTTCCTAAAAATAAAATACCAATTGCTGACATTTGAAATTGGAAATTAAAATAATAAATTACTAACGCTAACATATTCAAATTTGGGGCCAAATTAAGTGGTCTAGGGTGCAGTGTGCCCTAGACTAGATTCCTACTTTTTAGGAACCAAAAGTATTGGGGGAAAAATATTAAATGCATAGTTTGAATTCCAATGTTTGATTTTCCCAATAATGTATAAAAATGGGCAATTAATGCATAATAGGTCTAAGCGCATAGGGGGGAGCAAAGCCTAGTGTGAAATTGTCAAGGGCGATGATTTTCGACACTACAAACCTCAATAGGAAAAATAGCTTTAGTGTCTAAGACTAGTGAATATGGGGTAGCACCTATAGGTGTTTGAATGCTAGTGTGATAGGCCCATAAGGTGGGATTGAGTTGACAGTACCAGTCACAACTAACTTCATTGAATGTATTCTTTAGGATTTTAAGCATGGTTTAATTAGAAACCTTAACTTGACTATTGCCCTATGGCTAATATGGAGTGAATAAGCAATGTTGTATATGGAATTGGGTAAAAAGGTTGTGAACATCCTAGTTTTTGAAAGGTGTACCATTATCTATGATAATAGTGTGAGGAACATCATATCAAAAAATAATGTTATTAAGGATAAAAATTTATATTTATTTACTAGTGATGTAGTTCAATGGGATGGCTTATATCCACTTTGTAAAATACTCAATGGAAGTGATAATGAATTTGCAGTTGTTAGATGAGGTGGGGTGAATTTTTCCTATGAGGTTGAATCCCCATTGTGAAAAGGGCCAAGGAGTGATAATTGATTACAACTCTTGAGCAAGCGTGTGAATTAGATCTCCATGTTGTTGACACTAAAGGAATTTCTTTGTAAATTGATGTGCCTCTTGATCCATAGTAGGATAATAGTAACATTTTCTTAGTAACTTCTTTGCAAGAGTAGAACCACTAGCATATGACCCACAAACACCTTTGTGGACCTCATGTAAGACAATTTTAGCTTCTTCTAAGTCTAGACATCTAATTAAGGTACCATCAATACTATTTCAATATAGCATATCACCAAGGATAGTGAAGTGGGATGAGTGATAGATAAAGGTTTTCTTTTGATTTCTAGTTAGATTGGATGGAATGGTATTTTTATGAAGGCAAGCATATATATCATGATACCATGGGGAGTCATGACCAAAAATTTCACACATGAGTTTTAACTCTGGGACATTATTTAAGCATGAACTAGAAGTTGTTCCACTAAGAATTCACATTGCCAACTATTGTGATGCATATCTAAAAGAGATCCAATAGTTTACATAGCATAGACAACTTTATTGTTCAATCTTGGTATTTTTTCAAAAGAGATATTGGAAAAATATTGCTTGAAATTGTCAACCATTCTCTTATATGGTAGAAAATTATCATCCTTTGTTTGATACTCATCATTAACTTGTCTGATAAGTAGTTGTGAATCTCCATAGACTTTTAGCTCTTTGATATGCCATTGGATTGTCATTCCAAGTCCTATAATGAGTGCTTCACATTTGAAAATATTATTGGTACATGGGAATGCTAGCTGATATTGTTATGTGACTTTTCCCCCAAGAGAAGAGAAAGTTAGGAATTAACCCTTTGGAATTAAAAGGGAGATAGAAAAATAAAGGATATTATGATCCTTTGGTTAAAATACATATTAGTAAAGAATATATATATATAAACTCTTTTAAAATGGGGAGGAATAATTATTAAAGGAAACTATTGGGAAAGGGTGTCATGGTTTAGAAACCACCCCTTAAGGCTTATATAAAGCATTTGTGTGAGACTTGGGAAGACATGGAGAAAATTCAAGAATGGAGAACATTCAAGGAAGGAAAACATTCAAGGAAGAATAAAGTAGTTTGGTGAGTTATAGGAATTGGAGAAAGGGGCACACAAAGTGTGTCCAACTCAGGGTACAAAGTACACCCAAGATTATCCTGGCCAGGGTTGTACATGTTGAGTAGTTATAATGAAGCATTTTGTATACATGTTGAGAAATTACTCTAGAGTGTGTTGTATACGTGTTGAGTAATTACTCTAGAGCATGTTGTATATGTGTAGAGTAATTACTCTATAGCATGGTGTGCACTTGTGTTGAGAATTATTTTATTAAACCAACACTTGTGTAGAGTGCAACAGTGTGTTGTGTTCCAAAAGGAACTATTTCCTCCTAGATTGTTCCATAACGAGAGTTAATACCATTGATATCTTCCTAGGTAAGAGTGGCTTTTCCAAGTGTTATTAAAATAAGTATTGAAAGCCATTTGATATCAAATGAAATATTAGAATATTATGATTTTGATGTTAATCTGATTGAATTATATGGATGTGTTATTCAATTTATCATGTAATTATCTATATTATAATTCTTACTAAATTATCACATGTTTCCTTTTACATTGGTTATTCACATCTATTTGAATAGTATTGCAACTCGTAAATTATCTTAACTCTAATATTCAATCTATTAAATCTACTACTAATAATTAAATAACTTTGAGAGAATAGTGACATTACATTTGATATCAGAGCCAAATAGGATATATACTAATCCTTCTTACAGTTTATACTAGAAGACATAAAAATTGAAAAGTATGATTACATGGTAAAATTTAAAATCATCATGCTTACAGATTTTATGAATACTCTCCAAGCTTGTCTTTTTGGGGTCTACTTGATAATTTCTCATATTGAATTTTAAGAATATGGTTTAAAACCTTTGATTTTGGAGCACATTGAACACCTTCATAGAAATAAGATGAGCCTTATTTCAAGTTTTTTTTTGTATTTAGTGAATAGTCTTTCAATACATTTAAGCCACTAGAGATAAATTTAATTACTTGTTAGGTAACACCATTATTTTAGTAAAAATTAAAAAAAAATTGCAAGGAGATCATGATGAAATTATCCTCCCAATAAAATCTACCTTTAATGGGAAAAGGGAGCTCATTAAGAAAGAACTTCATTTACTTCATCAAATTATCTCTAAACATCATATGGTCTACCATCATAGCAACAAAATTATAATGAATATAGAAAAATGAAATATGCATAATGTGACAAAAGAAATAATTTTCAACTCAATTACAAGGATGTTTTGAAGAAAGATGTATATTAATAACCAAAATGATTAATATTATTAATATACTCACTTTTTAATATTAAAAATATATGATATAATAAAATGAATTCCAAATAGACATTATGATAAAAGCTTATTGACTCTAAAATAATTTAGACTTAATTTAATTAATATTTTTACACAATTATTTATATATTCTAGAGAAGAGCAGATATTGAAAATTTGAGAAAGAACAAAGATACACATTATGAAGGAGTTATTGAAGTTATATAGATAATATTATTTTTTGATGTTGTAAATCATTCAAGTGGTGTGCCATTTCAAAATAGATACTATCCATCTTTATTAAAAGAGTGCAAACTTATGTGTAGACGTAGCTATATGAATGGAGGCTCGCATGGGGTTTCTATGGTTGTTTTGATAAATTTTACGCTTCTCCTCACATTTAATTCTTTGTAGGCACACAAATAGAACATTCACGTCCATGCCAAATTTCATCACAATAAACATACCTAAGCCTACTTTTCCCACATATAATGTTGTATTTGTCTCTCTAGATATTGTGTGGAAGTTAGTTTCTCAAATTGACCTACAAAAGGATCTACTTATAATTGCTTCAAGAAAATTGATATGAGGATAATGACATGATAATAACTATGGATATTCATTAGAAAATAATATTGGTAAAGGTTGCAAATTTAGCTTTGTGTAGTGATGAGCAAGCTAAGATGTAATTAATCTTTTTAATAGCTTAATCCTCAAAGACAAGATATTGGTATAGAAATTTAGGCCTCTTTAGCCAATTTATCTAGAGAATTGAAAGTGTGGTTGCTTTTCACGGTTATCCGTAGCACTGAATGGAACAATAATTTATACATGTTACTAGGACAGTGAAAACGCACAAGGAGATTTCATGAGTTAATTAATGTTTATACTATTATAAGCTGCAATCTATGTGTCATATTTGAATCTATGCTAGAGATATGTTAGTTTATTTAAGTATTAATAGTTATGATTATATAGGTTAGGTCAATCAATTAGTTAGGGGTTAATGTCAATCAATTAGTTAGGGGTTAATGAAAATCTTTGTGAAGTAAAAACATCGACCCTTCCCTCGGCTTGCATGATGCAAAGTCTAAACTGAATTGATTTCTAATGGATATTTGAGATGACACTATTATTTGAATTTTTGCTATTTTGTTATCATAGATATTGCTTTGGTTTGTATAAAGAATGTGATAAATTTTACAAACTTGCTTTATGGATTTCAACCCTACTTTATATAAGGATTTTGCAAAATATTACATTACTTGCTATATAGTGCAATTTTTTATACGCGTATTAAAATTTTCTAGAATTTATGCTTTCAAATATTGTCCGAAGAAGGTACAATATTAGAAAATAATTAGTAGTTTTCTCTTGAAAAAATGTTTTATGTTCTTGAAATATGGGGGTTTTGCGATTTTTCTTTTAATGATGAAAATGGGTTTAGAGTTTTTATTTATTATTATTATAAAAAATCGTTGTAAGTTTGTGCTTTGTCTAAAACGTTTTTATTGTTAATAATAGCAAATGGCCTTGGACGGTTTGCATGAGATGTAAATTTTCTTAGGGTTTCAATTCTATTTCAAGTCTTTTGCTTCTTGTTTATTTTTCTTGAAGAATATAAGGTCTTCACGACCCATAAAATGAGAGAGAAAGATTTTAGAAAATTTGTTGTGAAGAATTTTTATCCTTTTATGCCAATGATTGTATGCCAATTCGATGTCTTCCATGCTTTTCTCTTTTTAATTTCAATTCTAATAATTGCATCTATAATCTTGTATGTAAATTTTAAAAAATATTTATTCTTGTGGAGAGGTTGCAAGATTTTAGAAAATGCACCTTTCTTGAATGCTATAATTGATTTCTTCATCAAAGACTTAGAGTTATAATTTTGTGTTCTTAAATAGTTTTATCATACTTTATGCTATATGTGTTCCTAAGTCAAAAGGATCAAATTATTGTAATACTTAGACAAGTTATCGTACCCTCCTAGCAATCATCTACTTAGGGTATGCATGTGCAAAAGGTTTGAGTGTCATAAATCTCTTTCCTTCATGTGTACATGCTTGTGTGGAGGAGGGGATTTTCTACTCTCAAGACAACGGGGTCTTAAGGAACAAATAGCTCTCAACTACCTCAATTGACACAACTCAAGTGAATTGGAAATAAAGATGTTTAAAACTAAATTCTAAGCTATACTTAACAATAGATATAATTGAAAATGTCAAATAACTTGTAGATACAAAGTGATAAAAATGTTTGCACAGAAACAAAAAGCTCTAAATACACATAATATGATACCAGTTGGGTGAAGTCTCAGTCTTGGACGCCAGTGCACTACAAGGACGTCTGCGCACCCACATTGTCATCTATATGGATGAAGCCCATAAATTACCAAAATGGAGTCCTTTTCTCTTCGAACCCATTTTCCACCTGCCTACATGGAGACGAGGAAAATTGTTGAGGTTGTATAAGGGTTTACCTCAATCAAACCCCCACTTTGGTGTTTCCACCTCCATGGACATCCAAACAAGATTGAAAAGATCAAATAGACATAATTTAATAGACAATACTATTTGGATGATAAGTAAGAGAGTGTTACCAATAGTTGTGGCCCCTCTCTCGAGAAAATATATGTGAGGAGATCAAAATAAAGAGGACTCTTTTTTACTGCAACTGTCCAAGACGTGAGAGTATTTTGATAGATTTTTGTTAAGAGGGAGATAGAGAGCTCCAAGTCCAAAAGATCCAACCACCCCTTGAAAAATGAGGAAGAGAAGCAATTTTTGTTCTTGGACTTGATGGGAATAGTCATTATAGTTGTATTTGGGCATTGGGACATGTGTCACAAATAAACTATATGGGATATTCCCATTTGAATCTTATCTTTTCTTGGGATGTTTGTGCATCATGTAGACTTCTATGTGTCATGCTATCATTGTCCAAATTCTTCTAAAATTCAATTTGTGGTATATATTGAGTGGATCCCCCTTGATATTGGTGGGCCACTACCACTTGTTCAATTTGGGATGGTTTCCTAAACAAAGGGTTGTCCATTGGTTGATCATTGCTTTGTGAGACTTGATTGGTGGCATGTTTAGATTCTCCACTAGTTTGGGTGTCTTTCTCAGAAATGATTTATCCCCTAAGGGAATGAGGTGAGGATCCTTAATACTTTCCACATTAAATTCTATAGGTAGTTTAGCACCACTTTGTACTAATTTGAAGTAGGCATTTGGATCCTTTCTTAGCAAATTGTCCATCAATTTAAGTACCTTGGGATTGTTGGAGTGTTGAAAGAATTCTTCCCCATCTATTTCTTCCTCACTATCCACTTCTTCTATGACCATTTCCTTGGGATTTTGGTTTGACCTATCCATCATTTCTTGTTGTCTACGAATTACTTCCTCCTCACTTGGTGGTTGGTTTGGTTCCTTTTGAGGAGTTATAAGGTCGCTTGGTCTATAACCCCATGGGTCACTTCTGTCATTTGTGGTGTTTGTTGGGGGCATAATAGAGCTGCTTTTGTTGGCTTCCATCTTTTTTCTATGTTGGGATCTTGTGGTTGTCATAAACAAGTGCCAAGACTTTATGAAAGTTGGTGATTTCTAACTTATGGAATGAACTAATGCTTTGTTTTTGGGATATTTTGAGTGTTTTGAGATTTTTTGTTTTAAAAGGATGGTATCTATGGCCATGCAGGAGGTGGTAATATGGGTCTTCTGGCTGCAAGATCCGCTTTTCATTCCTCTTTTTCTAGAATATTAGCTGTATTTCTCCATTGAGTTGGTGTTTCCTTTTTCTCGAATACAAAACTTCTCAAACTACTAATGATGTCTGATTGTTTACCTTCAATTTGTGTGAGGTTTGGTTGTATAATGGGTGTCATAATATTTGGTTGTTGAAGTGGAGCAGTAGGACACCAAATGGTCATAAAGTGAGTGGTGTTTTGATATGGTTTTCGTGATACTCAAGACCCTAAAGTTTGAGTGATGTTTTGGATGTTTTGAAAATGGTGATATTTTTGGAACTCAAAATGTTGAAAAATTGGATTGATATTTCACTTCATTTTTCTAGAGGATATGTTTTAAAGAATCTACTTGAACTAGCCTTGAGGTTCAAGCAAATGTTGATATCTTAGAATTTTGGGTGAAGGAATAATCTGAGGTTGTGTTTTGATTTTGAATCCTAAAACTAGGTTGGTGTGTTTGATTGTGCAAATGAATATGGATTGATGTAGATATGATGTGTTTTGGGAGTCTAACTTTTTTTTGTTCTCACAAGATTTAACCAATTTAAGATCATTTTTTGATTTTCACCAAAAACCAAGGAAAAAACGGAAATCTTAGAATAGTAGCTATAATTTTTGTCAAAAGCTCAGCCAAATTTATGTCAATAGTGGCCAAGTCTTGAGGAAAATTGTGGTAAGATTTCTCAAAAGTAGCTTTTGTTTAAAGTTTTTTTATTTGGTAAATAGTGTAGGAAAACGTGGTGGTTTTGAGCAAAAGCGTCCAAATTTTCATCAACTATAGCTAAAACAATAGGTCAACTACGATAATATTATAAGATCAACTATGGTTTCATTCTAGGATCAACTACGTTCTGATTTTCAAAAGCGGCAAGTTTTTCAGTCACTGTAAAAGACCAGAGAGCAAAAGCGACCTATTTTGGATCAACTGTGGTATTCTTAAGGTCAACAATGACATAAACAACAACAATAGTGGTTTCTATGTAGGTTTTTTTTTCTAGTTTCTGTGTTGGAAGCAGTTTGGATAAATTTGCAGATTTGATGTCTCATTTTGATCTGATTTGTTTTGAGAAGTTTGGCAAGTGATAATACAACACAACAATCAAAACTATTTGATCCTAAATGTCTATAGCTTAAGCAAATTTCTTTCCACAAAAGCTCAAAGTTTGTGAAAGTCTAAATACTAAAGCCATAGTTCCCAATGTTGACTTTATTCTTAATGTGACTTGAAATGTAAGCCTAAATATTTAGAAACCTTTAGATATATTTGTTTAAGATATATTTTAAAGAGTGCAAATATAGGGCTGTTTTCAAAGGTATTCACACTAAGTCCAAAGGGTTTGATGTTTGATAACCATGTTCAATGCTTGTTTTGATGTGTTCATTTTAAATCAAGCAAAGTGTTTGATGTCCAAAGTAACTGGGAATTTTGGAAAATTTGTGAAGATACTTTACAACCTAGAGATAGGCATGTTCTTTTAGGTGGGCTTACCTCATGGCCTGAAGGGATGATTTTACATGCAACTTATGGAGATTGTTTTAATCTCAACCATAAATCGGACTTGGTAAGTAACTTCTTAGAAGTAAATTTTGATGCACCATTTTCAAAGAATATTTTGGCTAAAATGGTGGCCTCTACTACATTGGTTCTTAGTCATGCTCAAGGGATCCAACACTTTGCTAGCGTCTAGCAAGCCACTTAAGGCTTTAACCAACTTACTCAGGGCCCTATATACAAAATGGTACCTCCCCTTTCATGAATGGCACTAACAAAAAAGTAAGATCGAATTTTTTGGCATTTAGCCTTAACCATTTATATAGTGGCATGGACTTGGTAAGTAACTTCTTAGAAGTAAATTTTGATGCACCATTTTCAAAGAATATTTTGGCTAAAATGGTGGCCTCTACTACATTGGTTCTTAGTCATGCTCAAGGGATCCAACACTTTGCTAGCGTCTAGCAAGCCACTTAAGGCTTTAACCAACTTACTCAGGGCCCTATATACAAAATGGTACCTCCCCTTTCATGAATGGCACTAACAAAAAAGTAAGATCGATTTTTTTGGCATTTAGCCTTAACCATTTATATAGTGGCATGAGTTAAAAACCGCTTTGAGTCGCCTTTGAGTTCTCCAACGCAGGATGTGTCTCAAAGGCAGGCCGTCTAAAGGTAATGCTTTGAAAATGAAACAAGTGTGAAACTCAAAATGATTTTCATCACCCAATATTTCCAAAAGATGTGGGGGGAGAGGATAGACACTTAGTTTTCCAAACAAAAAAGACACTGCATACAATTCATTGCAATATTCTTTTTAAGCCCCTTGAGTGGTGCTATCCAAAAAAATGAATGAAGTGTGAACAAGATAGCAATTTGTTTTTTTATGTGCACAAAATTTTGAAGTGTTCTAGATTTTAAACAAGTAGATAGAAATATGGAAATCAAAAATGTATTTGTCTAGTTTTACGAACCAATTCTTAAGTGTTTGTAACAACCTTTTCTTAATGCGGTCAACAAAATAAAATCATTCATTTCGTCAACATAACAAAAGCGTTGGTCAAAAGAAAGCATTCCGTTTTATGAGCACCAAAATAAAGTGTTTTTCTAATCTACAAAATCTTCTAAAATTTCTTTTTAGAACACCAAATCGAAAGTGTACAAGTTGTGGGGTTCAATTGTTTAAAAGCACCAAATCAAAAAAAATTCCCTAAACTAGAAAGCTTTTGAAAAGTTCTTTTTAAAGCACCAAATCAAAAGCGTGCAAGTTGTGGGGTTCATTTTTATAGCACCAAATCAAAAAATCTCCTTAAACAAGAAAGATTTTGAAAAGTTCTTTTTTAAGCACCAAATTGAAAGTGTGCAAGTTGTGGGGTTCATTTTTATAGCACCAAATCTAAAAATTCTCCTAAACTATGTGTACCGTAAAAAAATGGCCCCTTGTCATTTTGATGGCCTTTTAGGTCTTGTTTCATGGTGTTTGATCTATTTCACTCTGATTTTATGTTGCAACATAGCTTGAACATGCATATTTAGGTACTAAAATTCAAATAATGACATCTTGTGAAGGTTTTGTGAAGTGTTGTAAGACATTTCTACATTCTTCTAGACTCTATTTATTACAATTCACCTAAAAATCACCTTTTCATCACTAAACAAGTCCTATTTTGAAGTGTTGTAAAGTCTTGTAACAAGATTTCACACTTTTCTAGGCACAACTTCACTATTTATCCCTTTCTCATGCTTTATTTGGTCCCTTTATGCCCTCATATGCTTTAATTAGGTGTATTTTTGAATGTAAGCCTGACAAACAACATTAAATACAATTTAATTCCTAACACCCATTGTTAGGTCATGGGTGGGACCCATTTGCCATGGGTGGCGAATGAGTCCCCCTTGGCTCCAAATTAAAAAAAATTAAAATTTCCTTTTGGGTTTTTATTCAAAAATACTTGATGTCGGCCTATGATGAGGTATGAATGGTTAACTAAGGAAAAAGTGTGTATAAATAAGTGATTTTCACCTCATTTTACATCCTCCAACATTCATACATCATATTCAAGCAATCTTAAGCATTCAAGCATCTTACAACATCTTAGATCAAGCAATATTCAAGCACTTTGGATAATCCATTGATACTACTTTAGATTTGCATTATCAAGGGTTTGGTAAGTTGATAGCTATTGCATGTTATTAGTTTATCATTCTCTTTCATTTCATTGTTTCATTAAGGGTTTGATTACCAAAAGTGGGGTTTGACCAAGGAAAACCCCTATTTGCTAACCCTCAACTATTTCTCCCCTATTGCATGTGTGTTTGTAGACCTAGGTATGCAGATTTAACAAGATTTTTGGTGTTGAAGATTGGTAAAAAAGTCAACTAGGTGCTTCAAGTCAATTCATTCATATTTCAAGCTTGGAGAAGGTTTTCTGTCTGTTTCCTGCAGAATTGACTTTGGCAACCCGACAATCAGAGATTTCTAGATCTGGTGTTGTAGAGTTGTCTCCTGATTTTTCAAAATTTTGGGAGAGGACTGATTTGCCACTAGTGGCAAATGAGTCCCACCTTAGGACTGAAAAATTGTATTTTGTCAGATTCCAGATCCCGATAGTCAAAAACCGGTTCCTGACACTTTTTCACCAATAGGAGGACTAATTCGTCACCTTGGGCGAATGAGTCCCATTGTGAAATTTCAATGATTTCAGTCAGCATCCACAACATTCTAGAATCATCAAAAATTTCCCAGGTGCACTCTATTGCATCTCATTTCTTTCTGTTTTGCATTATTTCTTCATTTAGTTTAATGTTTGCATATCATAGTGTGTTTTCCAGCATAGTTTAAATCTTAGTTTTGCATTCATATTCATTCATATAGATCACTCAATTGCATTTAGTTTACTTCATTTAACTTAGAAAACATTCTGAATAACATAATTTGAATGAACCCTTAACATTTTTTTCCCTACCTCTCTCCTTTTAGGTGAAAAACCCTAGAAGAGTTAGAGAAGTCCTAGAGGAACCAAAAATCTATGATTCACTATGAAAGCTTTTTGAAATATTGGTCTTGGGCTGTTCGCCTTCTCTACAATAAAATCATTAGTTATTTTTGATGTAAAGTGTACTATATCCCTACAACAGTTGCACAAACAAAGTCAACAAACACAAAACATCCAAAACAAGCACTTGTTAGTGTTAGAAATGAATAAAAGTACTTGTAGATTTAAATTGAAAAGTACATAGAGAAAAAGCGTAACTTGTAATAAAAAGTGGTCCTGTTATTTTTAGCAAATGCAGTCCTTATTGTCAAAAGTGGTCCAAAATGTCAAAAGCGCCCCTATCATGTGCAACTACGGTTAGAAAAGTCAAAGGCAATCCTTGTTTCTGAAACAAAAGTGGTTAGAAAAATCAAGAGCGACCCTGTTTTTGAAACAAATGTGGTTAGAAAAAACAAAAGCGATAGAAATGAAGGAGTGAATGCATGAAACTCTTGTAGCTTTTGTGTGAAAATTTTTCAAGTGCATTTCTGGAAAATGCATCTACATTCTAAAACCTGCAACTGCTCAATTAAAAATCATAAAAAGGTTAGTGTCAAGGATCGAGGTCCCATTGGGTGTGCTAGAATGTGTAAGGGGGAAATCGATCAGCATAAGGAAATCAATGTGAAAGAATTAAACAAGATTTAATTCAAACAAATATTAAGATTCATACCCATTACTCACGAAATGAACAATACAAGATTTCTGAATTCAATGAACTAAGATAATACAAACAAAGAAAAAACAAAAGAATTCAAACAACCATATTGTTACCCATCTTGTGTCGAAGTATATTCGTAATGATGTTGGATCATTGTATCAATGTGAAGCCTCCATTTATGCGTTGTAAAAGCTCCAAATGTGTGTTGATGTTGATTGAAGATGTGTGTAAAAACTTGTGTGAAATCGATTGTCAATTTGACATTACTTCATTGTGCAAAATATGTCAATTCTGCGATCATTTTTTAGGATGAAGAAGATTGTTATATAGATTTTATGTTTTGAGATGAACTATCAACATTGCTTAGTAGAATATCTTGATCAATGGTTGAAAGATGTTGAGAGGAATTAGATTGCTTAGTTAGCTTCTGTGATCAAATCAATTAAGGATATTGATTGATCAATTAGAGGAAATAGATTGCCTAATCTATGGAATTGAGGAAATTAGGTTGAGCCTTTAGTGGGATTGAAGAACAAATGAATTGGTTAGGAAATGGATGGATCAATCAACCAATCAGAGTGAGCAATCGATGGTCATAATTTGCTCAATCATAAAAGTGGGTGAGGGTAATTAATTAATTGAATTAAATAATTTAGCCTTTTTGAGTTGAACGTGCAAATCATGTTTGACTTTTACAAACAAAGTTGCATTTGTTTCTTTTGACCTTTTGAATGATGTTTGAATAATTTATTAAATTATTCATGTTTAGGGGAACGTGATTTAATTAAACTATTAAGTGGCAATAATTTAATTGATTTAGGGGAATAGGGTGAATTAGCGACATAATTAAATAATTGATGTTATTTAATTAATCAAGAGGAATAAAGATAGATTAGTACTTCATTAAATAAATGAAATTTATTTAATTAGTCAAAAATGATAAAATAGTGAATTAAGTAAATAATTTAAATATTATTTAATTAATAGAAGAAATTAGGGTTTTTGATGTAAATGATGTAAAATGCAATGATATTAGGTGATAATGATGTCAATGATGAGAAAATGTCATTCAGGTTGTGCGATAAGTGTTAGGTCATTTTTACATGTCTACAACTTTATTTTCTGATCCATACCCAACGAAAGTGCATTTTAAACCTTTATCATCTAAATTATATATTCTCTTTTGGTATATGTCCATAAGAAACACATCCAGAGGCCCTTAAATGATTAAATTTTAGCTTAACTCTAACCATGCTTTTTTGGGAGCCATTCCTTTAACTAATTTTATAGAATTCCTATTTATAAGATCTATAACATTTTTCATCATAATCCTTACTATATCAACAATTCTTTTATTCTTCCTTTCAACAACTTTATTTTTTGTGAAATGTAGAAAGTAACAAACTCTTAGATCCAAATTATATCATTGCATCTATTATAAGGTAGATGGTGATCGTATTCTAAATATTGTATTTTATATTTGATAGTGTTATTTTTTGGTAATGGAAAAAGGTTTGATGTATGCTATGGTCTATACAAGACCAGACATTTCCCAAGTATAGTGTGAGTCCTTAGCTGATTTATGGTTAATCTCAAGGATGAGTACACTGAGATGCAATGAAGAGGGTTTCCAGGTATGTGCAAGGTGTCTTTGGGAATTTCTTATGCTATCTTGGTAATCTTATAGGAGATAGACATTTTGTTTGTATTCATGGATTTTTGGATTCAGGTTGGCTTAGAGATATTGATAGTAGAAGATCTACCAATGGTTATGTTTCACTTTGTTTTGTGATGCAATTAGTTGGATGAGTAAGTGATAGAATGTGGTTGCTTTGTCTAGTACAAAAGCATAGTACATGGTAGCAACTCATGCTCATAACAAAGCCATTTGGCTTAAGATATTGTGTTCAGATGTTGGACTTGAGGTAGAAGCCATTATGGTCTATTATGATAGTCAAAGTGTCATATGTTTGGAAATGAACCCAACCTTTCATGCAAGGATGAATCATATTGATATCCAATACCATTTTGTTTGAGAGGATGGGAGGGTGATGCTATTGTATACATGTAAGAACCCCATTTTGTTGCAAATGTAGTTTTTGGTTGATCTTCCCTTATTTTCACTTGGTAGTAGTTAGAGAATACATAAGTGAATGAATAGATCTCTCTTTTTGACAACTGATTCTAATATTTATTTGGTGTAGGGAAGGGGTCATGTATGCAAGATTTATTGATAGTTTGAAGAATGTTGCAGATGTATTGACAAAGTCGGTGAGCACATGAAAATTTAGGTGGTGCTACGAGTCTCTGGGTCTCTTGGACATTAGCAATTAGATAAATGGTGTTGATACTCCCTTTTCTCTTGCAATATGTTCAACAACTAGGAGAATGTTGGGAAAAGTGTCTCAACCTTGCTCCTAATGCTAATATTATAAAAGATGCGATTTTCAAGTATAAAATAGGAAAACCCAATTCCTAGGCTATAAGCTTAGTTTTTGGCCAAAATAAAAGTATCTTGTTGCTTGCCATTGTCTATAGGGTGCTTGTTGCATAGATATCTTCGAGTATTTTATTTTATTTTTAAAAGGGCTCAATCATCCCACTAGATCAAAAGTTATGGCCCCTAGAAGTTTGCATAGGAAATGTAAAAAATTGTTGGACACATAAAAGAGATGTAAATGGGACTTACACCTATATTGACCAACCTATGATACATTATAAGACATCTTTTATTGGGGGATAATTTGGACGCTACTTTTGGGTGGTTTTAGCTCATGGGTTTCTAATTACCATTTGATAGTTTTAGATTTTGTGTCTCCTATTTATTAGGTGCTTGAGATGGAGGTTGAGTGTAGAGTTTTGTAGATACTGTTTAAGTTGTAAGAATTTCTCTAGATTTCTAGTTAGTGGTACTTTTGTAAAGGCTTACCCTGCAAGTGTATTGTAATCATGATTTACTAAATAATACATTGAGCTACTTTGGAGTGTGAGGTTTTTCTCCCAAAAAGGTTTTCCCCATGTACACCTACATTATGGTATTTATTGTTTATTTTTTGTTAAACTATGTTTGTGCTTTCTATAATGTTAAAAGATTGAAATGTACACAACTCTCCCGCCAGATTTGTGTAAAAAGAATTTTTGCATACCTACTTTTTTTCAAATCACACATAACACAAATATACAAAGCTCCAACTTGTATATCTTATAAGTGAAAATTTATCTATTATTAAAAAATCAAATAATAATAAATTGAATTAAAATTACATGTGGTATATATACAAACTACTAATGAACTATATTTTGTAATATATAAAATCTAAACTTAAGAATGTATGCAAACTATAAAATAGACATATTTTTTCAATTGCTTATAACTAATTTTTTATTTATAATTAATATAATCAAATATTGGTACCAAGCTATTGGCTACTACCATCTAGTTTTGCTCTATCTCGAAGTTTTCCCAAGGTAAAATCTAAATGTCAACAATGCATGTTTTTGCACAATCAAACTTACTTTTAAAACAAGAGTTGTAAAGCAGCTAGAGTCCCACTATGCAAGGAAAATTGATGATTGGTTTGTATGCAAGGAAAATAAGGGAAACATTATATGGTCCTGCTTCATCTGACAATTCAGATGAGTTATTCTTAAGAAAGAACAACTTTAAGTGAATTTGTATGTGGATATAATTGTTGTGCTTATTTATTTTTTTATTGGCTCTAGGGGTGCCCAATAGTCATAAAGGAGAACTGTAGGCAGGAAAGAAAAATTATGCCCCTATTAAATTATGATTTAAATGTACAAATGTTAGATGACCTGGCGCAACATTTTGTAGGAAAATATACACTTGCAATTTAAGGTTTTGAACATGCAAAATCCTGAAAACAACACATAAACCTTCAACTCCCATGATAAAATATACAAGTGGAATACAATGGGCAGTGAGCATGGTGAAATTGATCAACGGACAAAGAATGAGAGGAGACAGATTTGGATTTCTCTAGATTTTGAAATCTTTGTTGTAAGGCCTATTCATTTGACAGTGACCAAGAGCCCAACCTTAAAAATTTTGTTAGTATCTGAAACACATTAGAAACCATAAACTGTCAAAAATATCTTACTGTGTAAACTCACATAGCTGCTGCTACTTTCTCTTCTACACTCTGCTGCTGCTGTTGTCTCTGTTCTTCTCAGAAAATTCTTCTTCTCTACTCTCCTAACTGATTTCTTCTCTTTCCTGTTGTTTATCTCTGCCATTTCAAATCCATCTACCATAATAAATTTCCCCCAAAACATTAAACTGCTGTTTAAATTCCAAATCTGGTCATTAAAAATAGAACCCCCAAAAGAATGTAGACCAAAGATCTAAGAGATTTTGGTGAATAATGAGGTATATGTCAGACATAAATGTCCTGACTTAGGATTACCAAAATCCAACGAAAAAATAGACCTCTAACGTTTATCTATTTTCTAGTCCCCCTGTTTTTATAATATGCACAAATGATATTTCAAAATGGAGGCAAAACCAATTTGCAATAGATTAATTAGCTGCAGAACAATTTTTCGCTATTGGATGCCGGATGAAGAGATGCTTGAGTGCTTGGTTTGTAGTCTAGAGTTACAGTAGTATGAAGTTCGTCTAAAATGTCGCCTATATGAAGTCTGTAGTATGTCTCTGTAGGGTTGAATATGTGTTGAAGATTTTGGTCCAAATCTATTTTGAAAGTTCTTGGTTTTGTAATAACATTTTAATTTATTTTTTCTTAATTTTGAGTTTACGTTAAGATGAGATTGGAGCTATTTGTGAAAGATGGTGTTTCTGAATTAAATATTATCAAATTTTTTGAGCCGCTTGTTGCAATAATCTGAAAATAAATTCTTACATGTGAGAGGATGTTTGGACTGGCTACCTACTAAAGGTACCCGTTCTTGGATTGCATCATTTTGATATCAGAGTAGGTCCTTTCTTGAGTTGAGTGTATGAAATTTCTACTAGTGTTGAGGAAGACATTTGATACTAATGGACGTTAGGTGGGGTGTTGGTAGATGCTGTGTGAGAGCTAAAGCATCTAGAATTGTAGATTTAACACAAGGGATGAGAAAGATCTTGGCAATATTAGTTGCAATAGAGACAACCCAAAGAAGAGGAGTTTACCCTGAAGATGTGAGTGATGAAGAAGAAAATCTAACTCAACAAGCTCAAGGAAATAATCAAGAAACGATGGATGCCACTAAGATTGAATTTCTCAAAGCCATGACAAAGATTGGGAGTACACCCAAACTAGATGCACCTTATTGTAATGGAAGATTGAATGGCGAAGAACTCATCTAGAATGGATGATAAAGATGGAAAGGTACTTTGAGTATGATCAATGGAGGATTGGATTTCAAGAAAGTGAAGCTTTTTTGCACAAGGTTAAAAGGCCGTGTGTCTTTAAGGTCGGACTATGCATATACTGAAAGGCAAAGAAAATGGGAAGAACATATAAAAGTTGGGAAAAAATGGAAGCGTCAAATTCTTACCTTCAGATTATTAGTTGAGTTTATTCAAAAAATCACAAAACTTTAGACAAAGGAAAGATGTGGAGTACATTGAGGACTTCTACAAACTCACTGCAAAGATTGGACACATAAAATATAACCTAGAAAAGGTAGCAAGGTATGTGAATGAATTGCATATCAATATCCAAGATGAAATTAGTTTGTTGAACTTTAGAAGCATAGAGGAAGCAATGTGCATTGAAGGTAGAGGAGAAGTTGTCACAAAAATAATAAAACAACTCTATAGGAAGAGGAAGATTATAAGGGGTAGAGGACAATCTAGTGATGGAAGATGATAGCAAACAAAAGAAAGAAATCAAGTACAACATAGAACGACAATTATACCTAGGATCTACAAGAGAAAAAGGAGTTCTTCAAGAGGAAGAGGTAGAAGAGGATTTGCAAGTACATGTTACCAATGTGGCAAGGCTAGTCATAGGGCACTTAAATGTCCTCAAATATAATAGAATAGTGGAGGGCTAATGAAGAAAGAAACCATGTAGTACAAGTTGATGATAAGAGTGTGGCCTCACCAAAACATATAGATGATCCTAACCAAGGGGAGTCATTAATGTTGAAAAGAGTGTTGTTAAAATTAAAAAAGAAGAGGCAAGAACCAATACACAAAAGGAATTTGTTTCAAACTATGTGTAAAATAAGTAGAAAATGCTACAAGGTAATTGTGGATAGTAGTAGCACCAATAACTTGGTATCACAAGAAATGGTGAAGAATCACAAATTAATGAAGATGAAGCGCCCAAGTCTATACAAGGTCTCATGGCTACAAAAGAACATTAAAATTTAAATTAGTAATTATAAATATAAGGTTATGTTTCATGTAATGCCATGTAGGCATGCCATGTTGTATTAGGAAGACTGTGGCAATATGACATGAGTGCTAAGCATGATGGTAGGAAAAACAATTACATAATAGTGAAGGATGCAAAAGAGGAAGTGGACAATAGTCCAAAAGTGTATAATTTTTAAAAATAATTTTTGAGAGAAATGAAGAAGGAGAGGGCATGCTATGGTTTCATTCCTAAGCTTGTAGAAGTTAGGCCAACATAAAAGGAACAAGAAATTCCATTGGAAATGAAGGAGATGTTAGATGAATATGTTGATATAATGATGAAAGAGTTGTTGGATGGGTTGCCACCTATGAGAAGCATTAGTCTTCGCATGGATTTGATTCCGAGAGCTAGTTTATTGAATAAAAAAATTATAAGATGACACTTATGGAGAATTAGGAGGTAAATAGACAAGTACAAGAGCTATTGGATAAGGGTTTAATAAGAGAAGCCTTGAGCCTATGTTCTTGTAAGAGAGGGGGACCAACCACGTTCAAGGCCCCAGGTAATGGAGAGCCAAGACCGAAAGGCTTCCCTAACTTACCTCACTCTAAATGAATGTCTTGAAATGAGGGACGAGAATGACGAGGACTATAAGGTCCTTTAATCACTCTGCAGACCCAAAATCAATTTTACGGCCAGGCGAGCTAGTTTTTGGGTTCAACACTATACCTCAGGTAGCTCTCTGCCCAAGGATGAAAGCATGGTTCCGAGACGATAGCATGGCACGCTAGCGTCTCTTAGGTGCATTGGTGTCCGTGCGACTAGAGGACCTAAAATATAGTGGGAACTGCCAAAAAACAAGCTGACAACCTAGCTAATGGTTTCTAAGGGAACAAAACAAAACTATAAGGTAAGAGAAATACAAACAAATATGATAAAGTAGATATATTATAGCTAGGGTGACAAAGATGATCTCACAAAAGAGCTTGTTCACCAGCTAGCTCCAAATGCACGTCCACCACCTCCATCAAGAGCTCACAAGCTAATGGAGGAGAAAAAGAAGACTCAAGCCCCTGCTGCAATGGTTTGTTCCACACTTGCTCTACAAAGTTGATGGAGTGTTGTTGTTGCTGCTATGGAGTGCCAAAGTGCTGCTTGAGAGTGATGGATGCTAGGAGAATGCTTGAGAATGCTAAAAGAGAGTGTGTAGAGATCAAGTTGAATGCTTAGAAGATGAAATTCATGAAGGAAGAGTGTTTTTGAAGGTGGGATGAGAAAAACATCCATATTTGGGTTGGTTGGTTGAAGAGGGGTGTTACAAACCAATCCCAATGGGAAGTTTAATGCCTCTGCCAACTTCAGATGCAAGAATTTTTTAGGGACGTAAGCACACCACACAAACATCTGTGCATCGTGTGAGAGTCCCCAACAATCATTCTTCTACATACGCAAAAGATAGATGACAAGTGGAACGAAGGCGGTGGGTTGATGTGGAATTTCGTCTTTGGATTTGATTTTCTAAGGTGAGGAAGTGTAAAAGGGGAATTTGCGTAAGGGGTGCAAATTCACTCCTATACATTTTTCCCCCACTTTAGCAAGAACGAATACTAATGAGTGCTTTGGTAAAGTAGATTGGAGAATTAGTAAGGTTAGAAATGTATAATTGAATTGTCGAGGGAGAAAACCATGATCTGGCGAAATCGAGAGTGCAGGACAAGTAAAGGACTTCATAGCCCGCACAACTATGAAGTTGTAGAATGAAAGCATCTTACAGGGCCGCATACTTGCAAGGAGGCAACCCCCAAAATCTCTCACATGAAGGAAGCCTCGAGAAGTAAGCGCTTCACAGGCCCGTAGACCTACAAGGAAGGTGTCCTCCAAGATCTCTCACATAAAGGATACCTAGAAAAGCACTTTACAGACCCACAGACCTGCAAGGAAGCGTTCCCCAAGATCTCTCACATGGAAGAAGCCGAGAAAGCGTCACACAAACCCACAGACCTGCAAGAAGGGTGTCCTTCAAGATCTCTCGCATGAAGGATACCAAGGAAAGCTCCCTACAGACCCGAAAACATGCAGGGAGGTATTCTCCAAGATCTCTCACATGGAGGAAACCCAAAGAAAGCACCCTACAGACTTATAGACCTACAGGGGAGCCACCCCCAAGATCTCTTGCATGGAGGAAGCTCAGAAGAAGCGCCCTATAGACCCACAGACATGCAGGGAAGTATCCCCCAAAATCTCTCACATGGAGGAAACCTAAAGAAAGGGAACTCTGCAGAGTCAGAAAGTAGCTTCATAGGTGCACCCATAAAGCAACATGTTTACTTGTAGATATAACATGTCAGAAAGCGGCCATGCAGGCAAGTAAGCAGAAAATCGCGCAGATTGCCAAAAAGTTGGAAGACTTTCAAAGAGGTCTCTTGGGAACCCAGTGTAAAGAAGGGGTCTACTCTAGGGACACGCTATTTGTAAGTACAAAAGAGATGTTTCTTTCTCAAATTGATTCATCATCAAGGAATCCTTTTGAAAGATATTCACTTCATCAAGGAATTCGAAAGGAAGAAGATGTCCCCATTCAAGGGGAAGATTGAAACTGCTCCCACCTCAGAGGAAGGTTCTTAAGCTCTTTCTTTATGAACCCATGATGAAGGAAACATGTTCTATTAGGGTTTCATGTTGAGAACATGATTCTTGAAAATAAGTTTGCGAAGATTCTCGAGAAAAGATTCGTTACTGAAGAATGTGTTTTTTGAAAATCGAAGTGTTATAGAAGTGGCATTGTCACACATGAGAGGGACAACTCAAGCAAAGAAGAGAGAAAAATAAAGGAAAAGCTAAAATAAAGCATCACAAACAAAGGGCATAAGGGTAGCTTGATATTCCGGGGTCATAACTGCTCATAAATATATATAAGTATAGTAATACTATATAAAATGAACTGTCATCAACCTCCTACTATATTAGACCATGTGAAGAATGCACGAGAAGACAAAGTAAAAATAAAAAAATTGGGTCAACATGGAAGGGAAGCCTAAATTCCCCCAACACTTTGCATTGACCCCAATTTATCAAAAATCAATCACAAACATGGAAGAATGATGATACAAATAAAAGAAGGTTTACGACACAAAAACCACAATTGTATCCAAGCACCAACAAAGGTGAAAAGGGTCATCCAGGCACACATAGCATGATCACGGGGGAACACATCACAACACACACACATCTAATCTAAAGATAAAGAAGGGGCCTCCCCCTAACATTGATCAACCAAGAGGTCATCTGCTTCCCACTCTAGATCATCGTAGAGGGAAGGAGGACGAGCCTGCAGTGGTGGAATGTTAAGAGGAGGAATGTTCGGCCCTCTCGCAACAAGGGCCAAGGAAGAGGGCCCCGCAAGGTCCTCTCCACTAAGCTCTTGTGGAGCTAAGGTCAATGATTTTGTAGAACTTCATCCAAAGAGTTAAATATGCACTTGGTGCAGGAGCACACCTAGGCTAACCTCCATAATTAGGATATTTTGGCTTGTATCTAACATTAGCCAAGTCAGAGTAATTGTGTGTTGTTTTGGACCTTAGAAGGTCATTGTTGTGGCTAGGTGAGTTAGTCATTAGGACTAAGATTCACCAAAGTTTAGTCATCATTAATAGTTTTGCTTTGTTTAGCCTTAGTAGCTTAAGTTGGGATTGGAGTCTTAAATGTGTTCTAAACACATGAATGTTGTTAGAAAGATGCCATGAGGCAGTTAAGGGAGTTGGTTGCTCGAAATATAGAAGATAGAGGTCCTAGGAGTTTGGAAGATGGCATAAAGACACGTTGCCAAATGTTGTTACAAAGTTGTCATGACAACATTTGCCATTATGGCAAAGGTTGCATGCAACTCGGTTACATAGGATCCCTTAAAAGATAGGAGTGTGGGATCGACCAACAGACCCTAAAAAGATGGTAAATGGCATCTAAGATGCAAGGAGGCTCGAATTCAAGACATGAGGGTTGTAATTAAGTATTGATTTTGGAGGTGAATAGAAGAGGACTCTGCAAATTCTGTGTTTTTCTGTGAATTTCGAATGTCTTGAGTGACAGTGATATTAAATGCGTTATATGTTCTAATTTGGAATTGCATTCGTGTTCATAGTGTATTTCTAAGTCTTTTCCATTATGCAAGTAAGATAATTTGAGTTAGTTTAGTGTTTTGATTAGATAGGTTAAAGACTAGAGGGTTTACTGGTCATGTCCTGACCAGTTTGTCTTTTCATGGCTCCCCCATGAAATCTAGCCATGGGAACTTCCTGAGAATAGATGGATTTGTTAGGGGATCCATTTGTCTGTACATATTTAGTGTTAGGAGTCATGAAGAGTCGAGCAGGTATGTTTAAAACCAAACCCTAGGCGAGCTTAGAGTGCCCGATTAGAGGTTTGACAGTGGAGAATTGGAGAATTTAGGCAGGGGAATGAGGTACAGTACGGAACAAGTACAGTTCCAGGTAGGGGATAGTCATATCCTAACATGCTAGAAGGATTGAGGTCCTGTCAATCCATTTGTTTAAGTGAAGAGCAAGAAATCAGTAGGATCCTAGTAATTAGGTCTTTTAGCCCTATTTAACCTAGATAATAGGAAACTAGTGTACAAAGGGCTTAGGGGTCTAAAACCTTGTGAATATTTTAGAAGATCAAAAAGGGTATTCGAATGTGGGATTTTTTTTTTTGGTTGTTTGGAAAGTTTGGGCAGGAATGAGAAAAAGGTCACTGTCAAGGGCTACAAGGAATTAGGCCTCCTCAAGACCAATTCTTGAAATCGGTAAGAAAGAAGGTTGAAGACCCTCCAAGATGGATCCAGTTGGGAGTACATGGCATGTTCCCAACATGTTTGGCAACCCTGCAATCAATTCAAGGTTTTGTGTGATGTTGGCACTTAGAGTCTTCTAAGTGGAGAGGAGAGTTTGTTCAGAACAAAGTGGTGTTAGTCTTTCAAGGTAAAGCACAAGGTGTGAAACTCTTGGAGAGGAGTTGGATCAGGACTTAGTTAATCATCTAAGCCTAACAAGGACCTAGATTATATTAGGTTCCTAGAAGAAGTCAAGGAAAAGTCTTCTTAGCTAGTTGTGCAAGAAGGCCTTGGAACCACATACACCAGCACTTCACAGGAGTGCCATGTTTTACCTCAACAGATGGAGAAGGTTGCACCCGAGATTCACCACTAGGCTCACCAAATGATTTGGGAGCAATGACGAACTCAAGGGAAGTTGGGATTGGTTCCGTCACTAGGACAAAACAAGTCAGCACGGGAGCCCCCTTCGGGGAAGGTGGACTCTTCTTGTGTCCTCTGTTATTGGAGGGACCAATCTCTACCTTCTACTCCATCGGGGGATGTGAACTCCCCATAGACAAAGCAAGAGGTGTAGAGGAAGAGGAGGAAGAGAAAACCACAGTAGATACCACCAAAGTGTTTGTCGTATCTATGGGTTTTGGGAAAGGCAAGACAACTAGAAGGGACATCAACAGAGGTGGCTCCACCAAAGGAGCAATGAACACTTGCACCCTTTTAGGGTCAGACACATTTGTACTCATAGCAGAAGCCATAAGTGATACAAAGCTAGATTGAATAGAAGTAGAGGGGAGGAGAGAGGAGGACACAACATGAGGCCCTGATATAGGGGTGGTCCTCTCCTCTTCCTTCCTCTGTAAGGAAGCTTGCTCAGCCATGAGAGCCTTTCGTTGACACTTGCACTTGGGTGCAAGGCAGTTTATGCGACTCCTTGAACCGAAGGCTGGAGATTGTGAAGGAACAAAAGGCTCCTACTCGGCCATGGGAATTTCCACTACAACCATTTCCAGTAGAGGAATATACTCCTAAATGGGAGCAAGAGGAACAAGCTGGGAAGCAATAGGGGGAGTCGACTCAAGTGCCTCGGCAGCGGGCCTCTTCCCGTTTACTACTTTGGGAGCAAGAGTGGTAGGAGGCCGCAGAGGTTGAGACATGGAGGACTCCTCGCGAGGACCTTTTGTCCTACTATACCAAACGGGCCTAAGCTCCGTGGGAAAAATAGGAAGCTCAAACCCGGGACACTTGGGCTTTTGCCAAGTGGGCACCATAGGATTCTCTTGCAAATGCGGAACAAAATCTGATGACACCACAGTGGGGCAAGAGGAAGCGTTGAGGAAGAAGGAGGATCTCGAGACCACTTCTCTTCTTCCCTTCTACGTGCCTTAGCGACATACTATCAAATTTTAGACAAGCCTTATGTGAAACGACATAAGGTGATGGAGGGTATCTCACTTTTTTCCTTAGACACCCTTTCTTATAATTTTGATATGTTCGGTATAGGAGGTTCATCTTGGGCGGGAGAAGACCAATAGGTGCAGGCCAAGAGTAATCCAAGGAGTAGCTACCACAAGCAACTGGTGGTTTATAACCGGTGTCATGAATCACATGCATGGAACCCTCGTGGATAAATTTTAAACATTTATGCACAACCAAAGGCACCACATTCATAGCTACTAACCAAGGGATACCCAGCTTCACTCTAAAGAGTTCAAACCTAGGGATTATGTCGAACGAAAGCTTCATGGATTTAGGTCCAACCAAAATTGACAAGACAATACTACTCAAAGGGGGAACAAAAAGTCCGTCATGTGTGCGAATGGTGCTTACGGGTGCATCGTACCCATCTTTGTGCAAAAAGTTGATTAGCATGATCTCCTCAATTATGATGTTTACTTGAGACGTCAGATCAAGGAGAACACCTGCTACGATGTTTCTGTTGATTTACACAGGGATGTAGAGAGGACATGGTTCCCTATTAAAACCCATCAGTAGGTCTTGTGAAGTGAAGGTTATACTAGTACCACTACTCATAGGCTGCATAGAGGGGATAAGTTGATGCAAGAAAGAGGCCATCATGTGTAATGAATGACACTCTCTTGGGACCCTCCAAAGGTTGCAAGGTAGGACAGTGACCCAATTGAGGTTTCATTACACAACACTTTTAGAACCTTCCAACTATGCTTACTAGGGGTTGCAGGTTGGGTTGTAACAAGAAAACCTCACAACACTCACACCTACAACACTCATAGAATACGAGGAAAGGAGCTTTCGGTATCACAAAATGAAACCAAAATGGTTCACGTTGGGTTCACCAAAAATGTAAGAGAGGGGGACCAACCATGTTCAAGGCCCTAGGTCATGGAGAGCCAAGAGCGGAAGGTTGCCCTAACTTACCTCACTCTAAAGGAATGTCTTGAAATGAGGGACGAGAATGATGAGGACTATAAGGTCCTTCAATCAGTTTGCAGACTTGAAATCAATTCTGGGGCTAGGCGAGCCAATTTTCGAGTTCAACACTATACCTCAGGTAGCTCTCTACTTGAGGATGAAAGCACGGTTTCGGGACGACAATGCGACACGCTGGCATCTCTCAGGTGCGTTGGTGTCCATACGACTAGAGGACCGAAAATACAGTGGGAACTACCAAAAAACAAGCTGACATTCTAGTTAATGGTTTCTAAGGGAAAAAAATAGAACTATAAGGTAAGAGAAGTACAAACAAATATGATAAAATAGATATATTATAGCTAGGGTGACAAAGATGATCTCACGAAAGAGCCTACTCACCAGCTAGCTCCAAATGCACATCCACCACCTCCAGCAAGAGCTCACAAGCTAATGGAGGAGAAAAAGAAGACTCAAGCCCCTGCTGCAATGGTTTGTTCCACGCTTGCTCAATTGAGTTGATGGAGTGTTGTTGCTGCTGCTATGGAGTGCTAAAGTGCTACTTGAGAGTGATGGATGCTAGGAGAATGCCAAAAGAGAGTGTGTAGAGATCAAGTTGAATGCTTAGAAGATGAAATGCATGAAGGAAGAGTGCTTTTGAAGGTGGGATGAGAAAAATGACCATATTTGGGTCGGTTGGTCGAAGAGGGGCATTACAAACCGACACCAATGGGAAGTGTAATGCCTTTTCCAACTTCAGACGCATGAATCCATTAGGGACGTAAGCATGCCACATGGACATTTGCGTGCCGCGCTGGAGTCCCTGACAGTTATTCTTCTACCAATGCAAAAGATAAATGCCAAGTGGAACGAAGGCAACAGGCTGATGTGGAATTTCACCTTCGGATTTGATTTTCTAAGGTGAGGAAGTGTAAAAGGGTAATTTGCGTAAGGGGTGAAAATTCTCTCCTATATAGTTATATACTGATAGTTTTAACACCTAAAAATGATGGAGAACATGTCATATGCTCATTGATTCAAGGGCCATCAACAAGATACAATAAAGTATATATTTTTGTTACCTCAAATGAATGATTTAATGAATTATTTAAGTGGATTCACATTCTTCACAAAAATTGCTTTGAAGAGTGGATATCACCAAATAAGGATTATGGAAAGAGATGGATGGAAAATTGCATTCAAGATGAAGGATGGATTGTATGAGTGACTAGTCATGCCATTTGGCTTGAAAAATGCACCAAGTATATTCATGAGATTAATGAATGAGGCATTGAAAATGTTCCTTGGTTATTTTTTTATTACATATTTAGATGATGTTCTAATTTTTAGTAGAACGAAGGAAAAATGTTTAATGCATTCAAGGGAAATTTTACAAAGATTAAAAGAGGAGAAGTTGCTCGTTAATATGAAAAATGTATAGTTTTATGAAAAGAGAATTAGTTTATTTGGGGTTTGTTATTTCACAAGATGGTTTACGAGTGGACCCAAAAAAAGTTAAGGTTGTTGTGAATTGGACATCGGCTAAAAGTATGTTTGAGGCAAGCAGTTTCCATGGACTAGCAAGTTTTTATAGGAAGTTTATCAAAAAAATAGTGGTATTTGTGCACCTTTCTTGGAGACAATGAAGGGTGGTGGGAAAGAATTTAAGTAGACAGTTGCAACAAAGTTTTTTTTTCAAATTTTGAAGGAGAAAGTGATAAAAGAACTAGTATTAGCACATTCAAACTTCAATAAATTGTTCCAAGTAGATTGTGATGCAAGTGGTACACTGATAAGAGGGGTTCTAGAAGTGAAAAGGGATGAACCATAACTTATTTCAACAAGAAATTAAATGAAACTAAAAGAAGATATTTATTTTATGGCCACAAGCTTTATGTTATTGTTCAAGCACTCAAGAATTGAAGGCACTATGTGCTACCCATGGAGTGTTTTTGTACACATATTGAATCATGTATTGCAAGTCATAAACAATCGAGGTAAGTTAATTCAAAAGAATATAAAGTGGGTTGAGTTTCTTCAAAGTTATTCATTAGTTTTGAAACATAGGACTGGTAGATCCAAGGGTAGCTAATGCATTATGTAGGAGATGTTTATCGTTGAACATGAGATGACAAAAAATGTAATATTATTTAATGTAATGAAGGAAATGTATGATGAATACTTAAATTTTAAAGAAGCATGGCTTGTGTTTAAGAATCCAATTGAAAAGGATAGGACACCTTGGATAGAATATTTTATCCAATAGGAATTAATGTTTAAGGGATAGTTGTTATGTATGCCCCAGGGATCAATGAGAGAGAACTTAATTGGAGAGAAACATAGCAGAGGTCTTGGTGGGAATTTTGGACTAGATAAGACATTGGCATCATTGAATAAAGGCTACTATTAGCCAAGGATGAGTATGGATGTGAGGAGCATAGTGCAAAGTTGTCAAATTTTATTGGATGCAAAGGGGACAAGTCAAAATACTAGTTTATATCATCCATTTCCAACACTTGAGAGACCATGTGAAGAGGTGAGTAATATATTTTGTTCTTAGATTGTTGAGGACATAACAAGGTAATGAATTTATTTTTGTTATGACTAGCAGATATATTTTCAAAAATGACACATTTTATTCTATGAAAGAAGTCCAATTTGACGCTACACATATTGCTACTGCATTATTTTTTAAGGTTGTTAGATTGCATGGTTTGTAAAAATGTATTGTCTCAAATAGTGCTACGAAGTTTGTTGATCATTTTGAAATTCAGAAACAAATTTGGGATTTAGTTCATCCTATCACCCATAAATTGATGGACAAACAAAGGTTGTTAATAAGAGTCTTAGAAATTTGTTGAGATACTTAAGGAGTAAACAAAATTAGTTGGACATAATTTGGCACAAGCTAAATTTTCTTATAATAGCTTAGTCAATAGAAGTAGAGTTAAGATTTAGCTTTTAAATTATTTATGGTTATAGTCCAAGAGGGGTAGATGAGTTCAGAGATACTACTAATTTTGGAAGGAAAAGTGTAGAGCTATAGGAGTTGCATAATGAAATAAAGAAAAACTTGGAGAAGAATACCATAAAATACAAGGAACTTGCCGATATTAAAAGGAGAGAGAGCAAGACTTTTAGATTGGGGACTTAGTTTTCACACATTTAAAAAAAAAGAGGTTTCCTCAAGGAACCTATAACAAACTAAAATGGAGAAAAATAGTACCATGTACTTGGTATTATTTTTTCTTCATATAATTCCTATGAGATTGAACTCTCTAAAGGAGTAAATCTTCCTTTAATATTTAATGTTACTAATTTATATCATTATTATACAAGATAAACAAGTAGTAAATTTTAGATTCATAAATGAAACAACATTTGATACAACAAAATTGAGAAAAAGAACTAGAAGAAATTAATATTGTGATAAATATTTGTGTGGCTAAGAAGACAAGGGAAAAATATAGGGAATATCTAATATGATGAAAGAACTAAACAACAAAAGGGACAACTTGGATGAGTGCATATGAGATTGCCAAGTATGGACTCATAGTCCCATATTTTGTAAAATGTTCATATTCTCTAACTCATGAAACATTTTCTCCTACTTGATATGTCTGATGCTAGATTTTATATATGTCTGATGCTAGATTTTATTTATCTTCACTGGTTCCCAAATTTGTAATGGATCCCACTATTCATTAGATGCGGAGATGATTCTTTAGTAACAATTGTTAGTTATAATTTTGAACATTTCATTTCTGATGAGTACTAAGATCATAATTTGGAGGGTGTTTACTTTTTTAGTTCATAATTTTGAGTTGTAGCTTTTTTATATTTCTTTTGTGTGGAAAAGCTAGATAGGTAGGGAGACCTTTTTTTTTGGAGTTTTTGGATAGGAGATAGTGGGCTTTAAAAAGAGAAAAATAGTGTAGGGAAGAAACATTGGTTGTGAGGTTTATTTTTAAAAATCACTAAAATATGAATAAAGAGAGGAGTCGAGGGTTAGTCATAGTCCATTGCCAATTATTTCCAAACTAGTTGTGGAATATCTCTAATTTTTTTCAAATCTAATGTCTATAATTTGGGTAAAAAATATATACTTTTGGTGTAGTTTGTAGTTTAGAGTTACAGTAGTATGAACTAAATGTCATCTACATGAAGTTTGTAGTATGCCTTTGTAGGGTTGAACATGTGTTAAATATGTTGGTTGAATAAAACTATGGAAGCTATTGGTTTTGCAATAATGTTTCAAAAAAATATCTCAATTTTGATCTCAGACTGAGTTGAGATTGGAGTTATCTCTATAAGTTGGTGTTTCTATATTAAATATTATCAATCTTTTTGAGCATGGTATTGCAATAATTTGAAAATAAATTCTTATTGTGTAAGAGATTGCTTGGATTGGCTACTTGTTGAAGGTGGCCCTTCTTGGATTACATCACTCATTTTGCCACAACAAACCTAAACTAATGCATGGGAATCCCTGGTTGTAAATAAATCTTGCATCAACCAAAAAAAATATTTTCTTATAGTTTAGTCTATAATTGTTTCAACAGTTTCTTTCGTATTTTACCGCATTACCATTTCTCAGCTCATGAAGCAAGATATAGATTCTACACGAGACAACCATCTTCAACATATCCAAATTTCAGGTGATTTGTATTCGTTTACAAAAAGTTCTCGCTCTCAGAAGTTCACTGTCAATTCTTTACCGGAGAATTCTAGGCCTACTTGGTTCAGGCTTGCTGTGTGGACTATTTATAAAATGTGTGTAGCTTAATGGAACATCATTCAAGGAATTTTAGGGCCAGGGGAACTTTCTTGGAGATTCACAACATTTTTTCATCTCTCGATGGGTTATCTTCTCATATTCTAAGGTTGAACCACATGCTTGATCTTTCATTTGGGTTTGTAAGCCCTTAAGGCCAATGCGGATCATAATCGAAGCTAGCTCTACTCATATTTAAGATCATTTTGTAATCCATTGGAAGTCAATTTTGGTAGTTCAAAATTTCTGATAGTTAGTTCAAATTTTCCTAGTTGTTGGGCTGTAATAAGGCATTGTGCCAATTGTAATATCTTGTAATTCCATGTGGCAGGCCTATGAGCCCTTAGTCAGTCTACACATATGACATGTGATGCATGTAAGATTGTTGGTTATCAAATCAATGACAATTCATGTTGCTGAGAATTTCTTGTGTTATTTTTGTTGTATTGAACTCTAGGCTACATGGTTGGACTATCTTGTCTGGAACCTCCATCTGTGACTGTATCAATGAGTTTCCAAGTCCTTTGGGAGAGAAGGAATTCCATTTGGTGAACAGATTGCTGAATTGAGGCAACTTACAACTGTTTTCAACTGAGTGCCAACTATGAGGCAGTTGAGACCTTGTAGCCAGATCATTGAATTGAGGTAGTTGCACTGGATCCAATGGGAAGAGATGCCACTAAGGAGAGCACATGTTATGGAAAATTTTACTAGATGAATGTATGAAATGATGGAGATAATGAGGGGCAATGAGAGTCTGGTTGGATTTTGTAGAAGAAGAGGTCTAAACCCTAGACATGAGGTTAAAAGTGATGATGAATTGGATCATGTTGCAAATCAAAATGAAGAGAACCTAAAAGAAGAAGAAGATTCAAATTAGGTAAAGATGTTAAAAGCTATTTGGAAAAGATTTGTAAGAGACCTAGAATTAAAATTCAAAATTACATGAGAAATTTAAACCCTGAGGAATTGATTGATTGGATCAATGATATGGAGGAATACTTTGAGTATGAAGAAATTGAAGATCTGGAGAGGGTGAGATTTGTGAAAACTAAGTTAAAAGGACATGCTGCTATATGGTGGAAAGAAGTTCAATTGGATGGGAATAGGAGGGGAAAGGAGAAAATCACAAAGTGGGATAGAATGGTGACAAATTTGAATCAATTTACACCTGTTGATTATGAGCTTGAATTGTTGAAGAGATTGCAAAATTTGAGGCAAAAGGAGAAGTTTGTGAAGGAGTATACTAAAGAATTTTACAAGATGATCATCAGTGTTGGACATAGTGAAGCAAGGAGAAGGTTGTGTGGTACATCAATGGACTGAGAGCAAACATCCAAGAAGAGTTGAGCTTGGTGAAGATGATAACAGTTGAAGAAGCATACCAATTTGCGCTAAAGGTAGAGGAAAAGTTGAACAAGAAGTTTGAAAAAAGATTGAGAAGTGCAAAAGGAAGATCCTAGAGAGGCGGATCATAATCTAGAGAGAGAAGACCATATGTGGAGAAAAACAAGAATGGAAAACCCTACCATAGTGAAGAGGACACTAATTCATACCATAGAGGAAGAGAATAGAAATTTATTTCATAGTGACAAAGGAGGTCATAATTTCTACCACAATGATGGATATAAGAGGGATGAAGGAAGATCTGAGAGGAGGCCATTTAGAGGAAATTGTTTCAAGTGTGGAGGAGAAGGACATAGAGCATTTGAATGTTATCTGGAAAGTACCAACAAGAGGACTAAGAACACTGGAAGAATAGCTTATGTGGATGAAGAATCAGTTGGATCCCCTAGTTCAGTTGAGAAACCAAAGAAGGGAAAGTCATTAGTAATGAGGAGAGCCTTGATGCATGAAGAAGTGACCGAGGGACCATTGTAAAGGAATAATTTATTCAGGACAAGATGTAAATCCGAAGGTAAGTATGTAAATTTATCATTGATAGTGGTAGTATCGATAATGTAGTTTCAGAAGAGATGGAAACCAAGTTGAATTTGAAGAGATTGAAACATCCAAATCCCTACAAGATAGCATGGATTCAAGATGAGCACAAGATGTTGGTAAGTGAGTAGTGTTGGGTGAAATTTCATATAGGTCATATAGTGATGAAATGTTGTGTGATGTTATGCCTATGGATGCATGCCATTTATTGTTAGGAAGACCATGGCAATATTGAGGGAAAGAAATTCATTATGGGAGGAAGAATACCTATACTGTGACTTCAAATGGAAAGAGACATATATTGATACCTTTAGGAAAAGAGGATAAAAGTGAAGTTTGTGGCACTTCTAGAATATGTTTGGTAGATAAAGGAAGTTTCTGGAAGGATTGAGGCATGATAACATGTGTTCTGCATTGATTCCAAAGAAGTGCAGTAATTAGGAGGAAAATAATTTGACCACAAAGGGAGGAGATTCACCACAAATAGAGTAGCATAACTATTGACAAAATATCAGGATATCATATCAGAAAATATACCAGATGGGTTATCACTGGTACGGAGCATCATTCATCATATAGATCTAATTATTGGAGCAAGTTTTTCTAACAAAGCAACACACAAGATGACACCTGCAAAAAATATGGTAGAAACTGACAAATACAAGAATTGTTGAAGAAGGGGTTGATCAAAGAGAGCTTAAGCCCATGTGTGGTACCTAATGTATTGTCACCAAATAAAGATGGAGAGTGGAGGATGTGTACAGACTCAACATAAATCAATAGGATCACAATCAAGTATAGATTCCAAATGCCAAGGATGGATGACATTATGGGTTGTTTGAGTGGGGAAAATTATTTCACAAAGATTGACTTGAAAAGTGGATACCATCAAATCAAAATCAGAGAAGGAGATGAATGGAAGACTGGATTTAAAATTAATGAAGGGTTGTATGAGTGGTTGGTGATGCCTTTTGGATTGACCAATGTACCTAGTACTTTCATGAGGATGATGAACAAGGTATTGAAAAAATTCTTGGGTAATTTTGTTATTTTTTATTTGGATGATATTCTAATCTTCAATAAGACTAGCGAAGAACATTTGTGGCACATCAGACAAGTATTATAGAAGCTAAGGGAGGAGAAGTTGTTGATAAACATCAAGAAGTGTAGTTTTATGAAAATGGAGTTGGTGTATTTGGGGTTTGTCATTTTTGTTGAAGGATTAAAGATGGACCCTTAGAAGGTTAGATTAATTGTTTAGTGGCCTATACCAGTGAACATTGGAGAGGTAAGATCATTTCATGGACTAGCAAGTTTCTACAAGAAATTCATCAAGAGATTTAGTAGCATTTGCACACCCATGATAAAAAAAAAGAGAGGAGCTAGGAATGACTTTAAGTGGACATATAGAGCACAAAGAAGTTTTGAAATGCTAAAGCAAAAGATGACAGAGCAACCAGTGTTAGCATTACCTGATTTTGATAAAATATTTCAAGTTGATTATGATGCCAATAGAAATGCAATAGGAGTAGTGTTGATTCAAGAAGGGAGACCAATAGCTTATTTCAGTGAGAAGTTGAATGATGCCATCTAAAGAGATATTTAGTTTATGATTAGGATTTTTATGCCATAGTTCAAGCCTTGAAGAAGTGGAGACATTATTTGTTTCCTAAAGAGTTTGTGTTGTACACTGACCATCAAGCCTTGTAGTATTTAAATAGTTAGGGTAAGTTGTGTATGCAACCTAAAATGGTCACCTAGACTTTGGGCCCCATTTATTTAATTTGTCAACATCAACTTTCTGAATCAATGATTGTCGCATTTTCAAATCAAATTTCTTAATCAATTCATAACTATTTCAAATGTTTCAATTTTCCCTAAGGTTTGAATGCTTCATTAATTTTATTTAATCAAAAGAAATAAATCCCTTTTAATAAATAAAATAATGTTATTTAATTGAAGTTAATATTACTTAAATAAAATGATGCTATTTAATTAAATCTATTTTTAATTAAATAATTTTATTTTATTTTATTAATATTCATTTCTAAATTACATAATCTTATTTTATTTTATTAAAAGAGATATTATCATCTTAAATTAAATAAAATAAATGAAATATCCTCTCAAGAATATCCTGTGATGAAAAAAAAAAAGGGAAACAAATCAGTTAAAAGGGAAATAAACTAAAAAAAGAATTCCAATCAAGATTTGTTTCTATTTTTCTATTTATCCCACATTGTTTCTGAATTTGCCTTCAATTCTACTTTTGCCTATAAAATGAGCCCTCTCATTCTCATTTCAAAAAAAAAAGAAAGAATCACGAATTTTTACATCAGACTTATGCTGCAAATTTGAATTTTATCATTTGAGATTACATTAGTTTGATTATATAAGCATCTTATTTTTAGAGCATATAGTTTAATATTGCATTTTAGCTTAATCTTCATAGTAAATTAATTTGCAAAATAATTCATTTATGGCATTGCATGTAGATTAAGTTTCATTTCAATAAATTAGTTTGGTTTATTACATTTTACAGTCATTTAGATTAGTTTTCATTGTTGCATTGCAAGAACAGGATTCATGGAGATTGGCATTCTTGCTTCTCCTCTTTGAATCTCTCGTTCCGAGATTGTATTTGCAGGGGTAACAGGGTTAATCTGAGGGCCACAACATCAATCTCTGCTCTTCTCGGATAGAGAGCTGTGAATTGATTTGCAAGGACTCATTATTGAGTATCCTTGCATGCAAGGATTCACAGAAGTATAACATATTTTCAGTTATACAAGTTGAACCAAAGACATATGAGGTGGGTTGAGTTCCTGTAGAGTTATACATTTGTGTTGAAGCATATGAGTGGTAAGTCATATAAAGTTGCAAATGCATTAAGCAGGAGAAGGAACTTGTTGATAGAAATGAAGATAGAAGTATTGGGATTTGAAGAACTAAAACACATGTATGAGGATGATCCAGATTATGCTGAAGCATGGAAGGAATGTAAGGAACCATTAGTGACAAATATGTCAATGGCTGGATTATTTCATTCAAGAAGATATGTTGTTTAAAGGAAATCGGTTGTGTATTCCAAGGAGTTCAATGAGGGAGAATTTGATTAAGGAGAAACATAGTGGAGGACTAGCATGACATTTTGGGGTAGATAAGACAATAGCTTTGGTGAGTGAATTGTATTTTTGGCCACAAATATATAAGGATGTCAGGAAGTATGTTAAAAATTGTAGAATTTGTCAATTAGCAAAAGGGAGTAGTCTGAATATTGGATTGTATAAACCTTTGACAATACCAAAGAGACCTTGGGAAGATATAAGCATGGATTTCATACTAGGATTACCATGAACATATAGAGGATATGATTCTATAATGGTGGTAGTGGGAAAATTTTCTAAGATGACACATTTAATTCCTTTCAAGAAGACTAATGATGTTGTGCATATTGCTGACTTATTTTTCAAGGAGATTGTGAGATTGCATGGACTACCAAAGAGTATAGTTTCAGACAGGGACACCAAGTTCATTGGATAATTTTGGAGGACATTATAGAAAAAGATGAAAAAAAACCCGAAGTTTAGTTCAACATATCAACCACAAGTAGATGGAAAAATAGATGTAGTAAACAAGAGTTTGGGTAACTTATTAAGATGTTTGGTTGGAGATAAGGTAAGACGTGTTGGGACATAGTTCTACCACAAGCAGAGTTTGCATACAATAATTCAGTAAATCCGAGCATAGGGAAGACACCATTTGAGATCGTGATAGGAATACATCCTAGAGGAGTTGCAGAACTCAAAGACATCAGTGTGGAGAATAAGAGGAGTGCATAAGCCAAATAATTTGTAGGATTCATGGGGATAGTGCATTGTCAGGTCCAAAAACACTTGGAGGACATGAAAAATAAGCACCAGGAGCAGAAAAATGTGAAGAGGAGACATAAGGAATTGTTGTTGGAGATGAAGTTATGGTATTTCTCAAGAAGGAAAGGTTTCCAATAGGAACATACAATAAGCTGAAGATGAGGAAGTTCAGACCATGTAAGATTCTTAGGAAGTTTGACTTAGAAAATGCATATGAATTGGAGTTACCAAAGGCACTTGGTATATCACTTATTTTCAATGTTGTAGACATCTATGCGTATCATGAAGGACAACCAAGTGGGAGTAACAAATAAGTTGGCTTGGAGAAGTAGTTACCACCTCAACCACTGGAGTAGATTGAGCAAATATTGGACACCAGAAATGGAAGGAGCACTAGGAATAAGTAGTACAAGGAGTACTTGGTGAAGTGGAAAGGCATACTAGTGGAGGATTCATCATGGATTTCTCAGGCTGAGGTGGAAAAAAATAGTTTTCCTCTAGCCCTAGGAAAGTGAGGGATTTACTTTCTTTCCAACCCTGAGTGTCTAATGTAGGAGCATCCTTGGTTGTAAAGCAATCCTGCATCAACCAAACACATTTCTTTTCTTATAGTTAAGTTTGTAACTTATTCAACAATTTTTTTTGCATTTTATTGCATTACCATTTATCATCTCGTGGAGCAAGATATAGATTCTACACGAGACCATCTTCAACATATCCAAATTTTTAGGTGATTTGCATTTGTTTACATAAAGTTCTCGATCTTAGAAGTTCACTATCAATTCTCTACCAGAGCATTCTGGGCCTATTTGGCTCAGGCTTGTTGTGCGGACCATTTTCGGAGTGTGCGTAGCTTAATGGAACATCATTCAAGGCATTTTAGGGCCGGGGGAACTTTCTTGGAGATCCACAACACATTTTCACCTCCCAATGGGTTATCTTCTCATATTCTACGGCTGACCCACATGCTTGATCTTGCATTGGGGTTTGTAAGCCCTTAAGGCCAACATAGATCATAATTGAAGCTAGAGACTCATATTTAAGATCATTTTGTAATCCATTGGAAGTTAGTTCTGGTAGTTTAAAAGTTCTAATAGTTAGTTCAAGTTTTCCCAGTTGTTAGGCTGTAATAAGGCATTGTGCCAATTGTAATATCTTGTAATGCCATGTAGCAAGTCTACGATCCCTTAATCAGTCCACACCTATGGCATGTGATGCATGTAAGACGTTGGTTATTAAATCAATGATAATTCATGTTGCTGATAATTTCTTGTGTTATTTCTGCTAAGTTGAACTCTAGGCTACATGGTTGGACCATCCTTTTTGGACCCTCCATCCATGACTGCATCACAAACTCTCACAATTAAAATAGAAATAATAAGAATGAAGAAGGATGATCTATGAAAGAGAAAATCTAAAATTTTGATTAGCCCAAAGAGTGAAAGAGCTCGTACAACATCAAATATTTGGATCTCGAGACTTAAAATCCATTGTAGTTGCAACATCGAAAACATGTTCACAACCATCAATGCCATTGCCAGGGCATTTATACAATGTTCTATAATTATTATTTTTTAAATGTATAGTAATACAAGTTTGTATTGAAAGATAAAAGAACATGCAAATGTAGTGATGACCAATAAGAACCTAATGGGAAAATAAATGTTCTAAAACAGTCATACTTAAATACCAAACTTTTAAGCACTTTTCCTAGCATAAGAGGAAAAGCCAACAACACAATCTAAAATTTTAATAGATTTTATCAATTTTAAAGTATTATAATTAGAACAAGCATTAAAATTTTGGTGATTCTTAACTTTAAATCAATTGTTAATAAAATTGAAGTGGTTTGAATGTGGTGTTTGGTTGAAGCATGTCTTATTATGGTAAAAAGTGAGTGACTAAGAGTTAAAGTTTTGGTGGAAGCCCAAGGGATTCTAGTGGATCTTGAGAAAGTTTATGAGTTGGGCTGGAAGATGGTTATCTGTGAATCTAATTTGTTGATCTTGGTTTCTCTTCTAAATAAAAAAGAGTTCTCAAGAGTCCTATTGGAAGATTGTTTCTTTAGTAGAATAGATCCCCTGTCTCTCTTTGAATTTTGAGGCTATCTCTTTTGCTCATATTCCTAGGGAATAGACTGTTGTAGCAAATTGCCTTGCCAAGTGGGCTTCAGAGGATTATCATTATTGGCATGTCTCTAAATTAGGGTTGCCACCTTTTGATAAATCCTCTTAGCTTTTCTAGTTACAAAGGAATAAGAGATTTCACTCTTTCAATTTATATGATAACTTGAATTATTTTGACTTCTATTGAATTTAGGACAGTGGAAAACTTTCTTGAATTTCCCCTCCTTTTAACTTAGTAATAACTCTCATTATTTGAAAATTTGAAAATTGTAAAATATGATCTATTTCTAATATTTTAATAAACCTTTTTTTTAATCCTTTTTTTAAAGAGGTAAAATTTCATTGCAATGCCATATTATAATTAGGAGTAGTAGAAAATAAAAAGCTTTTCAAATCATGTATACGCCTAGTATTGTAGTTGATGGAGTAGGAAGTACTCCAAATGAAAAGCTAATAGAGTAGATTTAACACAAATACCTTGTTAGTTGCGTGATGGATGTGGACCTCTTGGCTGCTTTGTCAAGGCATTTCCATTTTGCTAAGCAAATGTTAGGCTGTCCTCCTCAACCGGTTGAATTGGGGAGTTGCTCTCCACCAGCCAAATCATATTTTCATTTTCAATATGCGGATATGTAAGCCCACAAGTTCATCAATATATAAACTCTTGAATGTAAAGCAATGGGCCCAGCCAGCCTTCAGGTCTGTGCATGTAGAGTGACAGCTGACCATCCCACGTCACATCAGACAACCTGCACGATTGTTAATCATCTCCATTTTGCTTCGTCTTTGGGCATCCCACCAAATTCCATTTCAACTAATTGCTTGACACATTCTACTCAACAAACTGTAGGTGGGATTGCAGATTCCTCTAGACACAACTTGTCCCCATCAACCAACAAGTATTTCCTTTTATCATTAAAACTGAAGCATCCTGAACCAAAATGCAAATGCAATGCTGAGTTACCCAACTCTGCCTTTCCGATTTGAATTCTGAATTCATTACAGTTATCACGGTTTCAGAATTCCAGAATGTCAATGGCGAGGAATGCATGCTTTTTCTTGGCCTTTTCAATCCTGGTTATTGTCTTTCGACCAGCTGGTGAGTGATCCAATTCCAAAATCCTATTTTTAGTTATATGCTGTTGCAAATTTTGCAGACTCTTTACATAATGATGTGGGTTGCATGTGTAGATGCATATGATCCACTAGATCCAACTGGTAATATAACAATCAAATGGGATATTGTGTCCTGGACTGCAGATGGCTATGTTGTAAGTGATATACTTCTCTTCTTGGAATATTTTTCTTATTCACATATAATTTTCTTTCAAAGAGGTATTAATATAGACTCGTGGTTTGTATCAGGTAATAAAATGATTTTGTATAATATATAAAATCTCAAAAAAATTGCTTGAAGTTTTCACAGTCCAATAAATTGATTTGCTTAAGTGGTTCATCTGAAATCACACCAGCGTCTTTCTTAGAACCTATCTATTAATGTGATTTCAGATGAGTCACCTAAACAAATTAAAGCTTAGAATGCGATGTTTAAACTAATATTTCATTGCCATTTGAAATTTGTGTCTTTTGATGTGCATAGGTGGCGGTGACGATGCACAATTTTCAGCAGTACAGACATGTGCCGAGCCCCCCAGGATGGACATTGGCGTGGGCATGGGCGAAAAAAGAGGTGATCTGGTCCATGGTGGGTGCTCAAACAACAGAGCAAGGTGATTGCTCTAAATGGAAAGCAAATATTCCCCACTGTTGCAAGAAAACTCCAACTGTCGTGGATCTGCTACCAGGGGTGCCCTACAATCAGCAGTTTGTTAATTGTTGCAAAGCAGGGGCGTTGGCATCATGGGCTCAGGATCCTCCCAACTCCATCGCGTCTTTCCAAATCAGTGTTGGTAATTCAGGAAACACCAACAAAACTGTGAAATTGCCAAAGAATTTCACTCTCATGGCACCCGGACCAGGTTTCACTTGTGGCCCTGCCAAGAAAGTTCCGGCCAGCTTGTTTTTCTCAACAGATCGCCGACGAACCACACAAGCTCTAAGTAAGTTCAATCATACATAATGTCTAGATTTTACATTCATACTGAATTTGGTTTCTTCTGCCCACTAAAATGTTCAACTTTTAACCGTTCTGCAGTGACATGGAACGTAACATGCACTTATTCTCAATTTCTGGCTCAGAAGAATCCAACTTGCTGTGTTTCATTCTCGTCATTCTATAACGACACCATAACGCCATGCCCTAATTGTGCTTGCACCTGCCGGAAAAACCTTACTCAGCCTGGCTGTATTGAGTACGTCTATTAACTGTATTGCATCTGGGAATCCATGTGGGTAAAGCTTAAACAGTGATTTGGTCATCCAAACTACCCAATTAACAATCTGTGATGAAATCTGTTTTGCAGGAGTGATTCGCCCATGTTGAGGAACCCAGGGATAAATTCCCCCACCAAGAGTTTGGTGCCTCTTTTACAATGTACACGCCACATGTGCCCAATCAGAGTACACTGGCATGTCAAGCTGAATTACAAAGCGTACTGGCGAGTGAAAATCACCATCACCAATTTCAACTACAAAATGAACTACACCGATTGGACATTGGTTGCTCAGCATCCAAACTTCAATAATGTCACCCAGGTGTTCAGTTTCAACTATAAGCCATTGACTCCTTATGCCTCTATCAGTAAGCATTTTTTCTTTTTAATGTTGTTTTCAGTGAAACCAAGGTTATATATGCAGGAAAGTAAGTAGCCAGTCAGCAATTCACCATTAACAATTCATCTCTAACAATTTGTTGTCATGGAAAATTCACCACCAGTAATTTATCGCATATACGATTGAGAAATTACTAGTGGTGAATTTTCCTAGAGATGAATTGTCATGACGATGAATTGTTGGAGGTGAATTACTGAGGTGAATTACTGACAATGAATTTACCTGAAGCCGTAGCGAGTATCTAATGTGTTTAAGCTTGGTGCAGATGATACTGCAATGTTTTGGGGAGAAAAGTTCTACAATGACATGCTAATGCAGGCTGGAGTGATGGGCAGTGTGCAGTCAGAAGTCCTGCTTCGGAAGGACAAAGAGACTTTCACATTGAAGCAGGGATGGGCATTCCCTCGCAGACTATATTTCAATGGAGATGAGTGTGTGTTGCCACCACCAGATACATATCCATGGCTCCCAAATGCCACCCCACCAGCTCTGCGCCCACACAACCTCTCTGTTTTGATCATGCTTTTCTTCGTAGCAGCTTCTTTATTTGTCCTATGAGAATCTTGGGCATTCAAATTTATGTGTGGGAGAGATCCAAGGATTCAGGGAGCCAAGCTTACCATAACCATATTTCATCTTGTAGTAGAACTGTATTGTAATTTTCATAGCTTGGAAGCATTTTTTTGCACCTCATCGTTCTTAAGCCCAAGAGAGAGTGAAAAGACAGTTTATTGCTTAAAAAAGACTTGTAATTTCGCTTCAACTGTGCTACCCACTGAAGCGGGAAATTAAAAAGAAACAGATCTCTTTTAATTATTAAAAGAGGTGATTATTTGTAGTTAAAGAAGTGCTAAATATATGTACCATTGGTGAATTTTGCAAAAGTTATTAAATTTGCAATTAATATATATATCTTGATAAGAAGATAAAGGAAATTAGAGTAGTGGATACAATTTCTTATGTCAAACTTGAGAAGAGATATTATGCAAAACTTTAAAACTGATCTAACAGTTACAGAAAATCTAGAAACACATTCAACATAAAATAAACAATTAACACAAACACTAGATATATGTGGGGAAAACCCTTTCGGATGAAAAACCCCACACTCCAAAACTTGCTCAATGTACATTTCAAATCCAACAACAAGATTACATACACTTGCAAAGCAAGTCTTTTATAGGAGTGTCACCAGTAAACAACTTTGGAAGAATTTTAGCAGCAATTTGACAACATAACAGTTCCTACAAACTCAACATACAAGCTACTCCTCAAGCCTTCAATTTATAGACCTCCAGTAATACAAGAAACCATCTATGGTTTATAAAACCATGTGCAAAACCTCTCATAAGGTGTATTGCCCAAAAATGCAAGATTTCGGTCTAAAATTAGGCTCTCACGTCCACAATATTCTCCCTGATTTTTTACCCTCAAAGATGTCATAAAATTTGTCACAATATCTCTAAGATTAACCCTTCCATGATATGCTATCACATGGGCATCTTTTGACAACTAATATTTCTATTTTCAAAGCACCGACAATGTGTAATCGTTGTAGGAAAATAAAAATAAATCAAATCTATGAAAATAGCAAGGTTGAGACACCTCATTTCCAACATTCTCCCACTTGTCGAATACCTTGTAAGAGCCAAGGGAAACATACCATCATGGATCAACTGTTAGAGGCCAAAAGACCCATAGACTCGGAACACCACCTAAATTTCGCTATGCTCATGGGCTTAGTTAATGCATTTACAACATTTGCCACTATCTCTACCTTTTCTAGCTTCACCCTACCATCCTCGACCATATCTCTCATGAAGTGATACCAAACATCAATGTGTTTGGTCCTGGCATGAAAAATCGGGTTCCTCGCAAGGCAGATTGCACTCTGACTGTCACAATAAAGTGTAACCACACCCTGTTTCAATCCAATATTTGAACACAAACGCTTTAGCCAAATGGCTTCTTTATAGGAATGAGTAGTTGCCATGTACTCTGCCTTAGTAGTGGACAAAGCAACCATAGCCTGTCACTTGCTCATCCAATTGATTGCACCACCATTAAGAGTAAACACATATGCACTGGTGGACCTTTTGCTATTGACATCACTAGCCCAATCTGAATCCATAAAACCATGAATAATCAAGGAATGTTGATCTCTCGTACCATGAAAACATATAGAGTACTTTGTTTACCCCACAAATATATGAAACCCTCTTAACTGCATCCCAATGCACTCTTCTAGGATTAGACATAAAACGACAAAGAACTCCCACTGCTTGGGCAATGTCTAGTCTTGTATAGACTATAGCATACATTAAGCTTCCAATTGCACTCTAGTAAGACACTCTGCTCATGTCTTCTCTGATGGGGATGTAGGTCATTGTGAAATAAAGAGTTTCACTCCCAATGTATCAATAACACAAAGTGGTTTACAATTCTACATGTTGAACCTTTGCAAAATAGAACAAACATACTTACTCTGGCCAAGCCATAGCTTTCTGTTCTCACGATCTCTTCTAATCTTCATCCCAAGTATGTGTTTTGTTGCACCAATATTTTTTATTTCAAATTTCACAGAGTTGAGATTTCAATTTTGTAATCAAAACTTTTCCTTTCCCAACAAACATGTCAACAACATATAAAGCAATTACCAAGAAATAATCACCATCAGATTTAAAATATACATAGTGATTAGATTTAGACCACACAAATCTCAAACTCAACACATATGTATCGAACTTTTGGTACCACATCCTAGGACTTTGTTTAAGGCCATATAGAGATTTTTGTAACTTACAAAGCAACTTGCTATTACCTTTTACCACATAGTGCTCTGTTGTGTCATAAATTTCTTCCTCCAAATCACTATGAAGGAACACAATTTTCACATCCATTTGTTCCACCTCTAGATCATAAGCTATTGCAATATATAATAAAAACTGAATGGATGTCATTTTAGCAACAGGAGAAAAAATCTCACCATAATCAATACCCTCAACCTGAGAGTATCCCTTCGCAACCAACCGTGCCTTATAATCTTCAATATTTCCATCTGAACCAATCTTTTTCTTAAACACCCATTTACATCCAATAGGTTTCTGACCTTTAGGCAATGGTACAAGGTCCCATGTATCATTCCTTTTAAGAGTCGACATCTCTTCATCCATGGCTATTTTCCAAGACTCTACATCATTATTTCCTAAAGCCTCTTGCACAGATCTCGGTTCATCAATGTTAGTACTTAAAATAAATATACATTTTCAATCATCAGGTGAATACCCATACGTTTGAGGTGGTTGCCTTTGCCTTGTAGACCTTGTCCAACAAGCTGAGGTGGAGGTTCTTCCACTTCTTACTCTTCTAAAGATCCAGAGCTTGATGAGCTCTCCTCAACTTCTTGTCTATTTTGGGGTATCGATTCAACTTCCTCAGGCATAGAAGGAATTTGAACCACATCCTTTTTCTATTCAATTTCTTTTTGTTGTTCTGGTTGAAAATTAATAGGAGAAGATTTAGTCTCTCTAAAAATAACACTTCTGGAATAAATTACCTTTTGTGCAACATGGTCCCAAAGCTTGTATCCTTTCACACCATAGTTGTAGCCAATGAAGATACATTTAACAGCTTTAGAATCCAATTTTGTTCTCTTCTCCTTAGGCACTTGTGCATATGCCTCACAACCAAAAACTCTCAGACGTCTAAGTGAAGGCTTTTTTCCCAACCACACCTCCATTGGCATTTTATCAACAAGCACTGATGTAGGAGATCTATTTATCAAATAACAAGCAGTGGCAACAACTTTAGCCCAAAACTTTTGTTCTAGACCAGCTCCACTCAACATGCTCCTAGCCTTCTCCATCAACGTTATGTTCATTCTTTATGCAACTCCATTCTGCTGCAGAGAATATGGAGTTGTCTTTTGTCTTTTAATCCTCCAATCTATACAAAATCTGTTAAAGTCTACAGAATAATACTCACCGCCATTGTTAGTTCTCAAACATTTAATTTTCTTTCCAGTTTGAGTTTCTACCATAGCCTTGAACTCCTTAAAATGACTAAAAACTTCAAATTTACTCTTTAAAAAATACACCCATGTCCTCCTACTGAAATCATCAATAAAAGTAACATAATAAACTAATTTACTAATAGAAGAAACATCAATAGGACCAAATACATAAGAATGAATCAGATCCAAGATACATGAAGACTTATGAGAAGATGAGTAAAATTGAACACGATTCTGTTTGCCATAAACAATGTTCACAGAAATCAAACTCTAGTTGCAATCATTCAACCCCTCAACAAGGTTCTTATTTTTCAGGGCTTTTAAACCCTTCTCTCTGATGTGGCCAAGCCTTTGGTGCCATAAATGGTCTTCTCTATAGGAAACTTTGATTTGGTAGACAAAGCACCCTTGAGTACCTAAAAGCCACGACCATCTGCATAAGTGGCAACCATGTATTTTTTAAGCGAAGTAGTTTTTGGCTTAATCTTATCAGAAGTGCTATTGCATTCAACTGTGCATGCATCGAGCTAGTACAATGTACCCAATCTGCTTCCTCTTGCTATCACCATAACACCTCTCACCATTTTTACACCTACTTTAGAAAACTGTACATGCACACCCGCATCTATTAGCTTGCTAACAGATAATAAATTTCTTGCTAGTCCTATGATATACAAGACGCCATCAAATTGTCTAACTCTACCATCAGTAAACTTCACATGAATACTACCACAACCAACAATATCAAGGAAAGAATCATCACCCAAATACACCTTACCACCATCATAGTTTTCATACTTACTAAACCAATTTTTGTTAGGAGTCATGTGAAAAGATTCACCTAAGTCTATCAACCATACATTATCACTTGCACGAGTGGCTAAGGCTGCAATAAAGGCATCTCCATCTTCCTTTTCAAACTAAGAATCAGAATCTTGCTTCTTCTTCTTTTTTTTCTTCTCTTCTTTATAGTCTTTTCGAAAGTGTCTGAGTTTTCTACAATTCCAACATATTTCCTTAGACTTACCAAGAGATTTTGATCTCCCCTTGTTTTTGGACATGGAATGGCGACACTACTTCTCATCTTTTCCTCATTCTTTTTGTCTTCCTCGAACACTCAAAGCCTCTTTGAAATTTAGATAGACCTTCCTTCTCATCTCTTTAGAGAGTAGAGAACCAACAACGTCCTCCATCTTCAAGATGACAAAAGTGCTCCCAATGGTCATGACTAGGTTGTCCCATGAGTTTGGTAGCGAACATAGAAAAGTTTGACACCTTTCTTCTTTGTCCATCTTAACCCCAATTGAGGTCAATTGAGTCACCAACATATTGAATGTTTCCAGATGCTCAGAAATTCGTCCACCTTCAATTCTCAAGGAATACAACTTCTTCCAAAAGAAAATCTTATTTACTAGAGATTTAGCTTGGTCTATCTCACCCAACTTCTTCCAAAGATTCTTCGAAGTGGGTTCTTCATGGAAGTTTATCAAGATTGAATCTACAAGACATAGTCTAATGAGATCTTTAGCTTTTCTATCCATTACATCATATTTTGCAGCCAAATTTGGATCCGTAGGTCTTTGGACATTTCATCCACTGCATCCCATAGATCCTGATCAATCACAGATCTTCCATCTTCAACTTCCACATTTCAAAGTTCATACCAAAAAACTTCTCTACCTCAATCCTCCTAGATGTGCTCCCCATTCAGAAAAGATATTTGAAACAAGATCACAAAATATCCTCTACACAAGCTCCCACTCAAACTATGATTAGCTCAGAAAACCGAACAACCCACAACTAAAACCAAAGGTGATCAAGCTTTGATACCACTTGTAAGGAAATTAGAGTAGTAGATACAATTTCCTATGCCAATCTTTAGAAGAGATATTATGCAAAACTTTAAAATTGATCTAACAGTTACAAAAAATCTAGAAACACATTCAACAAAAAATAAACAATTAACACAAACACCAGATATACGTGGGGAAAACCCTTTCGGGTGAAAAGCCCCACACTCCAAAACCTGCTCAATGTATTTCAAATCCAACAACAAGATTACATACACTTGTAGAGCAAGTCTTTTATAGGAGTATCACCAGTAAACAACTCTAGAAGAATTCTGGTAGCAATTCGACAACATAATAGTTCCTGCAAAATCAACACACAAACTACTCCTCAAGCCTTCAATTTATAGACCTCCAACAATACAATAAACTATTTGTGGTTTACAAAACCATGTGCAAAACCTCTCATGAGGTGTATTTCCCAAACATGCAAGATTTTGATCTAAAATTAGGTTCTCACGTCCACAATATTCTCCCTGATTTTGATCCTCAAATATGTCATAAAATTTGTCATAATATCTCTAAAATTAACCCTTCCATGATATTCTATCACATGAGCATCTTTTGACAACTAATATTTCTATTTTCAAAGCACTGACAATTCACATAACAACTGTAGGAAAATAAAAATAAATCAAATTTACAAAAATAGCAAGGTTGAGACACCTCATTTCCAACATAAAGTTCATATATTTATGATTTCAAGTCGGTGTAAGGCTTTAGGTGTATAAGTTTTCCATGATTGTTTGTATATATATTTGTTTTGGATATTATGTTTTTTTATGATATTTTTGTATTGTTATCGATGTATTTTGTTGATGATGTTTTGCATTGGTATTTTCTATTTGATTGTGTATTATGGATGCACATATTGTGATTATATGTGATTTATTATGCTTTCTAATTTAGTATCATGTTTATTATTGATTAATGATATCTATATTTATGCTTGAATCATGTATAATTTTAGAATGATTTTTAGTTGATGTAATTATTGATGTTAATTTAGCTTTATTATATCACATTGGGTGCTCTTATTTTGCTTTGGCTATCTTGTATGGAGTAAGTATACTTGATGTTTCATTGCGTATGTAGACATGGGTTTTAACTCCAATAGTGATTATTTGAGATAGTCTGGTTTGTACAAATATACATGTTGTGTATCTCCCCATATAATGCCTTTGGTGTTTGTATTTTGTTCTTATGTTTACTTTTGCTTGGAACCGCTAATGTGATTGTCATTTTGTTAAGATATGTTGGATTTCTTTGAGTCATTCATACTCTTGTATGAAGAGACTGGCATGTATGTCACCTTTGATTATATGCATTGATTGAGATATTTTCTAAATGAGATATTGTGTGCATTTTATGCCATGTTTTGACTACTTGCATGTTTTAGAGATGGTGTTCCTTTGCATGTTGATTGTTGGTTTTTTGGCACTAAGATGCATGTATGATTATGTGAGAAGCTCTTTATGAGGACTTGAGACATTTTATTATATGTTGTTTATATGCATTGAAAGTGTGAGAACCCTTATGCACATATGTCATGACTGCCATTAAAATTATGTTATATATTTTAGGATGCACATGCTATGCTTTCTATGACTAAATCATCACAATGTTATCTTCCACTACTATCTTTATATCTTTATCATTGATGTGGTTATTATAACAATCTTAGCATCCTATATTTTAATTGATTAATTCAACCTCTATGTCTAAGAGGTGTTTATTGTTAATGATCTATATGGTTGTAATACCTTTGCATTGTGCCTAGTACCTTATGAGTATGGATTTATCCTTGTTACTCTATCATTTATATGTGTGCCTCCTTTCATGGAGCAATGGTGATATCCTCTAATGTGTTGATGTAATGTGTGTCATTGTGCTTGGCATGACACTTGTGAGTACTTTAGAGTGCAATGCAACAAGTCAATGCCATGTCTTAAACATTGGAGTCAATCTTGTGTTGTTTTAAAAAAATTGCTTGGCTAATGTCTTGGATATTAGTCTTGGGGAATTACACCCTATTCCACTCCACTTGAGCTATAAAATATATTTTGTGATATCTAGAAATCAAAATCTAAATTGAAGTCAATTCTAAATCCATGTGTTGAGAATAAACCAATAATATGTGTGCTTTCATTACATGTATTTATTATGTTTCTAGTTTCCTTTTATATTTAATTGATTTCCACATTTTCTTATTATAAAAAGTTTAGAATATTGCTTTATGTTAGTACGAAAGTTAAATATTTAATTGTCAATGTGAAATAGTACTATGCATTTACATATTGGAATACACTGAAATGCATTTAAAAATAAAAAAGTTTGTTTTGGATTCATGATGTAGCCAATTTGATAAAATTGAAAGTGTTATGTCTTTTGGAAAAATATTTTACTTTAGTCTAATTAGAAATTTTACTTTTTTCTAAAGTATGTATGTTATTTAAAGAATATATTGGAGTAAAATATCTATAATGGTAAAAAAATTATTTTTAAAATATTTTTAAAATATAAAATTAGAGAAAAGAGAAAAGGCAGAATAAAAGGAAAAAAAAGGATCTTTTAGGAACCTTTTCATTTTGGTTATTGCAAAACCTCTATTTTTTTGAAAAATAATTTTCTATTTATTGAAAGAATGGGTACCTAGATTTTCTTGGAGTTAGAATAGCTTGCGATTGGGATTGCTTTGGTGTGAAAAAATATTATCGGTGCATCCTTGCCTCTCAAGGAGAGATTATTCATTTGGTATTATTCTTCTTGTTTGATTCATGCTTTTAAAATACATACTTTACTTTTTCCATGCCCACAATAGATGGATGCATATGGCCTTTGCATTTGAAGAAGTGAATGTAGTGGATTGTATACAACTAAAGTTAGATTTTATTAACTTTATATTACTTTCAAATTATTTTGACAAGTACAAAATAAAGCCAAGGTAATGGTAATTTTTTCTTAGAATCCCTTATAAGTTGGAATGCCTAGTATCAAAGGGTATATTGTAATATCCCTTTTATTTTTTTTCTTGTTTTGTACAAATTTACCAACCCTAGCTGAAATTAATCATGATCTTACAGAGAAATACAAATAGAAATCTGCAATGCAAACCCTTATTTATTGGTAATATTTACTACAATTATAGTTTATTTCCACTCAAAATGATTGATATTAATTTTTTAACTATAAAGGTTAAAACAACAATCTCTAATATATTTTTAGAATTTAAAATTATGCTAGAAATCCTTGATATTATTTCAATTTTTCTTTGATATGAATATTTATAAAAATTATAGAAATTATGCAAAGAAGAAACAACAAACCCTAGAATCTAATTTGTTCCCATAAAAATATATTTTTCTATAGAAATGTGGTGAAGGTGTCCTAGGTAGGTGAGGATACTAAATTTAATGGCTAAATATTTAATTTAAATCTAAAAATTAGATTAATTATATCTAGTGGTGATCTCTATGTGAAATTACTCTAAATAATTGTGGGTTTTCATCCTCCAGTTCTAAACCTAGAGGGTTTTCATCCTAAGGTTAATTGAGCCAAAGTTTTATGTTCCATAGAGAGTAGAAATTAGATAGTTAATAAAATTTCTTCTCAATATGCTCTTTCTCCTCACTTGTCCTTTCTTAAATAGAGTCTTCCCCCAATAGTCATAACTCTTCAAATGCCCCTTGGTTGATATTGGTAAAAATATAATATAATATAATTTTATTATATTACTAATGCTTGTATTGAGGACCCATATTAGTTAAGGAAATCATAGGAATATACTTCAGCCCCTTAGAAGGTAATCATCATAGAATTATAGCATCAACCGTCAACACTAAGTAAATTCAAATCATAGATTAGGCTGCCACATTAACTTTAGAGGAACTCGTTCACATCTATCACCACCCAACACTCTCTAGTACTATCTATTGTGGGTCTTGATTTGGAGAGAGTTGTAGTTATAATCAAATCCCATTCCCTTAATTCCAAGTTCCCAAGGCCCAGAGGAAATGTATGATGAAATTGGGTTAATCTTGGTTTAATTTTGAGGAGGGTAAATTATAGTTTTCCCTTCCCAAGATTGCTTTTCCTTAAAGCAATCATAAATTAGGATGCTAAAGAATTTTTGCACACTCCCATATAACATCCTCTTTGGGAATATCTTTCGATTAGAAAATTTTGTATCAATTTTTGTCCCTTAGCTTTCTTTCTCTAGAATTTATAATAGCCTTAGGAATTATAATCAATTTCCATTCATTATCTAGTAGGGGTAGCTCTATTGAAGAAAGTATTTGATTTCCTAATTCTCTTTTTAAATAAGAGAAATGAAATGTGTTATGAATCTTACTATTCTTTGGCAATTTTAGTTCATACGCAACCTCTCCAATTCATCACTTGATTCTATAAGGTGGAACCTTGGTTTTAATTTCTTTGCTCCACTCTTCTTCATGAAAGACTACCTAAAAGATTTTAGTCTTACTAAGACCATATATCCTACTTTAAATAATATTTTAGTTTGATGTTGACCAACATATATCTTTTTCTAATTCAATGTTGTTTGTAGGTTCTCTTTGAGTGATTCCAAAATTTCTTGACTTTGCTTCACTATATTTCTTTCCCTAGGTAATTTTTTATTTGTGATGACCAAATCCAAAAGGGATAAAAAATCATAGCCATACACATGGCCTTGAAAATCATCATCCCAATGAACATATGATATATAGTGTTGTAACATTTTCCCCCAAATAAAATTATTTCATCTAGGTTATTTCATGCCTTGTTCCATAATTTCTTAAATAGCCCTAAATCTATTTGTTGAATATTTATGTTTGTTTGTCAGTCAATGGGTGATAACTAATACTTGGATACAATTCAATTCTTGTTAAATGAAATATTTCTTACCAAAAAAAGTTGAGGAACCTACTGTCTCTATCACTTGCTATGTTTTTAGACAACCCATGTAATTGAAAAACCTCTCTAAAAATTAAATCAACCACTTGAGGTACCTTAAATTTTATAGATATGAAAAATAAATGACCAAATTTAGTAGTTCTATAAACCATAACACGTGTACAATCTTTACCTTGAGTCTTACGGGCATGCGCATAAATATGGAGGACCAAGAAGTGAGCACAACCAATTTTTGGTCCATGAAAAGGAAAACATGAGCACATTATAATACACTTGTGTTATGTCTATTTTAAAATTGAAAAAAATAGAATCCAAGATCATTTGAGCCCAACCCCATTTTTTCCAAGCCCTAAAATGAGTGAGAAAAAGTATGATGCAAGACAACACAATGTTTCCATTACATGCACGATGTTGAGGAGGTAAGGTTTTTATGTTTTTAATGATTTAAATGAGTGAAATTTATTTCCATTTATTTTGATTCATTTTTTCATTTCATGAATTGGAAATACTCAATACCCCCAAACACTAATTCACCAAAATATGTGGAGGGAATTCCTCCGAAAGAGAAAGTATAAACTAAGCCTCTTGAAACTCCATCTATTCCTAGACCTTCTCATGACATAAAATCAAATTTATTAGTTTAAATTGAAACCAAAAAAATTAACTTCAAACATTGGTTGATACATTGAAAACTCATAATACACCTACTTCACATCGTAGAGCCTTCACATCATCATTGGAATCTATCTTTTCTCATATATATTCTAGTAGTGACTAAATAAACATGAGGTCCAATCATAGGGAGAATGCACAAAAATATACTCTATAAAATTATTGCATAAATAAGTAAATGAGAATTTTTTTTGGTATGTGTGCATTGTTTATTGATCTAAGAACCAACATACCCTTGCTCTAAAATTGTAAGAGATTTCCTATTCATCGACACCAACACCAAGGAATAAGTAATTTTTTTGGGATAAGTGGTGGTTGATTTTTTACCATCCCCATGCAACAATAATGAGGTCCCACAATATTTCTTGAGAAAAAAAGCTATTGTGAGTTTATCCTCAATGAGATTCTAAATTATTTTGGCATGCGATATTTCTAAGGCAAAGGAAAAGGCTTTGCACATAACATGGAGGGGGGACATCATGCCCAAGAATGCATACCAAGACCCCTAGGTAGGATATACATTTAGCATGTGATCATCACTTCTGCTTTGAAGGGATTTTGAAGCTAGTCTCATCATTATATTCCTAAGATCAAAGCCCATATAGCTATGATGACTATGTTGGTGGAGTGGTGGAGGTCAGATACAACTACCTTCCATCTACCTACAAGAGAGTGCACCATTATCCTTGAGGATGTATGACACATCCTTAGGATTCTCATTCATGATGCTCTAGTGGAGTACGATGTAGATAGAGGAGCAACGATGATGGAGAAACTATGAAGAGAGGATCAATTGATAGTCAGAAATGGGCAGATTGATTTGCAACCATACATTGGAGAGGTTCATGAGATTACTATCATTCTTGCTGGATTGATCATGGGGCCGTTGATGCCTAATAGGTGATCTCACCATTTTCTTATGGGATGGGGAGTGTTTATCGAGGACATGATGTTACAGTGTACTACATATGCATGAGGGCCCTATGTTCTAGCTCATTTATATCATGATATGCATATGGTTTGCTACTGATACACCACTAGTATTTTAGCATGTGTGACCTTGTTACACGTCTGGGCGTGGGAGAGGATTGTAACCACTCGACCATAGGGGATTAGAGAGAGGGCAGATGGAAACCCCTACTCTTACAAATATTATGATTTTCTCACATATAGGTAGCTAGGGTGACTACACTATTGGCAAGGGTTTTTTGATGACATGACTCAATTTATATGGTGCCCGTGGATGAGGTGCAAGGTATGGAGAGATGATCATCTCCATATGACATTTGACAAGTAGACTTGATAGCTTATTGGGAGGACAAAGCACATTATTGAGAGGTATCTCCTGGGCAGGGTCCAAAGACAATTTGGTGAGAGATATATTGTATTCAACGGTAATTATCACGCTCGCTATGTACACACCACCATAGAGGTACCAATATGGGGCCCTATAACTTCTTCATGCACAACTTTAGTAGAGTTTTCATAGATGGATCCCCTAGCATGGGGATGGTCAGGTGGGGTGGATGATCTAGGTGTTGGAACAAAACAATCTACTGAGAGGGGGGGATGAATCCGTAGATCTTAAAATTTTAACTCTTAAACACTTTGTGCAGATTAATTATTTAAATGCTTAATGTGCAGATTGAGACTCAACATGAAAATACATGAACATGCACATACAAGCACATCACATTACACAAGATGTACATGAAAAACCCAAGATTGGGAAAAATAACAGTGAGAAATGTTGCTAGGAGCTACTATCCTAATCCAACCTCACAATACAATATTTTGTTACAATGCTTTAAGGGCACCAACCCTAAGGAGACACCAATCCCTTGGTTTTAGAAGCACCCACTCCCTAATCTAATCACCAACTCAGATATCTTATGGAACCCACCAACCAGAATTACAATTTAGAGTATTACAATTTGATTACATTATATGTTGCAACCTATTTGCAACTATATAATGCTCTTCCCCCTCTTCTTCTATTCTACTTTTTCTCTTCTCAATTAGTGAATTCTCTGTCCGCCTTAAGAAGCTCTTGATACTCCTTGCAACATATACACTATGTCTTCTACAACTCTCTTCTCACATCATAGTTCCACATGCTCCCAAAATTAGTCAAAAAATTATATCATACTTTGTATATCCTTCACCAACCAGTAGTCATTTCCTTGAGATTCTCATCCACATACTTAATCTTTGTTAGGGTTTACTTGGTATCTTATTTGTCACACAAACTATGCATCAAGCCACACCCACATTAAATCTAGATACAAATAATTTTCTAAGAATAGCAATCTGTGAAACCCTAGGATTAGCTATGCATTTAATTTATTCTTATGTTAATTTGATTTGATCTTGATTTTTCTCGACATGGTGATCTATGTCGCCAACTTGCAAATCAAATCTTCATTCATATTTGTTACTAGTGTATTTGGACCAATTAAATTTTTCTTCTATGTTGATTACCAATCAAAACCTTCATTTACATGGACTTATCCATTGAGAATATTCATCTTTGAATCTGGGTCATTGATCTGTTACTTCGTGCCATAATCCTTTGGCTCTCCGTTCATCTTGACATCTTTAAAACATCACAGTCAAATTTAATCTCTTTTAAATCTATGTTGTTGATCTTATTCAACTCGCATCGTTAATCTCCTTCATTCACCGCTTGCCATATGTAGGGTCCACCAAGACATGCGTCCAAAGCTCACTGTCTTGCAAGCTCTAACAATGAGCCCACTGATTCTTAGCGGGCTGGTGTGTTGTCAATATTTGTTGTCCACATCATTGCCAAACAATTCACAAAAATGATGTGAATTTTTATACTAATCAATCATGCTTCACCATCTATCATCGCACATCACCATCCACTAACTTCATCTAGTTTCTTTAGAGTGTCGAAAGGACTTAAATTGCTCACTCTAATATGTTGGAGTCTCTTCAATATATCTTGCAACTTCGATCACCATCTGATCATCATAGTTGAATCGACACCATTAATCTGTCATCATCATGTTGAATAGACCAATTATTTGTCTCACTGATATTCATATGTCTCCTCGATGAGGTTCCTTCATTCAATCATCACTAGTTCAAACACAACCATTGATCAGTTCGTCATTGATGTAATCATTTGTTGCCATTTGTCAATGTGACATCACCTTGCCCCAATGAGGTAATCTCATTGTTTGATCAACGTAATTCAATATCTATCATTCCACATTGTCTCGCGAGACTTAGTCGGGACCCACCAAAAACTCAATGGGTTGGCAAGCACCGTCTGATCTCCATCGTGGATCATGCTTTATTGCTATGTCAAAGAGACTTAAAACACAATCTCTTCGAATTTACAATGTAACTTAGGTGTACCTATGAGTCATTACACTAAAGAGACTCTCCATCGGTTGAACCTGAGGTGCTAGGAAGGAGGATCGGTCACTGAATGAGTTTAAAGGCATAAGTTATAACTTATGCAACCTGCTACCTACAATAAATAGTCAACATCAAAATAGACATTCCGATTAAGTGTCATGATTGTTAGACCTAGGGTTTAACTAATAAACCCTAAAGTTGTTTGATAGCACAAACAAGCCATTTTTGAGCTCATCCTTCAACCTCTACACCTGTTATTTATGTTTTTGAGAAGCTCTCAGAAAACCCATTTCGAATCTAACAATAAACTCTCATTTAAATGCATGAAATCCATTGTTGCAAAAAGGCGACAACATTTTGTCAACTATGCAACATTTTCAAAATGTGCCCCTTTACATATACAACTACTCACACACTTGCAAAACTAGATCCACATCTCTCATAATCATCCTCTGTCATCATGCCAACAATCTTCCTTGTATGATATCCCCTTTTGAAATCAATGAAAACAATATTCCAACAATCTCCCCCTTTATCATTGATAGAAAAACTAAATGCTCACTCAACCTATATCATTTGAATTTGATACCAATTCATTCTTTGTACTAGTTGCTAAGAAGCCCTGTACCAATTAAAGATATTGTAGTCCATGCTCTATACCAATTTCATCTTTACTTTCTCCCCCTTGCTCAATTTCCTGAGCATTTGAACAACTTTCTCCCCCTTGGACATCAATGGAAAAGGGCACACCCTTCCTAAAAAAATACTCCCCCTTTGACAAAAAATTCAAAGAGAAAGTGGGGATCCTTGAATCTGCAACCATCAAGTTGTTAGAAGCTCAATGAGGATCAATGAAGCTACCCCTAGATTCATGCCTTATCACTAATATTTAGTGATATGATGTGGGAGAAATTAGTTCCCAACTTTTTCCTCAAATATTCAAATTGATCCTTTGGAAGAGACTTGGTGAAAATTTCAGCCACTTGTTCTTTGGTGAGAACATATTCCATGCTGACCTCTTTGTCTGCAACCTTCTCTCTAGTGAAGTGATACTTTATGGATATGTGCTTTGTTCTAGAGTGCATCGCTGGATTCTTTGAGATGTTTATTGCACTTGAGTTATCGAAAAGAATGGAGATAGGTTCAATATATACTCTACCTCAATGTCCTTAAGTGTATTCTTCATCCATAGGACTTGAGTACAACATCTTGTTGTTGCTGCTACATACTTTGCTTTTGTTGTGGAAAGAGTGATTGATTCTTTCTTCTTGCTCATCCAGGATACCAACTTGTTTCCCAAAAAGAATGCTCCACCACTAGTTCTTTTTCTATCATTTGTATATGATACCAAAGTGAAATATTTGATTTTGGGGTACGACAAACAATAGTCAATAGTGCTTTTAATATATCTAAAAATTCTCTTCATTGCATTGACATGAGGCTCTTTTGGTGTAGCTTGAAACCTTGCTACCATACACACTACTTGCATTATATCCAGTCTTGATGTTGTAAGGAAATAGGAGGTGCAGAAACACTTTCCTAATGCTAATTCTAAGAAAAGAATGTAGACATATGGTTCAATTTCAAATTACAATTCATTAAATATGCACATTAGCATAATAACATATTAGAACAAATTTAACACAACCATAGAATGGAAACCGGTTTTAACGTGGGAAAAACCTTTCGGGAGAAAAACCCACACACCAAGCAAAGTCTCTTTGTATTATAGTAAACGAAGTTCACATACAAAATTATAGACTATTGCTTCTATAAATGTCAATTCACACTCTCAATACAGGCAACATTATAATTCTTGATCAATCTCGTTCTCTCTCATCAAACTCACAACTCAACTCAAAACACTATTACAATGCATTACACATTATAGAATTTTTTCTTCTAAGAAAATTCCAATCAATCTGCATCACCAGACACATGCTAGAAACATACCAATTTAGTTCACATTCGTAACAACAGAAAAACCGTCACTCGGTAGTTACCATATTGGGCCATCGATGAGACAACCACAAGCCTCTCGCCGATCTGTTCGAGTCTCACCAACTTCCACTTTACCGTTCCAAGTCTATCAGCTCATTGATGAGAGATTTCATATTTTCCCACTGATACAAAAGTGTCTCATCGATGTAGGTCTTACCACCATGTGGACCCCACCTTCGTTTTACCTTCATAAGCTATCAAATTATCGGCTCGTCAAAGAGACATTGCCCAAAGTCACGATGAACACCCAAAGTCACATCGACAAGAATGTTCAAGTCTTCTATCGCCATGTTGAAGAGACATTTCATAACTTGTCTTGGCAAAGCATCTAGGTTTCTCTGATACGAAGCCATTGGGATTTCGAGGAGACATTGTCTAATGTATTGGTGACAGTGCAACCTCTTTCCAACAAGAAACTCCATCGAAGTTTCAGAGTTTTGAACAAACATCTTAGAAACTCCCACCGAAGTGAGCTACTCTCGCTAACAAAGTAGACACGATGCCACAACAAGAGATATTAGTCTATCGAGGAGACAATAAATAAGGTCTTGTCGATAGAGCCAACTCCTGTTGATAAGGAAAACCACCACACACCACAAACTATTGGACCATCATGGAGACATTAGGTGAGGTCTCACTGACCATGCAATGTCTCGCTGATGAAGAGCTAGGTGAAACCTTGAAGGATTATTGGGTTGTTTTGAAGACAGCTAAGAAAGTCCCGCCGATGGAGCACATTGTGGCCGAAAAGGGATCAAAACACCAAGCAGTGAGGAGAGAAACAAGCCAACAAGTTGAGGCATGGTTTCCAACAGATGTAGTTAAGTATAGTAAGCTTCTAATCATTGACCTGTACATAGTCTAATTTGCATCTGGTGATTCATCTAATTTGTTCAACTTACAATTAGTTATCATGGGGGTACTAATTGGTTTTCTATCCTCCATACCAAACTTCTTGAGCATTTCCTTAGCATACTTAGTTTGAGATATCAAATTCATCTTATATATTCATAGCAAATATTTTACACATTTTATCATTTCTACCACCAAATATGATGTCATCCACATACACAACAACAATAATCATGTGCTCACCTGCAAATTTGAAATACAAATTATTGTTTGCACATCTCTTTTTGAATCCTTGTTGCTGAAGATACTGGTCTAATCTAGAATACCATGCTCTAGGTGCTTGCTTTAGACCATACAAAACCTTCCTCAACATGCTTACATAATCATCATATTTTGATAGTTGAAAACATTCTAGTTGTTCAATGTAGACTTCCTCTTCAAGGTTTCCATTCATAAATACATATTTAACAACCATCTTATACACTTTAAATCCTTCATAAACTAAAAATGCACGAAACATTCTTATTGCTTCTAATATAGCTATTGGTGCAAATGTTTCTTCAAATTCAATTCCTTCAACTTGTGCATACCCTTTGCACACCACCCTTTCCTTATTCCTTAGCACAGCTCTGTCTTCATTGAGCTTGTTTCTAAACACTCATTTAGTGCCAATGACATTTTTGCTTGGGGGTCTAGGAACCAATTCCCATGTTTTTTCTTCTTAATCTGATTTAGCTCCTCATCCATGGCTTTTATCCAACTCTCATCCTTGTTGTCTTCAATGAAGCTTTTTGGCTCAATCTGATATAGGAGAGAAAAAATTACTTTTTCCTTACTCTTTGTAAGTCTTCTCCGAGTCTAAACTCCTTCATTTTTCCCCCTAATCATCTGATCTATTGGGTGATCCTTCTACACATACTTTCCAGGTGCCTCTTAACTTCTTCAGATTATTTTTCATTATTAGTAGTGTTCTTCAAATTTTGAATCATCTTCAATTTCTTGTGTATCTAATTTGATATGCTTTATGCTCTCATCAATCTTGACATTTATGCTTTCTACCATCTTGTTCAACCTTTTTCTATTGAATTTGTAGGTCTTTCTTTGGGTGGAATATCCTATAAATATTCCTTCATCACTCCTTGGCTCAAAACTTCCCATGTTTTCATCTTCTCTTTTAATATATCACTTGTTTCCAAATATTTTAAAATATTTAATAGAGGTTGTTCTACCATACCATAGTTCATAGGGTGTGTTGTCACTGTGGGCTCTTACTTGAAATTTGTTCAAAATATAAACTACAGTATGAATTTCCTCCCTCCAAAACATATCTACTAACTTGGCCTCATTTAACATTGTTCTGGCCATGTCGTTCACTACTCTGTTCTTTCTATCTTCAACTTCATTCCATTGTGGAGTTCTTGGTGCAAAGTATTTTCTTTTGATTCCATGTGCCTCACAGTATTCAACAAATTCACTTGATGTGAATTCTCCTCCTCTATCTAGCCTTAAGCATTTGATCCTCCTACCTATCTCCTTTTCAACCATTTTCTTGAATATTTTGAATCTTTCAAATGCTTATGACTTGTCATTTAGAAAGGTTAACCATGTCATTATTTTGTATTCATCTATTAGAAACATGAAGTATATTTCTCCTTTAAGTCCTCTTGTCCTTGTAGGTCCACATAAATCAGTATGGACCAACTATAAATACTTAGTTGTTGAGTATTCATTGGTTGGAAAATTGGCCTTTATTTTTTTTCCTTGCTGGCATTCTTTGCATATAAAATTTGCAGGCTTGTTTATTTTATGCATGTGTCTTACCAGACCCCTTGAGCTTACTTTCAACAAATTATCAAAATTTACATGCCCTAATCTTCTATGCCACAACTAGCTTTCATCATCTTTCCCTATCAGACAACTCTAACCTTTTACTTCATAGAGATTGTGAAGATTTATATCAATTCGTAATCCTTATGCAATTTTTTTTCCCATTTATTCTTATTTTTCATCCTTCTGAATCAAATGTGACCTTATACCCATTGTCACACATTTGAATCACACTTAACAGGCTGTGCTTTAGTCCCTCAACATACAAGACATCTTTTGTGGTGTTTTTTCCATCTAGACTCAATATGCCTTTCCCACATATCTAAAATGTTGTATTGTCACCCAAACTCATAGATCCACCATTGAATTTCTTGAGTTTAATGAACTTGCTTTTGTATCCAGTCATATTCTTGGATCAACCACTATCTATTACCCATAAATTTTTCTTTTTAGCATGAAATGTTGTTTGGGAAATCATAGATTGAGTGGAACTCTACTCTTTCTCCTTCCACACCTTCTTAGCATTCTTTTCAACTTTCTCCTCCTCTTTCTCAAAAACCTTAGTTTCCTTTTCCAATTTGGGAGGTATAATTTTATTCTTCTCAGATTGAACATTTGGTATTATAATTATTTTCTATAGTTTCTAGCTACATGACCAAAATCATTGCAGTTGTAACAAATTATATTCATATCCATCAAAGGAGAAAAGAGTTTTTTCTTACAAAGTTTGTACTCCTTTTAGGGGATACTCTACACTCTCTATCCCTATGACCAAATTGATTACAAGCATATCAATAACCATATAAGTATGATGAATACCTGGTCATTGTGCTTCCTTGAGTTGGATGAGGTGGTCTTCTTTGTATTGGCCTCCTTGGATCATGCACCCTTGTAAATCCATCAACATCTATTCTTGTTATGTTTTTCTTCTTCTTCTGTTGGTCAAGAACTGACTGGTTGTCCTTCTTTTCAGTAGCAAGCTTCTTTTCTTCACATTTTTTATTAATGTTTGCAGTTTTCTCTTTGAGTTCACTCCCCTTGCAATCACTTTCATTGACAGATTTAGACTTTTCTTCTTCCCTAATTCTTTCATATTATTTTGCAGAAGTGTCTATGAATGTGCTCTTACCTTTCTTAAGCCCTAGTCTATATTTTTCTTTATTAGAGGGCTTTTGGTTGCTTAACAATTCATCAAGAATTTTTGATTCACCTTTCAGCTTGACTCCTTTCTCTATTTCCTCCTTTTCCTTTTCTAAATATTTTCTTAGAGCCACAATTTATTCCTCAAGCTTCATGCATTGGTCAACCTCTGATTTCAACTTGGACTTAAGCACATCTTCTATTCCTTTTTCTTCTTCAAGCTGTAGCTTCAAATCTACCACATTTTGAGTAGATTCCTCAAGATCCTTGCTTAATTTGTTTGAATATTTTTGTGCAAGCTTCTTTTGGTGCTTATTTTCTCTTTTCAATTTCTCAATCTCATATCTAAGATCATCTATCTCATCTAGGGAACATATGAGTTCTCCTTCCAGGTTAACCTCTCTTTCTTCTTCACCTTCTTCACCAATATTTTCAACCTTTCCATCCTTTTGTCCCTCAAACTATTTTTCCATGAAAAGGGATTCAATTTATTTTACAATAAAGGAAAAATCTTGCTCATCATATGAGCTATTACAATCATCTGATACATCATTGTCATCCTAGATGTATATAATTTTCTTTTTGTTCTGAAGACTTCTTCTCTTACAATAACTAAGGTTTTCTTAATTTTACCATCCATTTCTTGCTCAGAGTTTCCTTTTTTGTTGTATGGACATTTAGCAAAAAAATGACCCACTTTTCCATGTTCAAAGCATTTAAAGGCCAACTTACCTTTGTACTTTCCAAACCCTTTTCTAAGTCTCTTGATAAAATTTTCCTCTTCTTCATCAGTCTTATCATTCCTGGATGTGGTAGTCTCAACCTTGTCTTTCTTAGGAGATACATCCTTCTCCTTGTTGGCAACCTTGAAAGCAACTTCCTTCCTGGATGGATGTGCATCTCCCATCCTCATTTCATATGTAGTGAATATACCATGCAACTCACCAAGAGTGAGTTTTTCTATTTCTCTTCCCTCCTCTATTGTGGAGATCTTGGGATCATATTTGTTTGTCACTGACCTTAGAACTTTTTGTACAATGACATTTTCTTTCACTTATTCTCTGTATCCTCTAATAGAGTTTACATCTTCAACTCTTAGAAGATAGTCTACATTCTTCTCATGTTTAGTCATCTTCAGGCCTTCAAATCTAGCTCTTAGCACTTGTAGCTTTGCCAGCTTTACCTTGTCATTTCCTTCATATATGTTTTACAATTTATTCCAAACATCGTATGTAGTCTTATAATGCATAGTCTTTCCACACACAGATCTAGACAAACTACAAATAATGGCATCCCTCACTCTTTCATTGTTCTCATAGTCCTTCCCAATAACATCAGTGGGAGGAGTGGGAGGAGGAACATAGTTGTTCTTGACATACATCAAAACATGAAATTGTAGAGATCCCAAATATTCCTCCATTTCATGGCACCAAAAAGCATAATTTGTTCCATCGTATAGAAGTACTACTATGTTTGTGGAAGAATCTTCCTGATAGTTCAGTGTTCACTCTGCTAGAATGTACCCAAGATGATTAAGCTTCACTTAGGGAGCCTTTCTCTAATACCAATTGTTGGAACACAACAATCTATAAGAGGGGGGTGGATTAGTCAATCTTAAAATTTTAACTCTTAAAAACATTGTGCAGATTAATTCTTTAAACCCTTAATGTGAAGATTGAGACTCAAGATGCAAATACATGAACATGCACATACACAAGAATCACATAACACAAGATTTACATGGAAAACCCAAGATTTGTAAAAACCACGGTGAGAAATGCTACTATGAGCTACCATCCTAATCCAACCTCACAATCCAATATTCTATTACAATACTTTAAGGGCGCCAACCCTAAGGAGACACCAATCACCTAGTTTTAGGATCACCCACTCAAAGGTAGCACCCACTCCCTAATCTGAGAACCTACTTAGATATCTGATGGCACCCACCAATCATACTTACAATTCATAGTATTACAAATTGATTACAATTCTATGTTGCAACCTATTTGTAACTACACAATGTTCTGCTCCCTCTTCTTTTGCTCTACTTTTCCTCTTCTCAATTAGTGCATTCTTTGTCCAACTCAAGAATCTCTTGATACTCTCTACAACATATGTACTATGTCTTCTAAAACTCTCTTCTCACTTAACATATGCACTATGTCTTCTAAAACTCCCTTCTCACATCGCAATTCCACATGCTTCCACACAGTAAAAAATTGATATCATACTTTGTATATCCTTCACCGACCAGTAGTCATTTCCTTGAGATTCTCATCCACATTCTTAATCTCTATTAGGGCTTCTTCGTCACATAACCTCTGCATTGAGCCACACCAACATAAATTTAGATACAGAGAATTTGCTAAGAATAGTAATCTATAAAACCCTAGGATCAAATATGCATTTAATTTATTCCTCCATTTATCTGATCAGATCTTGATTTTTCTTGACATGGCAATCTGTGCTGCTAACCTACAAATCAAATCTTCATTCATATTTTTCATTGGTGTAGTTGGACCAATTAAATCTGTCTTCTATGTCGATTACTAGTCGAAACCCTCATTTACATAGACTTAACCATTGAGAATCTTCATCTTTGAATCTGGTTCATTGATCTGTTACTTCTCACCATGATCCTCTGGCTCTCCGTTCATCTCGACATCTTTAAAACATCACCATTAGATTTAATCTCCTTTAAACTTATGTCATTGATCTTATTCAACTGGCACCATTAATCTCTTTCATCCACCGCTTGCCATACATGGGGTCCACCAAGACACACATCCAAAGCTTGCTGTCCCATGAGCTTTGACAACAAACACACTGATTCTTAGTGGGTTGGTAGGCTGTCACCATTTTTCATCCACATCATTGGCATGCAATTCACAACAATGATGTGAATTGTTATACCAAGCAATCATCCTCCACCATTTGTCATCACATGTCACCATCCACTAACTTTTTCTAGTGCCTTCGGAGTGTCAAAGGGACTTAAAATTACTCACTCTAATATGTTGAAATCTCTTCGATATATCTTGTAGCTTTGACCACTATCTGATCATCATAGTTGAATCTTGTCTCGCTAATATTCATATGTCTCCTCGATGAAGTGCCTTCATTCAATCATCACCAGTTCAAACACAATCATTGATCAAGTTCATTGCTAATGCAATCATTTGTTGCCACCTATTAGTGTGACATCACCTTCCCCTAATGAGGTAATCTCACCATTTGATCAACTTAATTCAATCTCTATCATTCCCCATTATCCTGTAGGACTTAGTTGAGACCCACCAAAATCTCAATAGGCTAGTGGGCACTGTTTGATCTCCACCATGGATCAAACTTCATCGCTACGTCGAAGAGACTTAAAACACCATCTCTTTGAATTTTCAATGTCACTTCAATGTACCTATGAGTCATTTCACCAAAGCGACTCTCCACTAGTTGAACCCGAGGATCTAGGAAGGAGGGTCAATCACTGAATGAGTTCAAAGGTGACCTACTACCTAGGATAAATAGTCAACATGAAAATAGATATTCCAATTAAGAGCCATGATTGTTAGACCTAGGGTTTAATTGATAAACCCTAAAGTTTTCTGAGAGCACAAACACACCATTTCTGAGCTCATCCTTCAAACTTTGGACCTACAATTCATGTTTCTAAGAAGCTCTCAGAAAACCCATGTTGAATTTAGCAATAGATTCTCATTTAAATGCTTGGAAGACATTGTTGCAAAAAGGTGACAACATTTTTTCAATTATGAAATATTTGCAAAATGTGCTCCTTTGCATATACAACTACCTGCACACTTCCAAAACTAGGTCCAGATATCTCATAATCATCCTCTATCATCATGCCAACAATCTTCCTTGCATTATATCCCATTTTGAAATAAATGACAACAATATACCAACACTAGGGATCTCTCAGAATTATGATGCATGGTGGGAACAAAGACATCCAGTCAGGTTTATATTAGCTACGAGAGTTGGAGCACCAGGAGCCATTGGGGCTTGATGGAGGAGGGCTATAGTAGTAGGTGGCTGATAGGTTCGACAGAGATAGAGGGCATAGGCTAAGCATCTGTAGGTAGCCCAAGTTGATAAACATCAAGATCAACAGAGATAGGATGATCAAGGGAGGAAGGATCAACATCATGGATAGGTAACACCTCTTCCTAATCCATAGCATGATAGAGATGCTAGATTAGTTGGAGTAACTATAGAGAGGGACCAAGAAAATGTAGAACATGATGCATGTACAATAGGGAACTAGCATGGATCAATATATGAGAGAGTGTGAGCACCTGATAGAGGAGATGACATACTACCATACCTTTTATGAGGTAGTCATTCCATGAACATAGAGATGATCGAGATTTGGGTCCAAGAGTGGTACTATAGAAGGAGAGGCTAGCATGTTAGGGGGTGCTTTAGTTAGCAGACCCTCACGAGATCCTTCAGGACCTATTCTATGACTGGACAAATCTCCAACAAACAACAAGCATACCCATAGATCTTTGTCCCATGATGAGAAACCTCCTCCTGATAGAGAGGATCCTAGGGATAGATATAGATTTGATATACATTGATCTCTTGATTATTGATGTATATAATTTGATGTACCTTTTATACGATGTAGATAGACTCTTTTTATTTATGCATATACATTCATCGGCCTTTTGATCCTCATAAATATGTATATTTATGATGTATTGATGGTATCACACATATGACAGTTCATGATGTATCTAGATATTTCTATTTTTTGATGATATATGAGATGAGATGATTTTGATGTGGTCAATGATGTGCATGATGTTGATTTATTTTGGGCATGATGTTTATGATTATATATGATTATGATATGGATGCATTTATGATTATGTGACTATGATGATGGTATTGATTTATGATGCAAGATGTGAGGCCATGATGTGGATGATATGTAGATATGATTATTTTTGCATTTTTATAATATTTGAATGATATGCATGATGAATGATATGCGATGAATGGATGCATATATAATGATTTTTTGGATGTAGGGTGGATGTAATACTGATATAATTGTTTTAAAATCTATTTATTATGAATGATAGTGATTTGATATTTGATGATATGCGAAAAATGTGATGAGTATGCTTTTTCTTTTTAGGGAGAAACTAATGATTAGCAATTCTTGTTAATGTAGCAAATAAACATGATGCACCGAGGTATGAAGATCCAAGGCAGCTTTGTATCTATTGAGTGGATTTTAACTCTGGAAATAAGAGGAGTATTCCTATTCATACTTGACATATGAAAACCTTGCTAAATAATGTGAGAGAATAAATCCATCGAAGCAAGAAGACTAATACACAAAAGGTATGAAGAACCTAATATGCACCAGCCATTGTATTACTCAAGACTATCCCTACACACACAAGGAAAGTATTTTCCATGGTCATATTACAAGAATATCCAACAAACACGCTATACAAAACCAATGATCAAAAGATAAAACTGAAGAAAAGATCAAAACAAACAAAGCTACCATATCACTTGCCAAAGATGTTTGTAGTTTAGGGATGTTATTCGTTGATGATTCCTATTGTAGGAACTATATATCCATAAGAAAAATACTAGGATGTTGATGTTGATGATGATGATGTCAATAAATAAGGTAATTGATATTTAGGAATTGTTTTAGTTGGATATTGATCAAGTTTTCTTGATTCTTTTCTTGAATGTTCTATATACTGATAGCTACTATGTTTGGTTTGATTGATTTGCCAAAGGATGAGGGTGTTAATAATTTTATTATGGATGGATAGTTTATTAAGGATATGCAATGATAAAATTGGTATTTTCAGATTTTTTGAATGTTTTTGTGCTTTTGAGATTATTTGAGGTTGTTTTTGATATTTTGATAGATATTTTGATTTTTTTGGTATTTTGAAGATATTTAAACCTAGACAAGAGGGGGACCAAAGGGGAATGACCTAATGCATTGGGGGATAATCAATGATAACTTTTCCTATGTGACACATGCAAAGGATACATAGTTTGATTATTGGACTGGTATATCAACTCATACTTGGATGGCTAATAATGTTTTTGATGTTTTTTAACCATTTTATGAATGTTTTTGGAATTTCAAGCATGATTTGGATGTTTTTGATTTTTGAGGATTATTCAGATGTTTTTTTTAGATGTTTTTTAATTTTTCAAGATTATAAATGACTTGAGATATGAACATGGATCCAATCCATCTACTAGGTTTAGGAGGATGCCCCTAGTTAGGTATAAGATTACATTTGTTATGGATAAATGGGATGATATAAATAGAGGATGGTGATAGTGCAACATGGTTAGACACTTAACAAGTGATCAAGCCATGGGTTGACACATGTTTATTATGGTAATGGATGGAATGAAATGAATGAAAGCATGAAATTTGGGTAAAAGTACAAAGTTGTGTCACACTTTTGAAAGGAAATGACCAACACTGATCCAACTTTTAAATTTGAATAACTAAAAAGTGACATATATGTTTTGAATTTTGAAATGATGTAAACTAATAAAATATTTATTTTTAGTATATTTTATAAAAATAAAATTATATGAATATAGTTTTTTACAAATTGACACTATAATTTAGATGTTGAAAAAATGTTGAAAAATGAAGTTACATGAGATGCCAATCTTTATATAGTAAATCTAATTTTTTTCCTTCATTCTTTTGTGTGTATTTATAACTTAAAATTTTAGTGCATGGATATATATTTTTCCAATTTTGATAAATATATATTTTTAAATAAATATTAAAATGTGCATGTATTAAAACATAGTTGTTTCTGTTTGATGTCAACTTTCATATTATCTATTTATCCAAAATAGAAAAAAATATACCATCTTGTTATAGATTCTTTTATCTAGCACGTCATATTTTTTCAAATTCTTTTAATAAGTTTTACTATTTTTCCTTGACATGGTAATCAACCTAATATTTTGTGTTGATAACCTACTTTTAGTAAAAATAAAAAGGAAAATATAAATAATTATTAAATTATTAATATATATATATATATATATTTGAAAACTACACTTATGGATCTACAAAAGGGAATTTTTGTATTTTCAAAAAAATATTATTTACATGAGTAGAAGTTGTTGATATGCCAATTTTTTAAATAAATCTATTATTTTGGTAAATTGGCCTCAAAGTGGTGCTATATATTCATTTAGCCAACAATTTTAGTTGGAAAAGTTGTGGACATATCTAACTTAGCTAGAATGAATCTTACAAGACATATATTCGACCAAAATTGATTTTTAGTTAGAAATATTAAATTCACGTGTGTTGATAAGTTGGTTGAAAGTGTGACAAAACTTTGTACTTTTACCTGATTATGATAATGGATGGATGGGATGGATGCGAGCCTTGATAGATGATGTGGTGGAGCTTATTCAAACATGATTCTTGTTTTCCAGGTTTTCACCACAGTTTCTATCCTAGAAGTGCCACAAAAGTGGTTTAAAGGATGATTTATTTCTCTTTAATATTTTTTGATATTTTTCTCTTTTATCTTTTTTTCTCTTTTTTTCCTTTTTTTTAAATTTTTTGCTAAGATATTCTGATAAGCTAGGTGTATAAATTTTTAAGATGGTTGTTGTTAAGAGGTTCCACCAAAGGTTCTCCTTTAGGGATTTCCAATTGATATGCATCAAAGACATAGTTTACAGTGATCACAAAGGGTCTTAACCAATTTGTTTCAAATTTTCCTTTTCCCTCTGGATTTAGTTGAATCTTTTGATTTTCCTTTAGGACTAAGTCACCCACTTGGAAGCTTTTATTCTTGATTCTCTTATTGTAACTATGTTTGAGACTAGTTTGGTATTCTTGGAGATGGTTTTGAGCACTCAAATGTATTTCGTCTAACAACTCAATATCATTGAATCTGGATACTCAATATTCTTCATTGTTGATCAAATTCTACAAAGATACCCTTAAGGAAGGAATTTTGTGTTGGAAAATGAAGGTGAAATATTGTAGCTTAAAACTTGTAAAACTATGAAACTATAGATTTAATTAAGTGTTCTTTGTCACAATTCTTTGTGTATGATTAATCTGTTTAGATTCATTTTACCGATTGTAGAAAGAGACAAAAGATTGTAGAAGAATGAGACAAGAATAGAGAAGTTACATAACATATATGTGGAGAAACCCTTTTGGGAAAAAACTCCACCACCATAATCAATAGTGCTTGTATTATTTAACCTTAGAACAAGATTACAATAATACTATATCAATCCTTGATTGATATGCTTCCTTGCCTTCAACAACCCTTCTTTACAACTTGGAAATAAACTCTCATTAAACTTGAAAGCACAATCTATCCATGCATTCTATGTGACCAAGCATGAATCTACACATCCCATTCCATGCTTCAAACCCTCGCACATGCACAAGCTCAACCTGCTAACTTGCAACAAACTCTCCTGAAACTCTCTTTAGCGTGCTGCAATTAATAAAAAATTATGAGAATTGTAAACTCCAAAGAGTTGATCAAAACAAGAGCATAAATATCCTCAAAAATATCTACACCTAGATTGAGCAAGTAGAGTTCCACACTTTAACTTGAAGTCAAACCAAAGCCTTCCTCAATTTAGGTGCCCCAAATTGAACACTTAACTGATCATTGGTTGAGAAAATATATTGCAAGCATCACCTCAAAGTTGGTGCCCAAGAATGGGCCCCACTTAATTGAGCCTTGTAAATATCTTCTCATGCAAAAGGTGTTAACTGAAAGATGCCAACTTGGTTGCCCAAGGTGGGTCCCAAGTCAATCTTAGTTAATTGAAACATATCTCTCCACCAATTCATGCAAACATTATGCATGATTGATCATCCCCACTTAACTGAAAGTATCCACTTGTTATCTTTCATGCAACTGAAGTCATTATTCATTCAACTCAAGTCAACTGAAGTCAACTACATGCAACTCAAACTAACTACATGCAACTGAAGATAACTGAACCATAAATGAACTGAACTGAACTGATATTGAACTGATATTGAATTGATAGTGCCACTCCACACATTGTAAATATCAATCCCTACTTTTTAGGAACAAAACATGCATTACAAAAGTGTTATCAATCCTCCAAATAGTTAACTAAAACAAGGTAGGTCCCACCTTCCATGTGGGCACCCCATGTGCTCCTATTTTGTAGGAGCTCTTCTTGGAAACCCCCACATGTTCCTATCAATTAGGAATAATTACAAATGTCAATTTACATGTTCATTTCATTTGAATTTAATCTCTTTCTAATCCTAGTGTTGGGGAACACTTTCCAAGGACTTAGGAGATACATGAAATATGTTTAGGATTGCAATTAAATGGCATCATATTCCCAACATTCTCCCACTTGACATTATACATTGCAATTATTCTAAACAAGGAATCATTATTATAAATCAAGTACAGGACTAAAGGCCAATGGCCTTCCTGCACCAAGAACCAATACCTTTCCCAAGTATTTGTAACCATTTCTTCTGTCATTGAAACCTGCACCAATCTATACATGAACACAAGCATCAAATTCAAATGATAACAAAATACTTTGAGTGACTGCCACACTCATACCAAATTGGAATAGCAACCATAGCAAGTTGCTAGCTCATCCAAAACTATCATAGGTAGAACTCCATGCTATCAACATAACAACCCAAGTCTGAAAACAAGTCCCTGTATATTTACCATCCTAAAAAATAAGACTCCAAGGTAACAAAACACATAGACATGTGATAAAAAACCTCTGAAGTAACTCACTGTAGTAAATTGTAACTAGTCCAAGAGAGGTGCCCCTCTCATCCAAAACACATATACCTTATGGAACTTCCATTGCAGAGGTAATGTCAAATCTGAAAACAAGATCACAACATTAACAAGTCCTCCTATAGCACTTCACATAGAGGATGTGGCTAAATCCTCTATCATAGTGTCAAAGAAGCATACAATGATATGCAAAATACATCTCTCATACCATAAGAACCTTCAAGAAGAAGAAAATATTCCCACAAAGAAAGAACCTGCAAATAAAACCATGTTCTTATACCACACTAATATGTGCCAAACTGTGTAAAGTAAGATCTCCTTCAACACTACCAAACTAAAAGGATATTGACATCTAACCATTCAACTTATAATGAAACATGGCATAACTTAGATGTAAACCTCTCACAAAAAGTAGATCAAACTTAGCCAAACATTCCCACAACAAAAGGGAATATTCCTAAAGCCACTAACTATCTATCGTACCTCTCCTACCCAAATCCTCAAAAATAACTCAAGTTCAATATTGCAAGGAGAACAATGGAAATACATAAAATCATGCATCTACTTCTCAACAATCCCTCAGAACTCAACTTTCAAGACTAATGCATAAGAGAAGACAAGATACATATAAATAATGCATCTAATAATCAGGTGGGCAACACCTCTTAGATCATTTTACCTGCCGAGTAGACCAAGAGTGGGATACAAGATTGTCTTGTGCATACAACACCAAGGAATATAGGATTTCAATAAAGACAACCTTCTCATCAGGTCTATGATGGACTCACATCCATTTCCAGGTGTAGGCTTCTCTATCTTTACTATTGAATTTTTTTTATAACAAGTAACCATTCCAACACATATCTCTTAACATAAGAAATATCTAGCCTAACCCAATTTTCTCTAGTATCCATGAGCAACCACCAATCAATCCATGCCAACTTAAAATGCAACCTGCATAATCATGAAGCTCCAAGCAAATGATTAATACTCAAAACCAAAAATAACTACATCCTCTCCAAAGGAAGAACAATAACATCTTTACCAAAGAATCTAAGGGTCCTCCATAAAATAAGATTTTAAAACCTCTTCAAATCACATGAAGATAAACATATCCTACCAAAGCTCCCATTGAACTATGATACTGAGCTATACATGGAAACAAGATAAACATCAAACCATCATTGTCAAAAGCTACCACTGAAACATGTAACCAAGCTATCCATGTCATCATTATAACCATCTCCTAAATGAAGATCATTCATGGCCTCAACACAAACGAAGAATCTGTTGTTAACGACACAACTCCCAAAAGGTCAAGAAAACCATAATCTCTAAACCAAGAAGATAAAACACACCTCTTTTATAAATTTGTAATAACTCAATAGTAAAAGCTCCCACTACAACCAAAAAACCTTCAAACATGCGGAACCCTAAATTTTTTTATGGTCCCATAACATTTCATGGTCACATTTTTGATTGCTCATATCCTGTTGCTATTAGGGTCTAGGGTTTAAGATTTTATCTACATTGACACCCTTGGTTATCCTTTGGCTTATGTTCTCTCGTTGACTAGTTGCATCAAGTAACCAGCTAATTAAGTGGCATCTTATGGGCTTTAACATCATTGTTTAACCGGCCCCAACACTTTGGTCACCCGTCGAACCAGGAGGTCCCCTTTTAAAAACAACTTTTTCCCATATGCATTTTAGCACTCCTTAAGTTTACCTATGGTGGTTCATCTCTCATCGCATGTTCCTTCAGACTTTCCCATGTCCATCCCGTGATGAGTGATGCATTATCTTTATTACCGCGTTAGGTTCATCGCCCATCACGTGTTACATTGCCACCGCTAGAAAGCAACCCCCGATGAGCGATGTAGTTAAATATTTAACCCATCATTGGCCTTATCACTATCACCAGTTGTCTCATGTTATCCAAGAAGGAACCCACCACATCTAATGGGTGGAGTTTCTCCCCATCCCATGGGCTTCGTGTATCATGAGTTGAGATTGCACAATGAAAAGTGAAGATGTGATGAGCGATTTAATTTAGGTTTCCAGCTAAGATCCTCCCGTGATCAAGATCAATGGCTAATATCTCTCATTGGATTCTCAACCATTGCTTGATGAGGTCCCAATGTAGAACTAGAAGAAGTGATGAGTGATACTCATAGAATATGAAGAGGTATGCATGGAATCTTCTTAACTCATCATCAAAGTATGTACCAAACCACCGGTAGGACCCCATGGAGATTATGAAATGATGTGAGCCATTGGATGGAATTTTCACATGAGAAAATCAATTGCTCAAATTCAAATGAGAACAACCAATTGATGGAGTAATTGTTCACTCACGCGAGCCTTCTTGTGCCATTAATGGTGAACGCACTTAGCTAAATTCATGTAAAAGAGTCTGTATTTGTATTCTCCTCTCATTTGACATTTGAGGAGCTGAATAAGAGTTTGGAGAGACCAGAGCTGAGGAAAAGGAAAGGATGCAGATGTGTTTTTCTTGGGTAAGCTGTCATTGAATCCCACAGGTTTTTCTTGTTATTTTGCAAAAAATGGCATATTGGATCAAAATGTCTGGGTTATTTTCAAGCATGAATTAGGGTTCTTGGCTTCTCTTGATTGAGTGTAGTTTTCTAATTGGGATAAAAGAAAAAGGGAAGAATTGTATTCAAATTTAAGCTTAAGCTGTCAAGTATAGAGTATCAATCCCAAAACCTAGTTTGAGTTCAAACTTAAAATCCCTAAGGAAGTCAAGATGAGTTAGCCTGGAGAGTCGTTGTCCTCAAAACCCACACCCAAGAGGAAAAAATAGAACGTCTCTCATGACCCACCCAAAATATCTAAAGGAACTGAGAAGAAAAAGGGTCAACCAAAGGACTATGCCCATTTCATGGACAAGTTCCAACCAGAAAATGCCAAGTCAAGTGGCAAGAAGGCCATCGGGGAAGGAATACTAACCACCAATTTAAAGGGCCTTGTAGCTGGAATTGGTGACATTGTCATGCCAGAGTATGGATGGAAGTTATTCTTGTACACTTACAAAAGAAGAGATGCACCACACCCCGATCAAAATGTTTGGGTTATGATTTGGGAAATTGGTTTTCCATAATACTTTTGTGGAGGTTGATTTAATGCTCCAACTCGCAGATAGATATGATGATGTTAATAGGGTAATAACAAACACATATGGTAGAAGTATTCTAGAAATAAAAAGAAGTAAAGTCATAGAGGTTTTTAGAATGAACCCTGATGCTAATGAAAATATAAATATGGAAAAGTTGCAGAAAGAATATGTTGAACACAGGGTTGGGTTCAGAAGAGGTGAATTACCAAAGCATAGACGAGAGAAGGGTTCTATGTTTGCAATCAAAGGAGTTGAACCATTGGATTGTGAAGAATTTGAAGATTATTTCAGATACACATATTTTATGTAGTGTCAGGTGCTTGGAGTGAAGTGTAGCGGAAGGATAATGTCACCCCTATTAGTTTTGATCATGTACATTCAACATAAAAATAAGCACAAGTGGTTCGACTATGCTAACCGAGTCGTTGAGCAATTGCACTATGACTTGATGAGGTTGAAAGAAATAAAAACACCATTAACATTTAGACATTATTCATTACTGATGTATATGATATTATACCAGGGAAGGGAGGTTTTTGGTCAAGCCATGAAATTGAGACAAGTGGATGAAAAGGGTCATAGATTGCCTATCCAAATGTGGACATACATCTGGGATTTGCATTGCCCAAATTCAAACTATATTGGATTCTACAATACCATAAAGCATACTATTCTGGTAAAAATGGGATTAAAGCCAGTTGAAAGAATTTATAAAACAATTCAAGCATTGTTGAGACCAAGAGAATGTGGTGATGACCCCAATTATGAGTGCAATTGGGGAGACTGGTATTTGTATGAAAATTGCACAATCATCAAGTGTTATGGGACTACTGTGGCGCCACATCTATTGCCTAATTTTGTTTCTAATAGGATGGATTTTACTAAAATAATGTGGCAAATGGATAATTGTGATGCTAAGAATTTTAGGTTGTCCATAAAGGCCTCTATTATTGCAACAAATTTCTCTTTTGATTATTTTGTTGTCACTGCAAAGCAAGCATATGAGGTGTTTGGCATAATGATAAATAATTTGACAATGGATACAAATCCTACTAGAAAGTTTGATCCAGAAGGGCTCATTGATAGAGAAAAGATCAAAAGAGGAATTTCAGGATATGGACCTCATGCCTTCTACTTCAAGGAGGATTTGATAAGAAACTTGCCAACATTAGCTATTGTCTAGGATAAAGAGAAAATTTGGATGAAAATTGTTGAAGTTGAGCATAGGGCTTTTACAAAGAAATTCCTACTATGAAAGCCCTTACAAGCACATCACTGAAAAATTTAAAAGAATTGAATTAATCCTTAGTGATTTTAATGATGGTACTTTTCTAGAGAAGTTGCAACAAGCAGAGCAACTAGCTCAGAGTGCTTTGCAAGATAATTTACTAAAAGCTGGTGGTCAACTAGAGGAGCCCACAACATTAGAAGTGCAATAGTAGCCAATGGAAATTGAGGATACTCCTGTTATGGAGTTTCCCTATGGAAATGTTGCTGAAACACAGGGTGTTGAGGGGGATGTACAACAACTGTCTATTGAGCAAAGAATAGAGCATGAGTTTTCATACCCTGATGTTGGAGATGTAATTGAACCATTTGTTCCAGATGATAGGTTGGTACCTTGGGAATATGATGAAAGTTAGGACAATGATGCAATGTTTCTACCTTGTGCCAAATTCCTAGAGGATGATTCTTTTGTGACAATGGAAGAATTCAAATAATTCATTACTGAGCTAAAAGCTCAGGAAATAAATGATAGAATACAAATAACACTGGAGGGAGTTGATCCTTCACAACAGGAAGAGGTCAAAAAGAAGATTGAAGAAGAGATTGTTCAATAAATTGAGCAAATGAATCCTATGGAAGCTAGAAGATTGTTTAAAGATAGTGTTGGTGATGCCAGGATGGAACTTATCATCAATTATTGCTCTAGATGCAATCAGGAATGACCCAAATGCTATGGTGTTTGAGGAAAATTTTGATGAGAAAACTTTTGGTTCAGGGTTCAACCTAAATTACATGCACTATCCATTTGGTCATTAACACCAGATTCAGGGAGGTGTAGAATTAGTAGAACAATGACTAGCCTTTCAAGAGATTTGATCATAGGAAGAGCTTCAGAGATGAAAACACCACAGGCTGCAAGGTTGACAATGCACATGGCTATGTTGAGTCTTGACACTGTGAAAATTCCTCAGGTTAGATATATGAAATTGTTGGAGAAACACAACAAATTAGTTGAAGAGTAAAATAAAGTGAAGGCCACTGTGGTCAAGGTAAGTCAGATGACCTTGCTTACTTCTCCATCTAGTAATTCACAACAAGATAAAGATACCCTGAAATTGAGGATTTATGCATTAAAAAAGGAGCTCCAAGCAACTAAGTCTGAGAAGAACAACCTTCACGAAGGAATGGGCAATATTACTAAGGACATGGCTGAAGGTATCCTAAGTGACAGATGGTCCAAAATTTCTCTTAAGGCAGAAATTGCATGGTTAACATATAAAGGTATCCATGTAGCGTATGGAAAGTTTCAACATGCCCAAGAAGTTTTCATGAGCACTTGGAATATGTGGAGCAGCAGATTGAACAGTCTAAAGGAAATTCAAACAAATGAAAAGGGAGACTTTGAAGCTCCAACATACCTTCCTGACATAATCAAAGGAATTGAAACCATTGGTGAAGTCATGGGTTTCCATGAAAGAATTGGTGGGTAACTACAAGGTAAAATGAAAGCTTTCAGGGATATGGAAGAACTAGGTGTACCCAAAATCATTAATTAAGATGGAGAAATAGTAGAGTATGCCTCATGGAGAGCCCTGTTCAAACATCAGAGAGCCATATGTCCCCAGATGGTGTATGTTGATGACAAGTTGGACTTGTTAGTACTCAATGCCTTGATTAAAAACTCCATCAACATTGAAATAGGCATGGACACCTTTGTGATGGAGGCTTGGGTGACAATTGATGCAAGATATAATGTATATAACACAAAGGTGCAAAAACTATTGGATACCAACTGCCCCACAGAGGATGAGTACAAGAATTGGTTGCAAAAATATGTTGAATAATCCATAAGGATGGTGAGAGGATATAGAAAATGGTCAAGTATAATACAAGTCTGGCTTATGAAATAAACTATTTTAAAAAATCTATATCCTCTCAATTTTGAAATGTGCGTGGTAATCCAGCCAAGTATTTCTCTTCGCTTTATGCTTTCTTTAGCTTTCATGTTTCATGCTCTTTGTTGAATGATGTGATGATGTGGAATCCTCTAACAATGAGGATACAAGTTCGAGAGGCTTCTGCAAGTTTTTGGTCTTTTTGTATTTCCCTCCCCATTTCTTAAAGTGTAAATCTAACTGCCTAGGGGTCTAAATGAAATGAAATACTTCAAAATACAAATTGAAATGTAATGTGACTAGCCAATAGCCTGAAGCTTTACAACTCCCTTAATCTTATAAAAGGGAATTCAAGGCTATTGTGTGGGGGTCTTTGAATTTTTTTGGTTGATCTCAGGTAGTCTTAGCTAATATTTTCATGAAGTGTAATAAGCATACAATGGATATAGAATTGCTCGTTGAGTCTTAGGTTATGAGTCTGTATTCACAGTCAGCTTAAATGTTTTGCAACAATTATAGCATTTGAAAATTTATAATGTAAAATTTCAAGTAGATTATCTCCTATGTATTTGTTCATGAATCAACAATGAAATGGTTAAGACTTGTCTCATTGCTCTCCAATTCACATGGTTGGATGTCTGTTTGCATTTCTACTTCAATACAAGTAGTTGTTTAAAACGCTTTAATGCAGTCACTGGTATGTGTGTTAAGTCATAGGATCTTTAAGTACGTTCTGTCTGCAAAATCCGAGTTATAAATTTGTAATGCAAATCCATAATAGTCAATAAATGTCGAATGCTATTGTTATTATATTATAGTTTGTTGTGAATTTGACCTTGTCACCTTGGGATAATGCACTATTCTATGTATTAAGCGAATTCATACATATATGATCAGTTGGATCATATTAAAGAACAATTCATTTAATTAAAATCATACTCATAATGATGATGGATTTTGTAGTTCTTGTTCAAATTTCCCATTCTCTATTCCGAGTTATAAAGGTGTAAGGAATTTTCCAATTTCTTGCTAATTATCACTTGTCGAGTCATAAATATGACAATGCATCTACTTAATATGCAATGTATATGGAAATCTTGTGAAGGAATGTTATAAGTGCATTGTGGGATCACCCTCCTGGGTCTTGCAGAACCCAAAGTGTAGGAGGAAAGCTTAATTGCTTTCTCTCATTTTTTGGCCAAACCCTTTTAGGTTGCTAATCATTGGAATTGGAAAATCCATAGGATTCCTTGAAGATCTGGTTGGTATTTAAATGAACCAACAGATTGGTGACTTTGCTAGGGACCTAACTAAATTCAGAGTCTCTAGTAAAAATCAGGTATAGTCAGAGTCATGTGTTTTGTTATTCTTTGTTGGAAGAATTACCGGTTCAAATATTAAAGCTATATATGTCATATCTAGTTCATGTGTAAAATTTTGGTCAATTCTTTCATATTGTGTTAGGTTTTGTTTAGAATTTTTTTTGAGGTCACAAATAACAAGTCAAGATATAATCAATTTCTATTTCCTACCACTGTGGGTGACAACTCTGAAGTTTCTCATACCAGTACAATGACAAGATATTGAAGGGACCCTGGGATGAAGGATTTTGACACAACAATTGACACCATTATGAAAACTAGAAGTTATGCAAAGAAAAATCTTGAGTAGAATTTGGAACTTGAGCTGGCAAGGGATAAACAACCTCTATGGAAGAAGAAAACTACTAAATTGGGTAAGTCTATCGAATCTCTTGCTGAAGCATCTCCTAATTTCAATAATGAAGTAAATAGTGTGAATTCCAATGAGAATCCAAATGAGGATGAAATACCTAAGGAAGGTCAAGGAAGTTTTCCTGTTGAACAAGTGTTTGATAACGAGCTTGATATTTCTAGAGAGGAAGATAGGTGGGGATTTTGGGATAGTAACAGTAAATTCTCAGAACTACCAACACTTGGATTTAGATGTTTTTTTCATGGAGGAAACTTTCACCCAAGGGGAGAACTTCCTAATACCGAAACACTTGTTCCCCTTGAGGAAGATCCAGTTGAGAAAACCTTTCATACCCCTGCACCGAGTGAGTATGGAGACTTCTTAGAAAATAAGGAAGATATAGACAAGGATATGCAAGCCTTGGAAGAAGAAGAAAATTGGCTTGGTGAGCAAGAATAAAATAAGAGAATAAAGGAATTGAAGGAAAAGAAGGATAGGGTTAGAGCTAAGCAGCTTGAGAGGGATGCTAGGAGACAAAAAGATGAGAAAATGAGAGAAGATGTTCCTAGGCATAAACCTTTTGAAGAGAGTGCTGCTAAAATAGTAGCCCAAATCACCCATGAAATTCCTAAGTTAATAGTTCAGATCAAAATCTCTACTGCTAGCACTTATACAACAACTGTTACAACTACTAAAACCACTGAACCTCCCAAGAAAACATCATTTGTAGATCATGGGAAGAAACCCATGGACCATAGTTAGAAGAATACTTTCAATACATTCACTACCAATACTAATACAAATACCCACACTTCATCTACCAAAACTCCTGTGAATAACCCCAAAGATGATCCCATCTCAATTGCTGCACCCCCAAATCTCTAACTCATGAAATTGAAATTGGTAAATGAAAAGTTGTAGGAAGACTTGAAGAAGGCTGAAATTGAGGCTAGTAATGCAAAAATGGCTAGAAATATTAACTTCCTTAAAATGTCTATACCAACCCCAGAGTCTTCAAACTCTGGGAAGAATGATAGTGGATCTCACAAGAAAAGGTCGGGAGGACATATTCCTAGTGGAGGTGGTGGTGGCAACTAGGGTGGTGGAGGTGGAGGAGGTAACAAGAATAGTAACTCTTATTTTGAAGATGATGAAGAAGATAAGAAAAAGGGTGGTGGTAATAATGGAAGTGGAAGAGGTATGAATGCAAAATCTGACAATAAAAAGGGTGATGAACAAAGGGATACTCAGAGGGACAGACATCCCAGGAGGCCACTCCAAAGTGATAGGTATAGACAATTGTGTTTTGAAAATATTCTAGGCTACCCAAACCCCGTCCCAGATAATGCAAGGAAGCATCTTCCTAAATTTACTGGTAATAATGCTTTTAGTGGTGAAGATCACTTGAAATCCTTCCAAATCTTTGTGGAAGATTTTGAACTATGGGATGATGATGTTGTCATAAAATATTTTATGCAATCCTTGACCGAGGATTCAAGGGATTGGTACAGGGGGTTACCTGATGCAAGTATTGAGTCAAAGGAGTCTTTCTATAGAGTTTTCAGAGGGCAATATGGGGATCAAACTAATCCTAGGTTCAGGTTGAATTATTTTAATAGAATCACCAAAGGACATAATGATATGGTCACCGAATTCAATACAAGATTTCAGAAAGCTATGATTAGAGACGCTGCTTATCTACGACCTAATGAGAGTGCATGTTTGGTAACTTATTATAATGCTTATGAATATAAGATGTGTTATCTGCTCAGACATAAGAATCCCTAGAATCTGAGAGAGGCCTACAAGATGGCAGTCAACATTGAAAATAATAGAAGAGCCTCTAGTAAAGTAGGAAGAAGAGAAGACCCAAAGGCTTCTAAAAACCATAGAGCTCTAAATAACAAGGCTGGTAAAACCACAACTCTTGATGAGAAGTTAGATCAGGTTCTTAGATTACTGCAAAAGGTAGAAAAGAATGAAAAACCCTAGTTCCAAAGGAATGAAAGACCCCCAAGGTTGCAGGACTACCCCTACCATGCAAACTAGCATAATGGGAAGCCAATTAATAATAATCAAAAGAATATCCAGGGTACACCTAATCCTTTGCAAAAGCATTCCACAAATGTTACTAAAGACTTGCCTTGGTGTGGAGTGTGTCAAATGCCTCATTCCTCACAACAATATGATGTGGCAAGGTCAGTAGAATAATCTCAAGATAATCAAGTAGGATCTAAATCTCTTTAGGATTGGGACATAATGACAAACATACTCATACTAAATCAGATCTTGTTTGTGAAGAATACTCCTCAGATGATGAGCCTAATAGGAGTGATGTGGATGTTCAAAGGCAGGAGGTGAACTCTTATCATCAACAAGTGTTCTTAAATGAAGAAGGAGAGAATGACTACATGGTCTATACTCTCAAGTCAGATAATGTTTCTTTAAGGAGACCCTCAAATGAAGAAATTGAAAGGTACATAATTGCATTGGCTGCTAAGGCAAGGAATGTATATTATCTAAGGAATAGAACTGTGAGTGGTAATCAAGGTAGCTCAGGTAGCATGTTTATCAAGGAAGGAAATGCAAAAAAAAAGGAACAAAGACAAAGAACAAGAAAGAAGAGACAAAACCCAAGGAAGGTAAAGAGATGAGAATTTGGGCCAAGAAAGGCACTAAGGTGAAAAGTGATGGTGAAGCTGCTCATGAAGTTGGGAAGGCCAAAGATGTGAAACCCACTACTGAAAAGTTTCAAGGAAAAGGTGGGAAGGTAATTCCTATAGAATTTGTACTCCTTGAGTTACCAAATTATTCTCCAGTAGACATGTTTCAGGTATTATCTCAAGTCAAAGTCACAGTCCCATTCCTAGAAATGATGAGAATAAATGAGCATAAGAATAAGACTGTTTCTCTTATCAATAGTATTGTTGCTAGTGGGAAGGATAAAGTGATAGCTAATCAACCTGAAGCAAGAACAAGCAAAGAAAAGAAAGTTGAGGCCGAAGCAGTGATCAATGAAAATCCTGAGATATATTTGGGAACCACTATTACTGCCAATCCAAGCCAAGTGTATCCATTCCATTGATGGTAAGTTTCTTAGAAATTGCATGATAGATTCAGGGGCCTCAAAAAATGTAATACCAGTAAATATCATGGAAGAAATGGGCTTAAAGGTTGATAACACATATGGGAAGTGCTATTGCATGGACTGAAGGGAAGTTCCTATCATCAGGGTAATCAATAAAGTTCCATATAAATTAGCTAATATTGTTGTAATATTATATGATGTTACTTTTGATGGTGTCTCATGAATAGAAGTATTGACTAGGCCTGTAGTGTTTGACAACATTTGTAATTGGCAAGTGTTTGATGATGACAATGAAATTTTGAGATTCGTGCACTGCATTGACCAATATGAAGGCCAAGAGATTGACTTTGGTTCATTTGTGGTTGAGGTTGATGTGAAAGAGATGTTATTTTGGAATGAGATAATTTAGTTAAAGACAAATAAGATTCCCAAATTGTTAGTCACACTAGAGAGGGTCTTTGATGGCCTTGACAAGTCAAATGTTAAGCAAGCATCTTCCCATAAGGAAGATTTAGAGGAGATAAATTTAGGGACAACGAATTCTTCTAAAAAGGTGTATATAGGCAAGAAGATGAAACCCCATGTGAGGAGTATGTTAATTGCCCTGTTGAGGAAATACAAGCATGTGTTTGCATGGTCATATGATGATTTGAAGGCTTATAGGGAGGATTTTTTTCAACATGAGATATTGTTGAAGCCTGATGCAAATACTTCTAGGTAGAAACATAGGCTAGTCAACCCTACTCTACAACCCAAAATGCAAGAAGAGCTTACCAAGCTAAGAGATGTAGGGATTATAAAGCCCATCAAACACCCATCATGGGTCTCAAATTTATTTCTAGTTAGAAAGAAAAATGGCGACCTGAGGTTGTGTGTAGACTTTAGAAATTTGAATGTGGCATCTCTGAAAGATAATTACCCTCTGCCTAATATGGAGGCAATGTTGCAGAAGGTGACTGGATGTGAGTTGCTCTCAATGATGGATGGGTTTTTAGGTTATAACCAAGTCATGGTGAAGGAATCAGAACAATTTAAAACTACATTTACAATGCCATGGGGGACATATGTATATGTAAGGATGTCATTTGGATTGATTAATGTTGGTGCCCCTTTTCAAAGAGCCATGGATGTGGCTTTTGCTGATTTCATAGATTTGTTTATTTCCATTTATCAAGATGGTTTGATGGCTCATAGTAAGGAGGAAGATTACTACTCACACGTTGAAAATATATTTATTAGAGCCTTGGAATATGGGATTTATTTGAATCCCAAGAAGTTTCAATTTGGAGTTAAAGAGGGGAAATTGTTGGGTCACATTGTGTCAAAAGATGGCATTAGGATTGATCCTGAACGTGTATCAACAATTGATAAGATCCCACAGTCCAAGAATGTGAAGGGAATATAGTCCTTCTTTGGAAAAACTAACTATGTACATAGATTTTTTACCATTTTTTTTGAAACTATAAGACCTATTTCTAAAATGCTAAAGAAAGGTGAGAAAATAACATGGAAAGAGGAACCTGCAAGAGCTTTCCAAGCTATTAAGGATGCTATCAAGGAAGCACCTATCCTTAAATCCCCTGACTATTCAAATCCTTTTCAACTATTCACATTTGCTTCATTCCATACTACAGCAGGGGTTTTACTTCAGGAGAATGATGAAGGTTTTGAACAAATGTTGCCTTCTTTAACAAATCATTACAATCGGCTGAGTTAAATTATGATGCCATAGAGAAGCAGTCATATGCTCTAGTTAAAGTTGTTAAAAAATTCAGACCATATTTGACTGGAGCTATAGTTGTAGCATATGTCCCAACAACAGTAGTCAAAGATATATTTACTCAACAAGAGACCATAGGTTGTTGGTGCAGATGGATCAATAGGATTCAAGAGTTCAAAATCGATATCCAGATTACCAAGCTAGTGAGAGGTCAAGGTCTATCCAATTTGATGGATGAGACAAATTTGGAAGCTAACCAAATAAACCAAGTTGAGCATGAAAATGTTGCACCCATATGTGACATGCATATTTGTGGGTGGTACAAAAGAATTGTTGAATATCTATAGACCATGCAATGCCCTAAAGGTATGCCTCACAATGAGAAAAGAACTCTGAAGTTGCAAGCAATCAAGTATGTTATTATTGATGGTGAACTATGGTGGAGAATCCCTAAATGTCTATTGCTTAGGTGTGTAGATGGGGATCAAGTAGAAGATCTGTTGATTGAAATGCATAAAGGAGCTTGTGGAGGCCACTACATGGCCAAGACCACTGCCCATTAGATATTGAGAGCAGGTTTTTGGTGGCGAACCATGTTCAAAGATGCACACAAATTTGTAAAGAAATGTGATTCTTGTCAAAAGTTCACTAGAAAATTAAAGTTCTCAGGAAACTTACCACTTAGGCCAGTGTCAGCACAAGCCCCCTTTCAACAATGGGGCATTGATTTTATTGGAGAAATGTCTCAGAAGTCTAGTGGAGGACATGCCTGAATTTTGGTTGCAACTGACTACTTCACAAAATGGGTTGAAACCATTCCTACTAGGAAAGCGACTAGTAAAGTTGTCATTGATTTTTTGATGAACAATATTTTGAGTAGGTTTGGAGTCCCTAAAAGAATTATTTCTGATAACACCATGTGTTTCAGGTCTAAGGAATTTATTTATTTTTGTAACTAACATGGTATAAGTTTTGGAAACAAGCAACACTGAGACGGGGGGGTGAATCAGTGTTGTGCAAAAATTCAACTTAATTATTATGTCATTTAACTTAATCATTCAACAAAAGAAACATGCATCGTCAGAAAGAAAGTAATCACAACACCATAACACTAGAATTTTTACGCGAAAATCATGTTAGGGGAAAAACCACGGTGGATGGCCAATCCACAATATTATATGAGTATACCCAAAATGAAAAGTAGAAAATGGGAATGCACTTGCATTCAGGCTCACTACCTAGAGCTCACTGCTCAAAAAGGATGGGATCACTTCCCTACAATGATTTGGAATAGATCCAAAAGAATGAACTGATGAAATAGCATCAAAAATGCCTGATTACAGTTCCAATTAAGCTTTGTAGATAATCTCCTATCCTTCTGACTGATTCAACAGTTCTGCTCTGCTCTGCACAAATTGCACTGCAAAAATATTAATGCACAAGTAAAACTATGCATAATCACCTAATCACTTTCCTGATGATCACAACACACCACCACACTTCCTATCTCCTATCTCAAATGATATATCAAATTTCTTAAATATATTCGCATCTAGAAATCAAGTTACCATAGGTAGGCCTTAATAAAACTTGGGAATATTATCAACTATCGACCCAAATCATGAACAATTTTGATGCACACCCAAACAAGTCAGCTAGGCTATAACTGGGACCCATAATTAAATATTTGAACATAAAAAGATTTTAAATAATTTCACTTTACATATCCACAACATGCCACATTCACTGAGTCGGCTACAATGAGTAGGTAGACAAAAAACATCCTACCGGACCTCCAAGCTCATACAACGACTAATGCAACACCACAAAATTTAGTAATAAGATAACATACATGCTTAACAAGAAATCCCAGGGATCCACAACTCAAAAAAATGATCTAGTGAAGTAGACAAATTAATTGACTGAACGGATACCCTGTTCTTCAAGTATTCTACCGGTAATACACAATATTCCACTTTATCTGTCGGTATGACTAGATATAGATCTGCGGACCATGGAAATGACTTCAGTTGCCATCAATGACAACACTAGAAGCCATATGAAAACAAGAAGCATATCCTATTCATACCCATATCACCCCCAAGGGAATGGACCAACCGAGTCTAGCAATAAAAGCCTTGTGAAGATTATACAGCGGGTGATTAAGAATAACAAGAAGGCCTGGGACTCAAAATTACAACTTGCATTATGGGCTGATAGGACTGCTATGAAGAAGGTCATTGGACAATCCCCTTTCAATCCAGTGTATGGGGTTGAGGCTAGAATACCACATAACAGTCTGATAAAGATGTAGAAATTTTTCCAAGAATATGATAGTGATATTTGTGATGAGATGTAGCATAGGATGGATGAGTTGATTGAGCTTGATGAAACTAGAAGAGAAGCTCATAAAAGAAATGAGAAGCTGCGACTACAAGTCAAGCACTTGTATGACAAAAGGGCCATTGAAAGAAAGTTTGAGTTAGGAAGCATGGTTTTAATGCGGAATGCAAGGATGGAGGATAAAGGTAAACATGGGAAGTTTGATCCTTTGTGCTTAGGCCCTTACCTAATTACTGATATGCATGGGGAAGACTCATATTTCTTGCAATCCTTAACAAGTGAAATTCTTGAACTACCAATACATAGAAAGTTCTTGAAACCCTATTTCTCTTGAAATAGGTTATCCTTCCATGTACATTGTATAGTCTTGTAAATTTTGTGTATAGGTTTCATGTGTTTCCTTTATGTTGCGTTTGCTTGTCTTTTTTGGACAAGCTCCTAGTTTTTGGTCCTTATGTGCTTGGTTTGCTTAAATAGAGATTTGATATCTTTCTATGCCCACAGGGGGCATACATCCCCAGTTGGAGCCATTGGTGGAACCCTAAATTTTTTTATGGTCCCATAACATTTCATGGTCACATTTTTGATTGCTCATATCCTATTGCCATTAGGGTCTAGGGTTTAATATTTTATCTACATTGGCACCCTTGGTTATCCTTTGGCTTATGTTCTCTCATTGACTAGTTGCATTAGGTAACCAATTAATTAAGTGGCATCTTATGGTCTTTAGTGTCATTGTTTAACTAGCACCAAAACTTTGGTCACCTGTCGAGCCTAGGAGGTCCCCTTTTAAAAACAACTTTTTCCCACTAGCATTTTAGAACTACTTAAGTTTACCATTGGTGGTTCATCACTCATCGCATGTTCCTTTAGAATTTACCATGTCCATCTCGGAATGAGTGATGCACTATCTTTATTACCACATTAGGTTCATCGCCCATCGCGTGTTACATTGCAACCGCTAGAAAGGAGCCCTCGATGAGTGATGCAGTTAAGTATTTAACCCATTTTTTTTCTTATCACTATCGCTGGTTGTTTCATGTTCTCCAAGAAGGAACCCACAACTGCCAATGGGTGGAGTTTCTCCCCATTGCGCAAGCTCGGTGTATCATGGGTTGAGATCAAGATCAATGGCTAATATCTCATTGCTAGCTTCTCATCCATCACTTGATGAGTTCCCAATGTAGAACTAGAAGATGCGATGAGCAATGCTCACATAATATGAAGAGGTACGCGTGGCAACTTCTTAGCTCATCATTGAAGTATGTATCAAACCACCAGTAGGGACCCATGGAGATTATGGAATGATGTGAGCCATTGGATGGAATTTTCACATGAGAAAATCAATGGCTCGAATTCAAATGAGAATGACCAACTGATGGAGTAATTTTTCACTCGTGTGATCCTTCTTGCACCATTAATGGTGAGTGTACATAGCTAAATTCATGTAAAAGGGTTTGTATTGGTGCAGGAGCACCTTGCTCTTTAGATGCCTTAATTGGAAAATTTGTAAAAAAATTTGAACTTTATATTGTAAGAAAATTATAAAGAGGTCTAGGAGGTCATAAATGATGTATTTTAAGGTTCCAATAGGTCATTAGGGGGTTGGTTAAGTAAAATTTCAAATAATGTGGTTTTATTGCACAAATTGCAAAAATGGAAACACTTGTAAAATGCAAAATACAAAGGAATGTGAAGGGTCACCTCGGTAGAGAAGTTGGTTAGTCAGTTGGAGCTGGAAGGACAGTTGCAAAAACTAATGAAAATTTCTTTATAAAGCATTGTAAAGTCAAAGAGGAGATCAAACTTTGTAATCTTGATCCAAATTTTGCAATAAAGTTGCTTGTTTTGTTACTTTCTTAGTTCTCTACCATTTACCAGTCTTGTACAGACTGTACAACAGATTTGAGGGTGTAATTTTTCTTTGATTACATAAATATATGTATGTACCTTCAAATAAGTTGAATTGAGGGGTTTTATTTGAGTTAAGTGATTTGTTTTAATCCATTTTGACAAATTTGGTCTGTAAACCCAGTTAAGGGGTTTTAAGAGTCTTATAAGGAAAATATTCTCCATCCCACCATTATATGCTAGTAGAATGGTGGGATGGATGGTTTTTTGTTTATTTAATATGTTCTGAGTGGAATGTGTGTTAAAAAATAATAGGGAAGGCATGGATATGAAGATTGCTACTACTCCAAGAGGAAAATCTAAGTTTTCCATATGAATGATGGTGCCTACAAGTTTGGAACAGTTGGAATAGCATTTGTTTTGATATGGAAGAGGGTTATTATGTCCATGTAGACTTATTTACAGGTGTTTGCAATAGTGGCAGGTGATTTGGAGGTTTGTAGATGGGAGTTTGTTAAAACCCTTGATTGTGCTCTTAAATCCTATAACCAAGAGTTTGATAATACAATATCAAAATGAGTCTTTCAATCCCTTAAAGTGGATAAATTCAAAGTTTTTTAACCTATTCTAGGACTATTTGGGGGTGTTGAGGGATGGAAATTTTTCTAAAGGTGACCTCCTTTGCAAATTAGGCCTAATTAAAGCCTATTTCCAGCATCAGTATATTGATTCATCCATATTTTTTGAAACAATAGCTAAATCTTTTGAAATATGTTAAAATAGGTGGAAATGGGTTCCTCAATCTATATTTGGTTTGTGCAAGTTCCAAGTAGATCAAGAAATATCACCTGTTTTAAGGGTTCACAAACCTATTGGAATATTGAACCTTGGTACATGAACTGCTAATCTGATAAAGAATAGAATTATGGTGTAGTAGATATGGTTGTCTTTGTCTAATGGTGATATTGAAGGTGTACAAGGGTTTGACAGACGTCTAGGAGCATGGTTTGATCATTTTGTTGTTTTCGTGCTTTGTGAAATTTATGCTACTTCAATGAAGAATTAGATGAATGTTGTATTACTGATTGAGTTAGAGTTTCCAAGAGATGTTCTTCCTTGAAATAGTTAAGATAGAGTTGTTAATGATGTTCTAAGGTCTGATGAATGTTAAAGAGCAAGTTTGCATGATTGATTGTCCATTTGGGACAAGTTGAAAGAATTGATTGAATAGTGAAGTTATGAATGGTTCTATTTTCTTAATCAGGTTATGTGATGAATTTGAGTCTAAAAAAAGTGTAGAATTCTGATTTGTGGAATGGGTGAATGATAACCTATGGAATGGCTAAGAGAAATTGAGGATTTTGATTAAGTTGATAAGTAAAATTGATGAAAATTTTAAAAGAACAAAGTTGCTTGGTTATTTTGATCTTCTCTAATAAGGTTTGGGTCAGAAGTACCTTGAGTTTGTGTGTTTCGGTATTTGATATTGCATCATGTATTTGCATTCTCGTCTCATTCTGACATTTGAGGAGATGAAGAAGAATTCAGAGCAACCAGAGCCAAGGAAAAGGAAAGGTTGCAGACGTGTTTTTCTTGGGTAGACCATCATCGAATCCCATTGGTTTTTCTTGCTATTTTGCAAAAATTGGCATATTGAATCAAAATGTCTGGGTTATTTTCAAGGGTGAATTAGGGTTCTTGGCTTCTCTTGACTGAGTGTAGTTTTCTAATTGGGATAAAATAAAAAGATTAGAATTGTATTTGAATTTAAGATTAAGTTGTCCAGTATAGAGTATCAATCCCAAAACCTAGTTTGAGTTCAAACCTGAAAGCCCTAAAGAAGTCAAGATGAGTTAGCCCGGAGATTCATCATCCTCAAAACCTACACCCAAGAGGAAAAAATAGAAAGTCTCCCATGACCCACCCCATATATCTGAAGGAACCGAGAAGAAAAAGGATCAACCAAAGGACTATGTCCGTTTCATGGACAAGTTCCAGCCAGAAGATGCCAAGGAAAGTGGCAATAAGGCCATTGAGGAGGGAGTATTAACCACCAATTTCAAGTACCTTACAACTGGAATTGGTGACATTGTCATGTGAGAGTCTGGAGAGGAGTTATTCTTGTACATTTTCAAAAGAAGAGATGTTCCACACCCCGATCAAAATTTCTGGGGTTATGATTTGGGGAAATTGGTTGTCCCTAATATTTTTGTGGAGGTTGATTTAATGCTACAACTCACAGAAAGATATCATGATGTCAATAAGGTAATCACAAATAGAGATGGTAGAAGTATTCTGGAAATAAAAAGAAGTAAAGTCATAGAGGTTTACAGAATGAACCCTGATGCTAATGAAAACATTAATATGGAAAATTTGCAAAAAGAATATGTTGAACACAAGATTGGGTTGAGAAGAGGTGAATTACCAAAGCATAGATGAGAGAAGGGTTCTATGTTTGCAATCAAATAAGTTGAACCATTGGATTGTGATGAATTTGCAGATTATTTCAGATACACATATTTTATGTTGTGTTAGGTGCTTGGAGTGAAGTGTGATGGAAGGATAAAATCACCCCTATTAGTTTTGATCATGGGCATTCAACATAAATACAAGCACAAGTGGTTCGACTATGCTAACCAAGTCACTGAGCAATTGCACTATGAATTGATGAGGTTGAAAGAAAGAAAAAACCCATTGAAATTTAGACATTATTCATTATTGATGCATATGATATTATACCAGGGAAGGGAGGTTTTTGTTCAAGCATGAAACTGAGAAAAGTAGATGAAAAGGGTCATAGATTTCCTGTCCAAATGTGGACATACATCTGGGACTTGCATTTCCCAAATTCAAACTATGTTGGATTTTGTAATGCCATAAATCATACTATTCTACTACAAATGGGAATGAAGCCAGCTGAGAGAACTTATAAAACAATTCAAGCATTGTTGAGACCAAGAGAATGTGGTGATGAACCCAATTATGAGTACAATTGGGGAGATTGGTATTTGTATGACAATTGCATAGTCATCAGGTGTTATGGGACTACTATGGCATTACATTTATTGCCTAGGTTTGTTTCTGATAGGCTGGATTTTATTGAAATAATGTGGCAAATGGATAATTGTGATGTAGAGAATTTTAGGTTGTCCATAAAGGCCTCTATTATTGCAACAACATTCTCTTTTGATTATTTTTTTTCACTACAAAGGAAGTATATGAGGTGTTTGGCATAATAATAAATAATCTAAGAAAGGATACAACCCCTACTAGAAAGTTTGACCCAGAAGGGCTCATTGATAGAGAAAAGATCAAAAGAGGAATTTCAAGATATGGACCTCATGCTTTCTAATTCAAGGAGGATGTGATAAGAAACTTGCACACATTAATTGTTGTCCAGGATAAAGAGAAATTTTTGATGAAATTTTTTGAGGTCGAGCATAGGGCTTTTACCAAGAAATGCCTGCTATGAAAGCCCTTACAAGCACATGAATGAAAAATTTAAAAGGATGGAATTAATCCTTAGTGATTTTAATGATGGTACTTTTCTAGAGAAGATGCAACAAGCAAAGCAACTAGCTCAGAGTTCTTTGAAAGAGCATTTACTAAAAACTAGCGGTCAACCAGAGGAGCCCACAACATTAGAAGTACAACAACAACCAATGGACATTAAGGATACTCCTATTATGGAGTTTCCTTCTACAAATGTTGCTAAAACACAAGGTGTTGAGGGGGATGTACAATAACCATCTGTTGAATTAGTTCCTATTGAGAAAAGAATAGAGCATGAGTTTTCATACCCTGATGTTGGAGATGTAATGGAACCGTTTGTTCTAGATGATAGGCTAGTACCTTGGAAATATGATGAAATTCAAGACAATGATGCAAGGATTCTAGCTTGTGCCAAATTTCTAGAGGATGATTCTTTTGTGACAACCATAGAATTTAGAGAATTCATTGTTGAGCTGAAAGCTCAAGAAATAAATGATAGAATACAAATGGCACTGGAGGGAGTTGATCCTTCACAACATGAAGAGGTCATAAAGAAGACTGAAGAAAAGATTGTTCAAGAAATTCAGCGAATGAATCATATGGAAGCTAGAAGATTGGTCAAATATAGTGGGATGTTGGTGATTCCAGGATGAACTTATCATCAATAATTTCTCTAGATGTAATTAGGAATGACTTAAATGATATGGTGTCTGAGGAAATTTTTGATGAGAAAACTTTTGGTTTGGGGCTCAACCCTAGTTTACATGCACTAGCCATTTGGTCATTAACACCAGATTCAGGGAGGTGGTGACTTAGTAGAGCAATGACTAGCCTTTCATGAGATGTGATTATAGGAGGAGCTTCATAGATGGCAACTCCATAGGCTGCAAGGTTGACAATGCACAAAACTATGTTGAGTGTTGGCACTACAAAAATTTCTTAGGCTAGATCTGGTACAATCAGAGTCAAGTGTTTTGTTATTCTTCATTGGAAGAATTACCGATTCAAATCTTGAAGCTATATATGTCATATCCAATTCATGTGTCAAATTTTGGTCAATTCTGTCATATTGTGTCAGGTTATGTTTATAATTTTCTCTGAGGTCACAAATAACAAGTCAAGATATAATCAATTTCTATTTTCCAGCATTGTGGGTGGTGACTCTAATGTTTCTCATACCAGTACAATGAAAAGATCTCAAAGGGACCTTGGGACGAAGTATTTTGACACAAAAATTGACACAATGAGGAAAACTAGAAGTTATGCAAAGAAAAATCCTAAGCAGAACTTGGAACTCAAGCCAGTAAAGGATAAACAACCTCAATGGAAGAAGAAAACTACTGAATCGGGTAAGTCTATCGAATCTCTTGTTGAAGCATCTCCTACTTTCAATAATGAATTAAATAGTGTGAATTCCAATGAGAATCAAAATGAGGATTAAATTACCTAAGGAAGGCCAGTGAATTTTTCCTATTGAACAAGTTTTTGATAACGAGCTTGATATTTCTAGAGAGGAATATAGGTGGGGATTTTGGGATAGTAATAGGAAATTCTTAGAACCACCAACACCTAGATTTGGATCTATTTTTAATGGAGGAAACTTTAACCCAAGGGGAGAACTTCCTAATACCAAAAAACTTGTTCCCCCTGAGGAAGACCCAGTTGAGAAAACCTTTCATACCCATGCACTGAGTGAGTATGGAGACTTCTTAGAAAATGAGGAAGATATAGACAAGGATATGAAAGCCTTGGAAGAAGAAGAAAATTGGCTTACTAAGAAAGAAGAAAATAAGAGACTAAAGGAATTGAAGGAAAAGGAGGATAAGGTTAGAGCCAAGTAGCTTGAGAGGGATGCTAGGAGACAGAAAGTTGAGAAAATGAGAGGATGCTACTAGGCGTAAAGCTTCTGAAGAGAGTGCCGCTAAAATAACATCCCAAATCACCCATGAAATTCTTAAGGTAACAGTTCGGATGGGAACCTCTGCTGCTAGCACTTATACAACAACTATTACAATTACGAAAACCACTGATTCTCCCAAGAAAACATTATTGTAGATCATGGGAAGAAACCCATGGACCATACTTAGAAGAATACTTTCAATACATTCACTACCAATACTAATACAAATACCCACACTTCATCAACCAAAACTCCTGTGAATAACCCCAAAGATGATCCCATCCTATCTTCCACACCCTCAAATCCTGAACTCATGAAATTGCAATTGGTAAATGAAAAGTTTCAAGAAGAGTTGAAGAAGGCTGAAATTGAAGCTACTAATGTGGAAATGGCTAGAAATATTGCCTTCCTTAAAATATCTATACCAACCCCAGAGTCTTCAAGCTCTGGGAAGTATTATAGTGGATCTCACAAGAAAAGGTTAGAAGGACATAGTCCTGGTGGTGGTGGTGGTGGCAACCAGGGTGGTGGAGGTGGAGGACGTAACAAGAATAGTAACTCTTATTTTGAAGATGATGAAGAAGATAAGAAAAAGGGTGGTGGTAATAATGGAAGTGGAAGAGGTACGAATGTGGATCAATCTAAAAATAAAAAGGATGATGAACAAAGGGATACTCATAGGGATAGACATCCTAGGAGGCCACCCTAAACTGATAGGTATAGGCAATTGTGTTTTGAAAATATTCCAGGCTATCCAAACCCCGCCCCAGATAATGCAAGGAAGCATCTCCCTAAATTTACTGTTAATAATGTTTTTAGTGGTGAAGATCACTTAAAAGCCTTCCAAAGCTTTGTGGAAGATTTTGAACTATGGGATGACGATGTTTCCATGAAATACTTTATGCAATCCTTGACCGAGGATGCAAGGGATTGGTATGGGGGGTTACCTGATGTAAGTATTGAGTCAAAGGAGTCTTTCTACAGAGTTTTCAGAGAGCAATATGGGGATCAAAATGATCCTAGGTTTAGGTTGAATGATTTTAATAACATCAGTAAAGGACATAATGAGATGGTAACCAAATTTAATACAAGATTTCAGAAAGCTATGATTAGAGTCCCTGCTGATCTACGACCTAATGAGAGTGCATATTTGGTAACTTATTGTAATGCTTATGACTATAAGATGTGTTATCTACTCAGAGATAAGAATTCCCAGAATATGAGAGAGAACTACAAGATGGCATTCAACATTGAAAATAATAGAAGAGCCTCTGGTAAAGTAGGAAGAAGAGAAGACCACATAGTTGCTAAAAAGCCTAGAGCTCCAAATGACAAAGTTGGTAAAATCGTAGCTCCTGATGAGAATTTAGATTAGGTTCTTAGCTTATTGAAAAAGATAGCAAAGAATGAAAAACCCTAGTTCTAAAGGAATGAAAGACCCCCAAGGTTGCAGGACTACCCCTATCATACAAACTGGCATAAGGGGAAGCCAGTTAAAAATGATCAAAAGAATGTCCAGGGTACACCTGATCCTTTGTAGAAGAATTCCATAAATGTTACTAAAGAATTTCCTTGGTGTGGAGTGTGTCAAATGCCTCATTCCTCACAACAATGTGTTGTGGCAAGATCAGTAAAATAATCTCAAGATAATCAAGTAGGATTTGACTCTCTTCAAGATCAGGATGAAATACCAAATGTACTCATGAATAAATCAGATCTGGGTTGTGAAGAATACTCCTTAGATGATGAGCCTAACATGAGTGATGTGGATGTTCAGAGGTAGACATCAACAAGTGTTCTTAGATGAAGGAGAGAATGACTACACGGTCTATACTCTTGAGTCAGATAGTTTTTCTTTGAGGAGACCCTCAAATGAGGAAATTGAAAGGTACACAATTGCATTGGCTACTAAGGAAAGGAATGAATATCATCTAAGGAATAGAACTATGAGTGGTAATCAAGGTAGCCTAGGTAGAATTATTATCAAGGAAGGCAATATAGAAAACAAAGGAAAAAAGACAAAGAACAAGAAAGAAGAGACAAAACCCAAGGAAGGTAAAGAGATGAGAATTTAGGCCAAGAACGACACTAAGGCAAAATTGATGGTGAAGCTGCTCATTAAGTTGGGAAGGCCAAAGATGTGAAACCCAATGCTGAAAAGGTTCAAGGACAAGGTGAGAAGGCAATTCCTACATAATTTGTACTCCCTGAGTTACCAAATTATTCTCCAGTAGACATGTTTCAGGTATTATCTCAAGTCAAAGTCACAGTCCCATTCCTAGAAATGATGAGAATAGATGAGCATAAGAATAAGACTATTTCTCTTATCAATAGTATTGTTGCTAGTGGGAAGGATAAAGTGGTAGCTGATCAAGCTAAAGCAATCACAAGCAAAGAAAAGAATGTTGAGGCCGAAGCAGTGATCAATGAAAATACCGAGATATATCTGGGAACCACTATTACTTCCAATCCAAGCCAAGTGAATCCATTCTTTCTAAGCTTGATCATTGATGGTAAGTTGCTTAAAAATTACATGATAGATTCAGGGGCCTGAAATAATGTAATGCTAGTAAATATCATGGAAGAAATGGGCTTAACGGTTGATAGCACATATGGGAAGTGCTATGCCATGGACTCGAGGGAAGTGCCTGTCATCGAGGTAATTAATAAAGTTCCATATAAATTAGGAGCTTTCCCTAAGGAGTTGTTTATGAGTATCACAGTGGTTGACATTCCACCAACTTAGGGGATGTTATTGTCAAGACACTGGAGTGATTCCATGGGTGGGAGTATTCAGTGTGAATTGCCATTAGCAACTTTTTCCATTGACTAGAAAGATGTCATGATTACTAGAGAACAAAGAGCTCCCCACATGATTGAACACATTGAGGAACGTAAAGAACCAGTGATGATTAATTTTGTGGATACTGTTTTAGATCCTTTCCGTATTGAGGAATAGATGCCAAAAGAAGAGGCCAAATCTGCACCTATTGATAGAGAGGTTTCTAATGATTCATAAGGAGACAACCTCTAGACTATGTACTTTGATGGAGCATGTTCAAGGGAAGGCTCAGATGTAGGAGTTATTCTCATCTCTCCACAAGGTAAAACCTTCAAGTACTCCTTCTTGTTAAAATTTTCTTGTACAAATAATGTTGCTAAGTACGAGGCCCTTTTACTTGGGTTGAAATTAGTTTCCAAAAATGGCATTAAGTTGTTAAGAGTGATGGGGGATTCTAAGTTGGTAGATTCCTAGATTAGATCTAGATTTGTTACTAAAGATAAAAGGATTAGGAAACAGAGGAATTAAATTTGAGATACTATTGAGGCATTTGATGCCTTTGGAAAAGATTAGATAGAAAGGGGGAAAAATGTCAAGGTAGATTTATTAGCTAATATTGTTGTCAGATTACATGATGTTACTTTTGAGCCCTCTTGCACCATTAATGGTGAATGTACTCAGTTGAATTCATGTAAAAGGGTCTGCATTTTCATTCTCCTCTCATTCTGACATTTGAGGAGATGAAGAAGAGTTCAGAGCGACCAAAGCCGAGGAAAATGAAAGGTTGCAGACATGTTTTTCTTGGGTAAGCCGTCATCGAATCCCATTGGTTTTTCTTATTATTTTGCAAAAAATGGCATATTGAATCAAAATGTCTAGGTTATTTTCAAAGGTGAATTAGGGTTCTTGGCTTCTCTTGATTGAGTATAGTTTTCTAATTGGGATAAAAGTAAAAGGGTAGAATTGTATTTGAATTTAAGCTTAATCTATCAAGTATAGAGTATCAATCCCAAAACCTAGTTTGAGTTCAAATCTGAAATCCCTAAGGAAGTCAAGATGAGTCATCTTGGAGATTCGTCGTCCTCAAAACACACACCAAAGAGGAAACAACAAAAAGTCTCCCATGACCCACCCCAAATATCTAAAGGAATTGAGAAGAAAAAGGGTCAACCAAATGACTATGTCCATGTCATGGACAAGTTCCAGCCCATAGATGCCAAGGAAAGTGGCAAGAAGGCCACCGGGGAAGGAATATTAACCACCAATTTCAAGAAAATTGTAGTTGGAATTGGTGACATTTTCATGCCAGATTTTGGATGGGAGTTATTCTTGTACAATTTCAAAAGAAGAGATGCTCCACACCTCGGTCGAAATGTCTAGGGTTATGATTTGGGGAAATTGGTTGTCCCTAATATTTTTGTGGAAGTTGATTTAATGTTGGAACTCGTAGACAGATATGATGATGTCAATAGGGTAATCATAGACATAGATGGTAGAAGCATTCCAGAAACAAAAAGAAGTAAAGTCAACGAGGTTTTCAAAATGAACCCTGATGCTAATGAAAAGATTAATATGGAAAAGTTGTAGAAAGAATATGTTGAGCAAAGGGTTGGGTTCAAAAGAGGTGAATTATCGAAGCATAGATGAGAGAAGGGTTTTTTGTTTGCAATCAAAGAAGTTGAACCATTGGGTTTTGAAGAATTCGAATATTATTTTAGATACACATATTTTATGTAGTGCTAGGTGCTTGGAGTGAAGTGTGATGGAAGGATAACAACACCCATGTAAGTTTTGATCATGGAAATTCAACATAAAAACAAGCACAAGTTGTTTGACTATGCTAACTGAGTCGTTGAGCAATTGCACTATGACTTGATGAGGTTGAGAGAAAGAAAAACCCCATGGATGTTTAGACATTATTCATTATTGATGCATATGATATTATACCAAGGAAGGGAGGTTTTTGGTCAAGTCATGAAACTGAGACAAGTGGATGAAAAGGGTCATAGATTACCTATCCAAATGTGGACATACATCTGGGACTTGCATTGCCCAAATTCAAACTATGTTGGATTCTGCAATACCATAAAGCATACTATTCTGGTACAAATGGGATTGAAGGAAGCTGGGATAATTTATAAGACAATTCAAGCATTGTTGAGACCAAGAGAATGTGGTGATGAACCCAATTATGAGTGAAATTAGGGAGACTCATATTTGTATGACAATTGCACAGTCATCAAGTGTAATGGGAATATTGTGGCACCACATCTATTACCTAGGTTTTTTTTCTGATAGGCTGGATTTGACTGAAATAATGTGGAAAATGGATAATTGTGATGCAAATAATTTTAGGTTGTTCATAAAGGCCTCTATTATTGTAACAACTTTCTCTTTTGATTATTTTGTTGTCATAGTAAAGGAAGCTGTTTGGCATAATGATAAATAATCTGAGAATGGATATAGCCCCTACTAGAAAGTTTGATCCAGAAGGGCTCATTGATAAATAAAATATCAAAAGAGGAATTTCAAGATATGGACCTCATGCTTTCTAATTCAAGGAGGATGTGATAAGAAACTTGCCAACATTAGCTATTGTCTAGGATAAAGAGAAAATTTGGATGAAAATTGTTGAGGTTGAGCATAGGGATTTTACCAAGAATTACTACTATGAAAGCCCTTACAAGCACATCACTAACAAATTTAAAAGGATGGAATTAATCCTTAGTGATTTTAATGATTGTACTTTTCTAGAGAAGGTGCAACAAGCAGAGCAACTAGCTCAAAGTGCTTTGCAAGAGCATTTACTAAAAATTGGTGGTCAACTAGAGGAGCCCATAGCAATAGAAGAGAAAAAACAACCAATGGACATTGAGGATACTCCTGTTATGGAGTTGCCTTCTGCAAATGTTGCTGAAACATAGGGTGTTGAGGGGGATGTACAACAACCGTCTGTTGAATCAGTGCCTATTGAGCAAAAAATAGAGCATGAGTTTTCATACCTTGATGTTGGAGATGTAATGGAACCATTTGTTCCAGATGATAGGTTGGTACCTTGGGAATATGATGAAATTCAGGACAATGATGCAAGGGTTCTAGCTTGTGCCAAATTTCTAGAGGATGATTCTTTTGTGACAACCAAAGAATTTAGAGAATTCATTGCTAAGCTGAAAGCTTAGGAAATAAATGATAGAATACAAATGGGAATGGAGGGAGTTGATCCTTCACAATAGGAAGAGGTCAGAAAGAAGACCAAAGAAAAGATTGTTCAAGAAATTGAGAAAATGAAACCTATGGAAGATAGAAGATTGGTCAAAGACAGTGGGATGTTGGTGATTCCTGGATGGAACTTATGATCGATAATTGCTCTAGATGTAATCAGGAATGACCCAAATGCTATGGTTTTTGAGAAAAATTTTAATGAGAAAACTCTTGGTTTGGGGTTTAGCTCTAGTTTACATGCACTAGCCATTTGGTCATTAACACCAGATTCAAGGAGGTGTAGACCCAATAGAACAATGACTTGCCTTTCAAGAGATTTTATCATAAGAAGAGCTTCAAAGATGACAGCTCCATAGGCTGCAAGGTTGACAATGCACATGACTATGTTGAGTGTTGACACTGCAGAAATTTCTTAGGCCAGATATATGAAATTTTCGGAGAAACACAACAAATTAGTTGAAGAGTATAATAAAGTGATCGCCACTATGGTCAAGGTAAGTCAGAAGACCTTTCCTAATTTTCCATCTGGTACTTCACATCAAGATAAGGATACCCTGAAATTGAGGATTGATGCATTGAAAAAGGAGCTCCAAGAAACTAATTCTAAGAAGAACAAGCTTCAAGAAGGAATGAGCAATATTACTAAGGATATGGCTGAAGGTATCCTAAGTGACAGATGGTCCAAAATTTCTCTTAAGGCAGAAACCACATGGTTAACCTATAAAGGTATCCATGTAGCATATGGAAAGTTTCAGCATGCCCAAGAAGTTTTCATGAGTACCTGGAATAAGTGGAGTAGTAGATTGAACAATCTAAAGGAAATTCAAACAAATGCAAAGGGAGACTATGAAGCTATAGCATACCTTCCTAACATAATCAAAGGAATTGAAACCATTTGTGAAGTCATGGGTTTCCATGAAAGAATTGGTGGGAAACTACAAGGTAAAATGCCAGCTTTCAAGGATATGGAATAAATAGATGTAGCAAAAATCCTTAATAGGATGGACAAATAATAGAGTATGCCTTAGGGAGAGCTCTGTTCAAACATCAGAGAGCCATGTGTCCCCAGATGGTGTATGTTGATGACAAGTTATACTTGTCAGTACTCAATGTCTTTATTGACAACTTCATCAACATTGAAACAGGTATGGACACCTTTGTGATGGAGGCCCGAGTGACAATTGATGCAAGATATAATGCATATAACACAAAGGTGCATAGACTATTTGATACCAACTGTCCCACAAAGGAAAAATACATGAATTGGCTGGAAAAATATGTTGAATAAGCCATAAGGATGGTGAGAGGATATAGAACATGGTCGAATATAATATAGGTTTGGCCTTTGAAATAAACTATTTTAAGAAATCTATATCCTCTCAGTTTGAAAATGCATGTGGTAATCCAACCAATTTTTTCTCTTTTCTTTATGCTTTCTTCAGCTTTCATGTTTCATGCTCTTTGCTGAATGATGTGATGATGTGGAATCCTTTAACAATGAGGATACAAGTTTGATGGGATTTTGCAAGTTTTTTGTAATTTTGTATTTTCCCTCCCATTTCTTAAAGTGTTAATGTAACTGCCTCCCACTACTGTATTTGACTACAAATTATGATGAATGTTTGGTGACATATCAACAAAATATTGTCGACTTACCAACACAACATTGATTTAAATTTCATCACTAGATTTTTGTCACTTTAATGACCAATTTTTATATGTTGAAACCACGACCTAGCATCTTTAGTCAGTGCCACAAAAAATGTTGGTAGTGTCCATTGCAAAATCAACGTAACTTCATCCATCTATCGATGCAAAAAATCACAAAACGTTGTAGAACACCCATTTGAAATCCTCGAAAAAACACCAAACGTTCGTCCATTTTCTAACGAGGTGGAGCAAACCATCATTTCCATTATGATGAAAACTACGTCACATGTACAACAACCTCGTCACAATTTTTTGTGGTTCGTCGGGCTATGTTCGTTGAAATTGCGACGGAACCTTCTAGTTTTTTTTTTTAAATTATTCATTCAAACATCTTCCCTCCCTAACACAGTTATATGTATGGGTTTTGTTCTTTGGATGAATAATTTGGCCAATGTATCTTTCGGTATAAGTCACTCCGACAAGTATTTGTCTTTCCTTGCGTCCTTTATCGGTGTAGCTTATTCGATGTAATCCTATTGGAGAGACTTCATTCTATCGGGCCCAAAGTTATTCATTACTGCTGATGGTGGTACTCCCACCGATGAATTCCATCGGCACAAATTTCACCAATGGTGCCTTATTTTATCCACTATGTCAGCATAACTTGAGATATGTCCTCTCAACTAAATGTTATCAGTGTAAGATGTGTTGTTGGGCGGTTCATTTTTTGTTGTTCCGATATCAATGTGTTCCTTCAATGAAATATATTGGTGTACCTCATATTGAAATCCTAAGTGAGTCTGCCTTTTACTTTCTTGAATAACCCATTGGTAGAACAAAAAGAATGTGTCCCCGATAAGAGCCTTTTATCTTCATCAGAGTAGTATATGAGATCATAATTGTCACTTGTTAGGCTTATGATGGCCAATGAGTATTTTTTTGGGGAAACTTTCATGAGTTATGCCGATATGCATTTCCTGTGGTGCTACATTCTCTATTTGTTCCTTTTTAATCAAAATATACAACCCAATTTCTTCTATCAATCAGTATGAATGCAATGTGCCTATGCTGATATTGTACAATGTGCTTCCTTGTTCACGTACGCCATTCCTACAATGTTTTTATCAGTGAAGCTTGCTAGTTGTTGTGCCGATATATTGTATCATGCCAATATAAACATAAAACATGATTGGGGTGACATAAATATTGCTTGGACGATATGTTATATCTCTTCAATTTGAAATGTGTGAACAATGGGTCTTGGTTACATATAGTGAGTAAATAGCTTATAAGAACAATGGTAGAAGACCCAACAATGAATACTTGGGCAAAAACTGCCATAGAAATTGCTGGATACGTCTCACATGACCTACAATAATGCAAGTCCCAAAGAATTTGGGCATAGTGTTGAAAACCCACACATGGAAACTAGGGACCCAAATTTGCGTCTTAAGGTTGTTGAATCCCTACAAAAACCCTCATTAACCAATCAAAAAGTAAAAAATTGTCTACTAATTTGAAAGGATTATTCACAAAATCTTTTTTAATAGTTGAGATAGGTGTGAATGAAAAAATGGAAGACTTATGGTAAAATTTAAAATATGTGAAGATCTCCTTGGGAAAAAATATAATAGTCACCTTCTTCTCTCATAGTGGAATAAAGTAAAATATGTTCTTAACATTTTATAGGAAAAAGTTAGTGTAAAGACAACATACAATTATGTTGATGTCGTCATGGAATTGCACACCAAGCCCACGAATCAAAACAAGTATTGTTCCTGCAACATATGAAGCCCACCTGATTACAATTGAGTTCAGATAGAAATTAAATCCACAACTAATTATTTCCAAACAATACATTCTATTTTTGGTCAGTTGTGTGTGTGAGAGAGTGAGAAAGTGAGTGTGTGAGAGAGAGAGAGAGAGAAGGTCACTTTTGTGATGGATCTCTAGAAAAATATGTGTGTGCTTTCTCATATGATACCTGGGTGAATAAAAATAATAGTTAAACCCAAACCAAAAACCAAACCAACAACATATAATACATAATTGTATTAATTCTATCCAATTAAATTATTTTATCATCATTGCATGAAGCACATGACAGGCGATTACTAGGAGCAATCCATCCACTCACTTATTCCATTGGTCACTAAATAAGAGAATCATCTATAAAATTGCTACCCAGATTGAAAGGTTCCCATCATATGGATCAAATGGCATGTAAGCAAGTAGAGATGACTATTGGGAGCAACTGCAGAATCAATAACCTACCAAAAAATGGCATGACATCATCACTAACTACTCATCACATAGTGAATTGTGGATGATTTTAGCATTAACCACATAATTACAATATCTATATGTTTGATGATTTAATACCAGCTATGTTACAGGGCTCTCTCCTAGACCCCTCATACCCAGACCTAGTTCGAACCATGTACCAGTCTCAAGCCAATTCTTGTGTTGAAATGGTTGGGCTCTTCTATTTTTTTTTATGCGCTACATGAGTACATCCAAAGTTTGTCTAATCAAAACTCATATATCCCCATACGTGGGATCCATCCGTGGATAGATTCCCTTGCAAAACTTTCATCCAAGATAACATATGAGATGTGTTAAAAAGTAAAATAAGTACAAAGGGTAACATATTGAAGCAAAGAGAACTAATGAAAATCGCATAAGCTTAAAAGTGCAACATAATGAAATATTGAAAAGTGCATTACCTTATTGAGCTTCTCTTTGTTTCAAGAATAGTTTAATATTCTCTACTTAATAGGGCCAACCATGTGATGGTGGAAGCTCATTTGGCCCCTCCCCCCCCCTCACATCACTCTCAATTCCCCATACTCGATCATATAACATTAATCATTCATTCATCCATTAATAACATATAACATTCATTCATTAACATATAGCATTCATTCATTAACATATTCACATTCATTCATTAACTTATAACATTCATTCTTTTAGTTTTTACATATTATAAAAAATATGGTTGTCAAAAATATTAGTTTTTAACATTCATTAACATATTATCAAAAATATGGTTGTCATAAAATGATTACAATCACTTTTTTTCTGTTTCTTTTTTGCAGCTAAAAAAAGAAGTGGAGTATCATTTTCTAAATCATTTGTCCCCCCTTCAGTTGTTTTTCCCTCTACTTGTGATCTTAATGTATGCCTAGTCATGTACTCACGATGTGGAGGCCGCTGCAAGGGGGGGTCTTCTACAATAACAAAGAAATGTTAAATTGATATGTTTTATTATTATTGTTACAAGTATTTCATTAATTAAAAGAACATTAGAGTGGTGCTCTTTACTTGGTGGGGCCACATCATATTCTTGATCTTGTCTTATAGCCTCATTCTCAACATGTTGAACACCCTCTAAATCCTCTGGAGTTGAAACACGAAAGGTTACATTAATTAATACGCCAATTGCAATTAAATATGTTTAAAAGAACATTAGAGTGGTCCTCTTTACTTGATGGGGCTACATCATGTTCCTGATCTTGTCTAGCCTGATCATGCTCAACATGTTGATCACAATCTACATGCTCTAAAGTTGAAACATGGAGGTTACAATAATTAATACACCAATTGCAATTAAAGATGTTTAATTGTACTAATCTATACTATTTTTTATATATCACATGAATACATCCAATACCGGGATGCACACCATGACCTTCATCTGTAGGTTGTGCTCCACCCTCACTAGGTTGCATTCCAATGTCATGTGTAGTATTATCATTACTTGCCTGTTTAAAACAAATAGGCACATAATTACTTTATGGTGGAAATTAATATTGAATAGATTGCACAAGTATTCAATTTTAAATAAACTTCATTAAGTTTATTTACCTACGTGTCGAATGCAGTGGAAACTTGTGTTTTCCTAGTCAAGAGTCTTAGGTGTTCAACCACAACTCCATAGCCTTACTGGAAGGAAATCTTTAGGTCCTCTTTTGTGGGAACTTTGTTGAATTCAGAGCCCTACATTTTTGCATAAGATCATGAATTTTGCTTCTATGGTGTGATAAAACCAAAATTGTTTGCAATTTATTATTTGGATGCAATATTTCATTTATAGATACTTACAATGCGTGCAACTAATTTCATATAACCACTAAGCCAAGTTTGTGCTACATGTGTTTTTCTAGTCTTTCCTTTGTTGCCTTTGATGTGTTGGGAAGCCTATGAAAAGTTTGAAAAATGTTAGATTATGTAAAAAGAAAGAGTAATCAGTATATAATTACATTGTTGATAGTATCACATACCTTCCTTGGCCCGGTGGTGTCTTTCCTTTTTTCTTTTCAGCCTTCTCCTTTCCATCCGACACCAGGTCCTTCCACTCCCTCTCCAGAATCATGGGGGGATGCTCGTACTTTTTGTTCTTCTCTAAATGTGACCTATATTGGTCTTTCACATACTTTAGATAGGTACCAGCTTTCTTAAGGACCTTGCTCCAGTTGAATGTGTTATTACCAAACAACACAACTAAACGGTTAATGAGCTCATCTTTTAAATCTTGATTTTGGGAATTCCACTATGTACATATGGTGGGCCCGAAGATCTCCAATGTAATATCATTTAGATGTTTATTAAAAACATCATTTCCTACAAAATGATCATGGGATCATTAGTCTAAAAAGAGTGATCAATAAGTAAATTTCAATTGGATTATATATAATAATAATTAAAACATTTTAAAGTACCTGGGACTTTCTCTATCTTTATGGGAACGAAATCCTCGGTCACCACAAATGTGACCGACAATGTTATCGTACTAGTAATACAGGAAGATCCAAGAAATGCTGCTAAAACATCACTAGTACTAGTGGCCTCTGCATCCCCAGGTACATGTCCTGACGCATGTTTTGGCATGTGTTTGTTGCTAGAGGGTGTACTACTCGATGCTTGCATGCTATGTGTTGCTGACATTTCAGTCGACAATATAGGCACAGATGATGGGGTCGGATGATGTGATTTTTGTGCAGGAAGATTAGGATTGACACTTGTACCAACCGCTACTCCCCGGGCAACACCTGCAGTACCTTGATCATGGCCAACAACATCATGAGGACGCAAAAAATCCTATAAAAACAACACATATTTTAGTTCATGACATAAAAGAGTACAAAATATAAAACCATGAATGAACTTATGTTATAATTAAAGATCTCATGACAACTTACTTGCAAGTTTTGTGCTCTCTCAGTCAATATTTTAACCCTTTCTCTTATCTCATTTGTTTGAGGCACTATGAATAACAACTGAAGGATTTCTTCATTGCATTTTTTTTGGGTCTTCCTTATTATATCTAGAGAGTTTGTGGAATATGCGATGTCATCATCGCATAATAGTGATTGCACCTCCCTATGGATGCTCTCCTCTACTACTAGTGCCTTTCCCCGATCATCCAACTGTAACGAGAATATTAAAAAAATTATCAAAATTAACCCAATAAACTTATGAAAAAAATATAATAATAAAACATTTTGCTCATATCTAATTTGTACAATTACAATGAGATAAACCTATCAGGTAGAAGTGCCTGAAGATGCATCATGATCTGTGCTCTGGGTTGGATCCTTCCCCCTATGATCAATGTCCTACTATGACAAAAATTAAATATAAAAAACATTACCGAAATGAAACCAATAGACTTACGAAAAAAACATAATAATAAAATGGTATATTGGAGTCATTAATTGGAGGTTGGGTAAAATGGTATATAGTACATACCACCCCCATAGTAACCGTGTTTGTATCTATGCGATTCAAATTGTAATTGATTAGCAACTCTTCCCCTGCAGTTATTGATTTTATTGCACATACGAATACACAGTTTCCCTTGTGCGCCTCGAATATGCAATTATGTTGCTTATTTGTTGACGTAGGTCATGTACTATTTATAAACCCTACAATATTCCCTGATGCTTTTGGCCTTCCATCAATGTACACAACCACTCCTTTATTTTGATCCTTATCTTTTATCTATATATAATTTGTTGACAGTGCATACCTACGCATACTTCGTGTATATCGAACCAGCTGCATCCAATCTTTGTAATTGTAACAGGGTCCAACATACTCCATCTATTAAGTAACTTTTTTGTAACAATCCTTTATTCTGTCCATGCAAAATAGGCCCAAACCATGTAATGATGATGGTGCTATGCGATATATCATCTCATTGACACAAAAATCAGTGTTTATTGGAGGAAGTTCCTTGGGTACCCATTATTTTTGTAGATGTTTGTACCTCAAGGGAACCTCGATGTTTCCTATGCTCTCATGATCATAAGAACATGACCCCCTTCAACAAAAAAAATTCCATGCATTTACATAATTTTCTTCTAATCTTTTGACCTCTAGTTGATCTCCCTCTTTTATACCTACTACATGTCTCACTTTCCTATTCTCTTCTTGAATTTCCCTCGCTCGAGGAAGACATATCTGACAAATACCTATTTGGTGGTACCTGCACTCATAAGGATGTTGGATGAAGTTCTTTCATGGTATAATGGTTGGATATGGTAATAGTCTCAATCACCTTCTTGTTACATCAAAGTTCATGCATTTTAGTTAAGATTTGTGTGAGTTATTGTGGATTTACTTTAGACTGCTAAAACCCTCAGGCTAAGTAGAGACAGAAATAATTATATTTCCTCTTTATTAATTAGTGGAAACTTTTGGTTTCTTGTGATATTATCCTACTATGAATGTTCTTTCATGTTTCAGTGGATTTAGGGAAAAATCATAAAGATAAGATGTGAGGGAATGAAGTTTCTTGACTGAAAAATTGTGTGTATAGTCTGTGAATAGAGTAATTATGAAGGTTAAGCCCTTAGGGTTTTGTGAAAATACTTTGTAAATGAACTTTGATGCTTTGAAGATCATATACCAGTCAAACTAAACATGTCCCAAGCATTGGACAAGTGTACTTTGGTTAGGAGTTAGTAAAGCAACAAACCCTTATGCAAATTAGGCCTAATTAGGCCTAAATCTGTCTGAGAAAACAATATTTGAATTATGCAGAGCTGTCACACTGTCAACACTAACAAGAAATGTGGGGTTGGAGGTGGTTGATACCATATAAAAGAACCTAAAAAACTCAAAATGAATATGGAAGGATAGAAAAAATCCTACACCTATGGCCATGGTTATTGCAACAAAAAAGGACAGGATTGAAATATAGATGGTTACTGAATTATGTGTTGCCTCCATTAAAATGTGGACAATAAGAAAGAGGAATTTACTATCTAAAATGAAGTTCAAGGTCAATTTTATAGGGTTTGGAAAATTACAAGGTCAAATAGAGCAATAAAAAAAACCATCCTTTGGAAGAAATTATCCAATACAACACATTGAATCTTCCCCATACTTGCATAATAATTCAAATTATTAAAAATAAGATTTTTGGGTTTCCAGCTATCAAAATAGAAGTAAAAAAAAATGTATAAGGTTTAAAATATTAGGCTGAAGTGCTCAAAACAAAATAATCATAATAATAATATGGTACTTACTAGTATCTCAATTCCCAGATTTTACTTCTATGGATTCTAAGCAAGTAGTCTTAACTACTACTTGAGGAACATTTTGATCTTGTATACTTGCTGAAGATTTCGTGGTGACTTTGGATTTGAACTCCTGACCTTCCTTGATTCCCTTGATGAAAAAATGAAGCATTTTTTTGTGAGGTGAAGCAACCTCTACGACTGCCCCAGAAAAATGCATGCAATATGTGGATATAAAGACAATTAGACAAATTGTTTCACAAAATGCTCCAAGAAATGTGGCCTAAGAATGCTATGGTGACAAAATGAGTAAAATCGATTTGTTGAAAAGGTTTTAGAGACTCTAAAGCAGATACAATTAGCAGTGCTTGGAACACTTTTCCAACTAGCTTGTGCTCAAATGGGCACTTCAATTAGAGTACAAAAGTTGTAGTTCATAGGCCAAAAATGACCACCCAACTGATTGAACATCTCAAAGCTTGGTTGTTCAAACTAACCAGACACCAGTACTAGGTAGTACTTGGGTTTGTTAATGGGACATTGGCTCAAATTGACCAAAATATAGCATGCAACACCTTGATGGGAACAAACAGAGTCTAAATCACTATACTTGCAACAAGATTTCTAAATGTGGGGGGAAAAGCACTTACAGTCATTGTCCCTTATTCGATTTTCCCTTTCTGAGTGCCCTCACCTCTCGCTCTGGCTTTCCTCCTACCAAATGGTTCGTAGCCTTCCTCCTCGACTCAATGGCCTTGCAACACTCGTCAAGTGAAGTCTCACAACTCTCCACTCAAGGGATGGATGCAGTGGTTCTCGGTGCAATATGCTATGTTGTGCTCCTGCATGCATGGGGCCAAAATTCAAGATATATAGTTTATATATATGCTATGTCAACATATAGTTTATTTTATTTTCTACAAAATATAATTTTTGTATGGTGGCTTGTTGAGCTTATATAGTTGGTTTTCTCTTTCTTTATAATGTTTTATGATTTATATCTTATGACATGATTGAATATTATCTACAGTCCTATTGATTGTTAAAAAGTCTTATGATATGTGATGTTTAATCATGATGGATGTCTAAAAATTAGTGATTGAAATACTACTTGACTAAAGATTGAGCTATATGATATTTTGTCATTTAAACATCATGGAAGAAATGCTTGCAATCAATGTCTTATTAATGTAGCCTACAAGATTTCTTTTCCTATTTTTTCTGCTCCTATTCTTGTTATGACTTTTTTTTTTACATTGGTCTATTACATTAATGGGGAGCATATCTAGTGAATCGATTCTTTCAGTCTCTTTGATTCTTATTCTTGTGCATAATGAGTTTTCTTTTATCCTATGATTCATTGATTGTTGGTTTAAAACACTCATTACAACTAACATGGATATGAATTATGATGTGAGTGTGAGAAGGGATTGTTGAATATGAAGGAATGGTTTAGGAAAGTACTCCTTAATCCAAATGAGTCATTTTATTGTCATGGAATGTGTTAAGAGACTTTAAAATTAATATATTCAATATAGTTAATATTGACACATCTAAAGCATGCCAAAGGCACTTCGGAGATATGCTAAGACATAAAGAGGATTGTTAAGGTGATGTCAAGTCTTGATCCATTAGGGTAGGAAAACATAGATGCATTGGTACAAAAGGCTCCATTCAACTTGGAAGAAATGGATAATTACCTAAGGGGCTAATATGAGATTGGACCAAGTTTATATTATGATACAAATAGCTTGGGAAAAGGGATGATGAAATGGTTAAGTATGGGAAATTGCAAAGATAAATATAACATCAAGGGAAGAACACTAGAACTAATTTTAGCACTATGGATAAATCCAAGAATCAAAATTCCACTAAGAGGCATCCCTTACCTCTTAAATTAATTCCATAGGTGGGTTTCTCCTCCAATATAGTGCCATTGGTTAGCTTATCATGTGAACTTCCACTATAAGTAGGATTACCATACACTTTCATAACATGCATGTGTGGTTTCAAAAGGTTTATATGTTCTTGTGAATTTGAAAGAAAGGTATGTTTTGAATTTTCCAATAGGTGTTAGGTGTTAATTTGACTTGGTTTTAGCATTAGAGTGACAAACCTTGTAGTTTAGGTTCCATAAACAAAATATACTCATTTTTTTAGCTTCCTATTATCATCTTTATATTCAATGAGCTTTTTAAAGATCATCTAAATATTCATTGCTAATGAAAATGCACAAAATGATGTGTAATAGATCCAAGGTGAGGCTCAGAGAGACTCATATTTTGAAACCTTTAACTAAAGAAATGCTAAGAACAATATATGAAAGAGATGAAGAATAAGGCAACTTGTATTATTAGGAAGGACGGGATGCCTTTATATAGCATGACCTCATGTTTGAGTCTCGAAACCCTCCCATATCATCAATGCATGCATCTACATGTCAAGTTTCACTCCATACAAGCACAAATTGAAAAAATTTCAACGTTGGCCCCATTCACATGTTACTATGCAGGTCAACATGAGGAAACACTATTTTTTTGGGAATGAAATAACCAAAGATATGATCAAATAATATCTAATCATAAATAGTCGTAGAGTAATTAGGATTTGATCATATGGAAATTTCTAGGAGAGCTGCAATAGTTGTAACATCATGAATTAACAACATTAAAAAGTACATCATGAATTAATTATGTAATGGCATAAAAATTAAAAACATCATGAATTAATTATGTAACCATATAAGTCAAATATAATTCTATCAAGAAATCAATATCAAATAGATAATATAATTTCATAACTCATACATTTCAATGTCATTGATCTTCTTCATCCAACTCTTTATCTATATCATCCAATCCAAATTTGACATTGTAAGGATTGGTCATATCATCATCATCGTCATTGATATCAGTTTCAATAATGTCATCATCCACACGGATATCATCTTCATGAACATTAACTCCTACATCATCATGATATAGTTCCTCTTCTTTGACATCTTCATCAGGCACATCATCAACTAATTGTTGATCCTGATCATCATCTACATCATCTTCTAGTTCTTCGGTATCTTCTTCTTCCACCTCATTATACTTTACTGGCCTTCTCTTGGATCATGTCTAACAAAAAATGACCAACCCGGTTTACCTGGAACCTCTGAGTAAAATACCTGCTCACATTGGCTTGGAAGAACATAGGGCTCATTTCTAGCTTGCTTGATCGACCTTGTATTAACCATGGTAAATCCATTATCATGTTCAATAATAGTTCTCTCGGGATCATTTTCATTCAATCGTAGTCTGTACCATTGAACGATGAACAAAACTAATTTGAAGGACTTAAAGTCACACTCAAGTATATAATCCAAAATCCCATAGTATTGATTTTATGAGACTTCTAGATGTATATCGCTTCTAGATGAAACATTAGTTACCTGAAAGACTACAGTTATCCCAGAATCACAAGTTTTCTTCGTGTCATCCAACTTTTTGATTCGAAATTTATGACCATTGTACCACATAGCCTTGTGGTGTTTCACCTGCAATATGTCAAACATGTAAAAATTATTGCATTGTCAGTTGATAAACATATTTATTCTTGGCCAAATGTATGCAAAGAAAAAAAAACTCAACATATATATACATCAATATAATTGAAAATAATTAAATAATATGGGTGATTAATATATTTATACGTACTTGTTTATCTCTTAAACCATATGCTAAATCAATTTCCCTTGGTGTAACATTGGAATCTCCATTATGATGAGCTTCTTTGACCAATGAAGTCACACCTTCCCATGTTAATGCACGACCGAATTGTTGACATCGTTCAATCCATACCGTCATCCAATTGAGATTGTTTGCGACATACAAATGTAGTGCATCCCACTCTCGACCAACTGTATCAAAAAAATTGAAATTCACAAACGACGTATAATTAGTTAATTACCACGATATACAACCTTAATTTATAATTGATGTACCTAAAAACCTAACATCCCACTACCAATGATCTTATTATCTTTCATTGTTGAATGAATTAAAATTAAAGGAGTATGCACAAAGAATAAATTATGACCCTGAAGGGTACATACACTCTTGTAAGAAAAAGAAAAACCTTAGTGGATACACCCATGTTCCTATACCGGGGGAAGATGTGTTTAAGAACAAAGAAGAGAAAGAAGCAGAGGAGGTTATAGAAAATTTTATGGAGTTAGAGCAAAAAAAGCAAAGGTTGCAAGAAATGGATGATTCATCTAAAGAAGAATCTGCGGGAGAAAATGAAGCACAATCATAGCAGAGAACAATCTCTCAGATGATGAATGATGAATATGAAGAACTCCCTGATAGGGACTTACACGTAGCCAAGGAATTGCGTGTAGATGAAGATGATAGGCTTACAGCCTATGAATCCTTTATTTTTGATAATGAGTTTGTCAAGTCAAGAGAATTTAAATATTTTTTATATAATTAGAAAGGAAAAAGGATGAGGGAATCCATCCCAAATATTACCCCTTAAAATGAACAACAATTGATGAAAGGGTTGAAAGATGATATAGACAGTGAAGTGCAGAACATGACCCTTGAAAGGGGTAGACAGTTCTTACTTGAAGCTGGTGTAATAGTATTTCTTGGTTGGGACCTTAGTGCCTCTTTAATTTTTGATAGTTTTTTGCATAACAAGGAAGGAGAATACAAATTCAACATAGAGGGTATGAAGGAAATTTACATAGGGTCAAGATTCAATCCTGATGAAAATTCAATGTTGATATGGGCACTATACCCACCTCACAAAAGGCCAAAGATCATCGATATCGAAAAATAATTTGGACACATGATGGCCCTTAAAGTTGGGGAAACTGACCTTGTGGCTTCAATAGACATGGGCATAAGCATTTCCAAGTTCAACAAGGCACAAACAATACAGTTGATGAAATAAATAAATTATTACAAAATGAAAAGTGAAAAAATAGATTTGGAAATTATTGCCATGAAAGATGCCAGAATGAGGATCACCTCTGGAACTGATATAGAGTTGTAGAGTGAATATGAGCAGTTGCAAGAATAACATCAATAGCTAGTAGAAAAGATGAAGGACCTTCAGTTTGACACTGTGGCAACAATGTTGCACAAAAGATTTACAAACCTGAAGATATTCCTTGATGATTTTTGGCATGCTCACAAAAAGAACTATGAAGCCATTCTTGAGCATGGGAGAGTGAAAAAAAGATTGGGTACTAAGAGACATGATATGCAACTACATGAGGGATCCGACACCAATTCCATCTCGTCCATTGACACAATCATGAGAAAGCATGACAAATATGATGAGGACTTACACTCATAAAACATAGGGTTTGATGATATTGTGAAGTTGGGATTACCCAAATTATGTGATAAGAATAGATTTCTGAAGGAACGAGATGATTGAATGGATGAATGTAATAGGATACTTCAGGAAGCATTGGATACAGTTAAAGAAGAAGGGCTATTACTGGATGGAGCATGCAAACATATGGAATTGATGATAAAACTTGAATATGAAGCCCGAAATGTAGTGCATGATGCAGATACTCATACCTTGGAGGAGTATAAAAAACATCTCTCAACAGCTAAGTCAATGTTAGGAGAAGATTAAATTGTTTTATAATTTTAATTAAGATTAGTAGTTTAATTATTTTCCAAAAGACAATTTGAAGAGACACCTTTGTTGGGTATTCTTCTTATATATATGAAATTTGAATTGTAATATTTGATCATCAACACTTTTTAAGATTTTAATACTTTTCAGCAGTGAAAGACTTATTTTTTGGAGTAATACAATACCAATACTTTTCTATTTGTGTGTGGAAGATTCTTTCATTTGGACTAGTTCTCTGTTGTTTCTTTTCAAGCAATTGAAGGAAATGCAAAATGTATTCTAATTAATCTCCATGACCATCTTATAATTACCTCTCACTTTCCTCAATCTACTTTTCCCCATTAGGTACTCCCCTTTGAATTTGTTAATGGAGTTGGGATCCCAAATGCGATCTACATGGATCTTTGCTGCGAACTTAGGAAGATATTCATTAATGTACACCATGGTCTGGTATACCATATATCCCTCCACCATAGAACCCTCAGGATGTGCTCTTTGTCTAACCAAAGCCTTCAAAAATTTCAAGTGCCTCTCAACCATCCACATTGACCTTGTGTGTATAGGTCCACTCAATTCAATCTCCTGAACTTGTTGTATGAGGTAGTGTTCTTGTGCATTGAAAAATATTGAAGGTAGACACTTTTGCATTTCAAACATTAGACGAGGAATTTTTCTCCTCCAATATTTTATATCTTCTTTATGGATTTCTTTAGATGACAACCATCTACAAGTGATTCAAAGCACAAATATATTAATGAGATTTAACAAAAATATACAATATATTACATAACAAGTAAAACAAATGGAAAATATAAGATCTATACAATGAATTGAACAAATATCGCTACTTACCTCATGTATTTTCCAAGATCATATATAACTTGCTTGACATTGTTGTCGAAGTTGTCTAGGAGAGATAGATGTAGAACGTACTGCAACAATTATAAAATGATCTTTTCATTATTTTTCCAAAACTAGTAAACATAATACACTGAAAAGTACATGCAATATACAAATGTATATAAAATATACCAGAATAATAACCTTAATGAAGGTATGCCAATCATGCATTTTCATCCCTGGCCCAAATTCACCTTTCTTTGTTATGATATTGTTTATGTTCGCAAAAAATCCTGTGAGAAATCAAATTTTTCGTATGACTTTTTTTATAGCATTGCTTTGCTGCTCCGTTAATAACCAAGGAAGGGCACTTATATTAATTTGGTCTCATCAATATTTAATTGAATGAAATTTTTCATTGCATGATTGGATTCTTGAATGTCACTACAAATTTTGATAATTTTTTTCTTTATCATGCCCTCCATCCAATATTTTCCATAACATTTCTGTTATATTATTTCTGATATGCATTGTATCAAACAAATGCACAATTTGTAGCTGCTCATAATAGGGCAACCTACTAAATTGTCCGGGATAACTTTTCAATCCCTATGGAAGTCAACCATTAATGCCTTCATGACCTTCATGAAGCATATAAGTTAAACAAATTAACAACAAAAATCATTTTCAATTATAGCATGAGTAAAAAAAACACAATATAAAAATATAAATTCCAAACATATCATATATGATAGATAAACAATTTGATCTAATGTATAACTTGACGATTAATTCTATTATATTCCAACTTCCATAGGCGAGGTTTCATTCTTCGTGGTTTTGATGTAGTCTCTTCTTTCCCATTGAAAATATGTTTTTTAGTAGTTCGATACTTATGATTTCTATGGAGGAAGTGCCTATACTCAGCAAACACCTACTTTCCTAAACTTGTTGAACGACGAGATTTCATCTTTGGACCACAAATTGGACATGCAAATTTTCCCTTTGTTTGAAGACCTGCAAGATCATATATAATTGGATTAAATATGTCAATTTTAATAATTATATATAATGAATAGATTATTTAAAAAACATGCATGATATCTACTTCATAAAATTAAATATCGTTAAAGTGCAGTCGAACATTATAACATACCACAAAAATGTGTTAGCCTTGGGGCATCATGAATTATCCATACAAGCATTGCATGAAATTGAAATTGTATTTATTTTATTGTTCTAGAGACGTCATACATAGTGACGCCATTCCATAACTTTACTAACTCGTCAATCATAGACTCGATATATGCATTCATATCTTTAACTTGGTACTTACCTAGTTGAATGAACATAAAAATTACATAATTATTATAACCATTTTACTGCAATAAATATAAATTAATGTGCATGACTATTAAATGAAAAAAATATAAGTCATTATGCAACAAATAAGACAAATGAGATGCTACTACGTTAAAGAAAATTGATGTAAAAAAATACTTGGAACAATCATTGCCAACATTATGTGCTCCCTCTTTATTGACATCCATGGAGGAATGTTATTGTTGATAACAAAAATAGGCCACACCGAGTAAATAGATCTCAGCTCTCCAAATGGATTCACACCGTCTGCTTCCAATGAAAGCTTGATATTACGAGGTTCTTCTTTAAAGTGTGGCCATTTTTCCTACATGTCCCTAAATGCAGAACCATCCGTAGGAATTCAAAGAATGTCATCTCCACTTCTATTTTGTGCATGGTAATCCATAAATTGCACTAAGATTTTGCACCTAAATAATTGTTGTCTATGTGGAATAATGGGAATATAATGAAGAACCTTGCAAGACATCCTTTTTTTTAGTTGATCTATTCGATATCTACTGATATGAAATTCTGAGCATTCTATTGCAAATTCATAATGTTTATGATATATAATATGATCATTGAGACATGCATCTATTGCTTTATACTCCATTCCAATATCTTTCATAATGGCAAACAAATCTTGGTATGAGCAAGGAAAAATATTTGATGGCGGTAACAAAAATTCACCTATCAATCTACAACAAAAAAATAATTTGTTAATATAAAGAATATTAACAGTACATATTTCATCCTTTATTTACTAGTGATGAAATAACAAAAAAAATAGATGAAAAAAGATGACATATATGACATACCTTAACATCCATGAGATTGCTATGTTGGATAAACCATTCATAACCTTCAACTTCACTAGCAACAATACAATAGAGAGAAGAGTTGTTTGGGAGCCTTCATAAAGGGGCTCATATGCCTTCTTAAGTACAGGTAAATCATGAACATCATCAAAGTCATCTTGATCATCATGATTAGCTACACCACTAAATGTGTTATGGATCAATGTATTTGTACTATCATCTTCAACTGTGTTTTCTGGCGCATGATCATCTTTTTCCATAGGATCATTAACTTCATCTTCGATATTCATAGCTCCGTGTTCCTCCGCTTGCAAAACCATATTCTTTGGACCGTGATAATCCATATCATGTGCCCTAGGGTGCCCCACCTTTATAATAATGATTGACACAAATAAACCATGATCATGATCAAGTGATTTTTTTTATATATATAAAATGTTAAAATGATATAAACATTTACAAATTCAATCAATATAAAGACATATAATGAACAACTTACCAATGGATGATAATCATGCCCCCTTCAATGTGACCATGCTACCTATAATGTTTCTCAGCTATTGTGATTAAAAGTCTTCTCATCTTTAAGCTCTTGCAATTATTGCAAGGACAATAACATTTCCCATCACCCTTTCTTTTCAATCTAGCCCACAATCTAGCAAGTGTCTCTTCATTTGTTCTGCACTGATATTATCTGACATGATTTTTCTTTACCAACCTTGAATATTTAGATCTTCAAAAAATATCAAACTCACACTCCAATAATTTTTAATCATAGACAAGTAACAAAATCTAATAATTCTGATATTTTGCACAAAAAAATTTAGCCTATAACCTCCACAAACTGTCACGAGTATAGCAAATTCACAAGTATAGCAAAACATTGTCGCAAGTATAGATAAATTGTCGAACTCACTTTTATTTATTAAAAAAATTCGTTGGAAACCTGACGAATGCTAACCATATACCTGTCGGCCCACAAATTAAGGATGCTAACCATATGTTAGCCCACAAATTGATGGAAGGGGATGGTTGACTTTAAGTGTATGTCAAAATAGTGATGAAAATCATGGAGTGTCACAATTTTGAGGAACGCCAAGCATAAATTTTAATTTTTTTTGAAAATTTCACATTAAATACTATTAGACACCAAGATCAAACATGCAAACTAGAAAATCCTTCCACATAAGAGAAAAATAGAAAAAGCAAAGCTATTACAAAAAGATGTGCAAAACATTATTATTCAGGAATTCATAATTACATGAGATAATTTTTTTTATAAAAGAAAAGTATGCATAACCCTGATCTTATCTTGAGCAACAAGATAGATCAACAAGATAAGGATGAGAATAATTAACCTAGGAATTAAAAAATTACCTAAGTAAAGTTATGCAAGTGTAATTAAATATTAATTACACTAACACCCCCCCATAAGTGCAACTTAGGGAGACTAAAAAAGCATGCACCTAACACTAAGATGAATGCAAGAAATAATGAATGGGTCCTGGCAACAAGGCCTGATCAGGTACCCATGTACAAATGCAATAATGAGGTAGAGAAGGAAAACCCAGTGGGAAAAAACCTCCCTACAATGAGATGACTATTGCAAAGAAGCACTGGAAGAAAACTGTGGAGTAACATTGGAATTGCAATCCGACAAGCAAGGAAAGATACTTTTGTCTACAAGAAACCAAATGAGAGTCACTGAAGGACTCAGGCGGAATCATAATAATGCGACAGCAGACCCGATGCCACAGAACACTGGAAAACTCTCAAACTGGAACAACCCTGGAATCTGTGAAGCAACAATAGATGAAATGATGACAGAATCTAGAAATCGTGTATCTCGATACTGATGCCAAACTGAGACTAAAAATATTCCATGGGAACAAGTACCATAAAGACTCTGGAACATTAACCATAAAAACATGGCCCTCAAACTGAGATGGATTTGAACCAATGTGGATCAATAACCATAAACTCTCAATCTAAAGTGTGAACCGATATGAATCCGATATGTGTCAAGCTAAGAAAAGATGTGGCCAAAAGAAACTAGGAAACCATATATAACCCATGCGATTTGTCATCAAAACAAGATGGAGATCAAAGTGCATGCACACTCTAATCATATTATTATGCAAGAAACCCCCTGATGGAACTTTATATCAGCTCATTTATTACAATAACCCAACGATTGTAAAAGGAGAGAATGCTAAACATGCATAAAAAAAAGACCTTAGATCTTTGTAGAGGACTGAACCATCTTTCCAATGCCGCAAAAATGACAAAAAAAGGATCACCGAGTCAAAAGATATGCTATCCAAAGAAAAAAAAACTTCATATGAGCTCAAGGACCTACAAAATAAATTTGGAGAAAAATTTGGTAAAAACACCTTCACCACTGGATCAATGTCGGAATCAGCTTTCCAAGGATATCTCATTTGTGAAAACGGACACTATACGCAAAAAATACACCCGATTTAGTGAAAGTTCCTCCAAAAGGCCCAATAAGGCTTGCAGGCAGCCCAAGGGGCTAAAAAAAATAGGCCCCTGGTCCTGTGCGCAACTAGGGGTTGGCAGACTGGGGGCTGGGGCAGAGCCCTTGGTCCTTCATAGGACCAGCGGGTGTGCTGGGAGGCTGGTTGGGGGCTGGGCGAATAGCGCCCGGTCCCCCATGTGATCGGAGCCTATGCTGCAGGGAGCCCACAGGGGCCGGCACTGGTCAGCGGCAGACTGGTGGGGAAGGCCGGCGGTGGTGGAGTTTTGGCGGCCACCAGGTGGTGCATCTGATCTATGTGGGAGGCACTGGATCTCAACCAAAAATTCAATTTTAAATTTTTTTTTTCGAGACTTGAACCTCGAACTGCGTGCTGGGGAGGCCGTACGACCCCCAAACATTTTTTTTTTCCTTTTGGACCAACTTCACCAAAATCAATGAAACGATAGGAATTCTTAGGGTTTTTGGCCATTTCAAACACCATGGTGACCTCCCTTTGTGCCCAAAGTGCCCCAAAAAATCAGCTACCCCCAGAGCTTGCGAAAAATATCTGAGCTTAAAAACCTCACAAATCTGGCAAACGATGACCAAAATTTGCAAAATAAAAGCCAATCCTGAATTTTTCCAGTGCTCTGAATCCAATGGAAAACCCCAATCTAATCCAAGATGCTGCATGAATATGCTCAAGGAATGAAACCCTCGAGGAATCCTGAACATGCTCTGCAATGTATTCCTCCAAAAATATGAGAAGGGGTTGCAAAATCAAGGCTCTAATACCATGTTAGAAACCAAGATCAGACATGCAAACCAGAAAATCCTTCCACAGAAAAGAAAAATAGAAAAAGAAAAGCTATTGCAAAAAGATGTTCAAAATATTATTATTTAGGAATTCATAATTACATGAGATGATTTGCTTTATAAAAGAAAAGTATGCATAATCCTAATCTTATCTTGAGCAACAAGATAGCTCAACAAGATAAGGATGAGAATAATTAACCTATGAATTAAAATATTACCTAAGTAAAGTTATGCAAGTGTAATTAAATATTAACTACACTAACAAATACATAGGTACCCGACGATACATCTAATTATACATCTTTCGTCAGAAAGTTTCGTCACATTTTGCAGTCAAATGAGTTAGTGTCAAGGTCGAAATGAAATGAAATACTTTGAAATACAAATTGAAATGTAATGTGACCGACCAATAGCCTGAAGCTTGTCTTCTCCCTTAATCTTATAAAAGGGAATTCAAGGCTATTGTGCATGAATCTTTGAAATTTTTTGGTTGATCTTAGGTAGTCTTAGCTAATATTTTCATGAAGTGTAATAAGCATACAATTGATATAGAATTGCTTGCTAAGTCTTAGGTTATGAGTCTATATTCACAGTCAGCTTAAATTTTTTGCAACAATTATAGCATTTGAAAATTGATAATGGAAAATTTCAAGCAAATTATCTCCTATGTATTTGTTCATGAATCGACAATGAAATGATTAAGGATTGTCTCATTGCTCTCCAATTCACATGGTTGGATGTGTGTTTTCATTTCTACTTCAATTCAAGTAGTTGATTAAAATTCTTTAATGCAGTCATTGGTTTGTGTATTAAGTCATAGGATCTTTAAGTACATTTTGTCTAGAAAATATGAGTTATGAATTTGTAATGCAAATCCATAATAGTCGATAAATGTCGAATGCTATTGTTATTCTATTATAGTTTGTTGTGAATTTGATCCCGTCACCCTGGGATAATGCACTGTTCTATGTATTAAGTGAATTCATACATATCTGATCAACTGGATCATATCAAAGAACAATTCATTTAATTAAAATCATACTCATATATGATGATGGTTGTTGTAGTTCTCATTCAAATTTCCCATTCTCTACACCAAGTTATAAAGGTGTAAAGAATTTTCCAATTTCTTGCTAATTATCACTTGTTGAGTCATAGATATGAGAATGCATCTGATTAATATGCAATGTATATGGAAATATTATGAAGGAATGTTATAAGTGCATTGTGGGATTACCCTCCTGGGTCTTGCAGAACCCGAACTGCAGGAGGAAATCTTAATTTCTTTCTCTCATTCATTGGCCAACCCCTTTTAGGTTGCTAATCATTGAAATTGGAAAATACATAGGCTTCCTTGAAGATCTAGTTGGTATTTAAAAGAACCAACACAAAATTTTAAGAGAAAGGCGTCCCAAACTCTACCCAACCATTAGCTCTTATACCAAATGTTGGAAAATGAAGGTGAAATATTATAGCTTAAAACTTGTAAACCTATGAGACTGTAGATTCAATTAAGTTTTCTTTGTCACAATTCTTTGTGTATTATTGATCTGTTTAGATTCATTTTACCAATTAGAGAAAGAGACAAAAGATTGTAGAAGAATGAGAAAATAAGATAGAATTGAAACAACATATACATGGATAAACCCTTTCAGGAAAAAACTCCACTACCATAATCAATAGTGCTTGTATTATTTAAACTTAGAACAAGATTACAATAATACTATATCAATCCTTGATTGATATGCTTCCTTGCCTTCAACAACCCTTCTTTACAACCTACAAATAAACTCTCATTACACTTGGAAGCACAATCTATCCATGCATTCTATGTGACCAAGCATGAATCTACACATCCCATTCCATGCTTCAAACCCTCACACATGCAAAAGCTCAACCTACTAACCTGCAACAAACTCTCCTGAAACTCTCTTCAACTTGCTGCAATTAATAAAAAATTATGAGCATTGTAAACTCCAAAGAGTTGATCAAAACAAGAGCATAAATATCCTCACAAATATGTTATGAAATAACTTGCACAATAGAAGAATATGATATGAAATATGCTGCAAATACTTGATAATAACTGAGAATAACAAGCCACTTCGAGGGGGCAAACCTCCAAATATCTCTAATGAGAACACACTTCACAACTTGATGATGAAATAAGACTCACAACCTCTATATATACCTATTTATGCCAAGGATATCACCTAGGCCGACTTAGACACAACTATATAAGACTTAGGAATCTAACAACTAAATAACAATACAAAATTATAATATGATTGATAGAGAGTTTAACTGAAAGTATTACACTATCATCATGTACTAATAATAGTCATGAATCAGCAACTAAAGAAAAACATGCAACTAAACTAAATCAGTTTTGAAGAAATTCACCTCATTGGCTCTTTGAATTGAACTCCACTAAACTGAACTAAATGATAGATACTCCTGATTGAACTAAACTAAACTTACTAATGCACTGATATTGAAAATGAGTTCCACTCACATCCAGTAAATATCATGCCTTTTTGTAGGAACAAAACAGCATAATATTGTGTTTATCAAACTCCAAACAGTTAACTAAACAAGGTGGGGTGGCCTTCGAGCTTATGGCCATGTACCCTCTTCTGTAGGATTTATCTTGGACCATGGACATGGCCTATCTTTAGGAATATTACAAATGCTTGCTTACATGTTGATTATTTTCAAATTTAATGCAATAATCCAAGCCAATCCCCAACTTTCAAGGACTTAGGAGATGTTGAAAATTTTTAGGATTTTTTTTTTGTGCCATTTTGACCTTTGAGGCAAAAGTTGCATTCGTGATGAAAAAGTGGTCTTCTCTGGGTGTTAGATTGTGATGATGTGGAAAGCTGAGGATGATATCCATAGCGCCAAAATGGAGACATTTTGATGAGCTATGAAAAGAAGTGTTATACCACCATTCCTCGCTAAGTGGTAGCCAATCTACTCCACCGGATCAAGCTCAAGTGAAACAACGAGATATCCTTCCAAACACTTATTAACAACCTCTCGCTTGCCCATCCGATTGAGGCATGGTGATGAAGAGCTAAGGAGCCAATTTCTGAGTACCAAACATGAGGAATTAAATTTTTCCAAAAGTGGACTAGGCAAAGATAGGATCACGATCACGAACAATAACTTTAGGTGTACCATGTAGCTTTTGGATATTCTCTAAAAAAGCTTTAGCCACTGCACTTGCTGTAAAAGGATGTGCTAATGCAATGAAATGTGCATATTTAGTGAGTCGATCAACCACCACCATGATGACATTATGACCTTTATATTTGGGAAGCCCTGTGATGAAGTCCATGGATATCTCTTCCCAACGCTGGCTAGGAATAGATAAGGGTTGCAAGAGACCTGGTGTCTTAATTGTCTCCCCTTTATGCCTTTGACACACCAAACATTCAGCCACAAATTTTTGAACATCACCCTTTAGCCCTTCCTAAAAGAAATCTTGCTTGACTCGATGATATGTCTTCAAAAATCCCGAATGACCACCCACTGGAGACTCCTCATGCAATTCTGTAAGAATCATGATTTTAAGGCTGGAATTCTTGCAGAGATACAAACGCTCTTTATACCAAAGAGTATCTCCCTTCCAACAAAACTTATCTGAACTACTAGGATCACTTTTTAATTGCTCGATGAGTTTACTTGTCGCAACATCATTTTGCCACTCTGCTTTGGCTTCCTCCACCCAATTTGCTTGTAATATTGAAAGGGCACACAATAAGGCTTCATCTTTCTCATCCTTCCTCGATAGTGCATCTGCGACAATATTTTCTTTCCCTTTCTTATATACAATCTCAAAATCATATCCTAACATCTTAGTGACCCATTTTTGTTGCTCTTCAGAAGATAGTCGTTGTTCCAAAAAATATTTTAGGCTATCATGATCTGTCTTAACCTTGAAATGTCTACCCAATAGATAAGGCTGCCATTGTTTCACTGCATGGAGTATTGATAGCATTTCCTTCTCATAAATAGGTTTGAGTAGATTCTTACCTTTTAATTGATGACTCTCAAAAGCAATTGGTTGACCTTCTTGCATAAGCACTGCTCCTATCCCATTTCCGTACATCACATTCCACAATGAATTCTCGGGTGAAGTCGTGAGTGGCAAGTACCGAGTTGTACACATAGCCTCCTTCAATCTCTCAACAGTCGCATTGGCACTCGCTCCAATGAAAAAGAATCCTTCTTCAATAGAGTAGTGAGAGGTGCTGCTATACTACCATAATTCTTCACAAATCTTCTATAGTACCCTGTCAATCCCAAGAATCCTCTCAGCTTCTTAATGGTTTTGGAATAGGCCATTCCATGATAGCCTTGATTTTGTTAGGGTCCACCTTTACTCCTTCATGTGAAACTATGTGTCCCAAATACTCCACCTCTGTAAGACCAAAAGCACACTTGGATGGCTTAGCATAGAGTTTATGATCTTCAAGTATTTGTAATGCTTGGTCCACATGTTACAAATGTTCTTCCCAAGTCTTGCTATAAATCAATATATCATCAAAGAATACTAACACAAACTTTCTCAAGAACTTCTTAAAAATGGAGTTCATCAAACTTTGGAATGTAGATGGTGCATTGGTGAGACCAAATGGCATCACCAAAAATTCATAATGACCCTCATGAGTCCGAAATGCTGTCTTACAAATATCCTCCTCCTTAATCCGAATTTGGTGATAACCAGATCTAAGATCTAACTTGGTAAAAAACATAGCTCCATTTAATTCATCTAGTAAATCATCAATGACTGGAATTGGAAACTTATCTTTAATGGTGTACATGTTGAGCACCCTATAATCTGGACACATGCGCCAAGTATCATCCTTCTTACGTACCATCACCTCCGGTGAGGAGTAGGCACTTTGGCTATGCCTAATGATTCCTGCCTCTAGCATCTCTTCAACAATTTTTTCTATCTCACTCTTTTGTATGTGTGGATACCTGTAAGGCCTAATGTTCGGTGGTTGGCTCCCTGGGACTAACTGTATGGCATGATCATGATCCCTCTTAGGAGGAAGTCCTTTAGGCATATCTCCAAGAACAACTGAGTGACTATCAATTATAGCTTGCAAATCTGGATGAGGAGTAATAGATTGAGAGACTTCTAATGAACATAGTTGGGCCACAAATCCATCCACTCCTTTCTTAAGCAATTTTTGCATTTGATGAGAGCTTACCATTTGTGGAGATTTTGCCTTCAACCCCCTTAGCTCTACTAGCCTTCCATTTGATTGAAATCTCATGAATAGTTCTTGGAAGTTCATCTCAATTGTTCCTAATGTAGTAAGCCATTGTACTCCCAAAACAATATCTGCTGCACCCATGGATATCGCATACATTGGGGTATCAAGTTGATAATCTCCCATGGATAATTTAATACTATGACACTTCCCTGAACAACTAACTGTACCACCATCTGCAATCAAAACTTGAAACTCTGGAGCTGGATATATGAAACAATTTGGACGAGTAGCTAACTTTTTGTTGATGAAATTATGAGTACTACCTGAGTCGATCAACACTGTTACCTTCTGCTTCTTTAGGAACCCCACCACTTTGAGAGTTTGTGGAGCACTGAAACCTGAGAGTGCATGACAAGAAATGATTGGTTGAGAATCATGTGATTCCTCATTTGACTCCCTTTCATCTTCTAGTATGGGTTCCTCCTCTTCTTCCTCATCGGGACCTTCAATATAAAACAATTTATTTTCACTACATTTATGTCCTCGACTATATTTGCTATCACAATTGAAACACAAGCCTTTTGCTCTTTCTCCCCGAATTTGTTGTGGAGTCAACTTCTAGTAGGTTGTGTTGAATATCCTTCTCTTGTCACATTAGCCCCTTGCTTCTTAGGAATCAACATTTCTCCTCTACCCTACTAAGATAAAAAGACTCATTTATGGATCTAGGGCTAAACATTTATTCTCATGTTGAATGTGATCCTTGAGACCACCCAAGAATAAGTCATTCAAGTTTTCCTCCTGTGAATTGAATCCACCCTAAGGATAGATTTTGGAATCAACATAATCTCAACTGATCCGCTTTGTTGAAGTTAGCTAGCTGGCCGAAGAAGTTGTTCCTATGTGACGCTATTGCTATATTGTGTTGGTTCCTCCAGAAATTGACCATGAGACCTGAGCCCCTTTTACCCCGAGTGCAAAGCCAGCCCATACCTAAATGAATTGATCCGTTCTAAATATAAGGAAGCCATCATGACCTTTTGTCCATTTGGGATTTGGTGTACTTCAAAAAAATTCTCCATTTGGTTTATCCATGTTAGAGGATCCTTACCATCAAACTTGCGCATATCCACCTTTGGAAATAAATTTCTAGATCCCATAGGAGTACTAAATCTTGTGTCAGTAGTAGCTGACCTAGAATTCTCACCTTGGTCGCTTGTGAACTCCTTTCTTGATTCAGCTATGTAGGTGCTTAACATGTTTCGCATGTCCGACATATCTCCTCTTAGGTCCGACATATCTCCTCTTAGGTTGACATATCCATCTTAATTGAGGAAATTTCTTCCTTGACCTTATTGATTTCTTCATTATGAGTAATATCCTCAATTGTTTCACCATCCTTATCAGGAGTCTTCCCCGGAGTGACAGCATTCTTTTTACCCCTTGTTGCAGGCCCCGTCATGATGGAAACCACTGATGTTGAAATAAATCACACAAATGAAACTTAAATTCTCTCAAATTTTTACTGCAATCCCCTTTAGTATGTCTTCAAAAACCCAATAAAAATCAGACTCCAATTCAACAAGATGTGTGAGATATGTAGATTCCAAAAAAATAGTGTAGAAACCCTAATTCTGCAATAATTCGCTTAATTCTGCTCCAATTCTTCTGAAATCTGGACTGTAGCTTCTTCAATATGTTCTTCAAAAACCCTTTAAAAATCAGAAAAAAATTCGCCAAAATATGAAAGATATTCTCTTCCCAAAATCGCCTCCAAAATTGAGAAAAACCTTGCCTCTATGGTGCCAAGATCATGCTCTGATACCACTTGTTATGGAATAACTTGCACAATAGAAGAATATGATATGAAATTTGCTGAAAATACTTGATAATAACTGAGAATAACAAGCCACTTGAGGGGAAAACTCCAAATATCTCTAATGAGAACACACTTCACAACCTGATGATGAAATAAGACTCACAACCTCCTATATATACCTATTTATGCCAAGGATATCACCTAGGCCGACTTAGACACACCTATATAAGACTTAGGCCGACCTAAACAACTAAATAACAATATACTAATGATAATATGACCTAATAGAGAGTTAAGATAGCCACAAGCCGACTATTCATAACCCGATGTACAATAATATTAAGGGCGTAGCACCCTAACCCTTGCATTTTTACTTTACCACATTCGAGAGTATTTTATTTACTTAATCATGTTATTTTGGCCCTTTAGTAGTAGTTAGCTAGGTTGTTAGCTTTTTTTCTTAGGTTTGACCTTGTCTCTATAGTTGTCTAGTCGTACAGATGCTAGCACACTTGAGATATGCCAGTGCATTGCGTTGTCATCCCAGGATTGCACTTCTATCCTCAAGCAAAGAGCTTCCTGAGGCATAGTGTTGAACTTGAAAATTGGCTTGCCTAGCCCTGTTCTATATTTTGGGTTTGTAGAGTGATTGAAGGACCTTATAGTCCTCATCATTCTTTTCCTGCATATCCTAACACCCTGTTAAGCCAAGGTAAGTTAGGGCAGTCTTTTGTATCTTGGCCCTTTGTGACCTGGGGCCTTGCATGTGGTGGTCCCCCTATCTTACAAAAAATAATCCAATTTTTTCTTGGATCTACATAGGGATTTAACCAAATATTTAGTCATGGGCCTCAAGATCTGTCAAATTCTGAATTAGTATTTTCATGAAAGCAAGAAAAAGAGGAATACATAGTTACTAATTGGGAGGATTATTACCACATTCATTCTTTCAAAATAAGAGGGGAGAGTATTGCTCCTCAATCCCATTGAAGAATTACCATTTTTTATTAATTACCATAATACCTCCATTGTTTCCATCACTTTGAAGTTTAAAGGCACCATCAATATTAATGATTTTTTTCCTTTTAGAAGATTTTTTAAATACTTTTACAACTAGGGTCACTAAACCCTTTGCTATTTTTATGAGTGGAAGGCTTAGTTTTCATAGGTTTAACAAAAGGGCTTGGGTCATCTTAACAATCTAAATTTATTTTATTATTTATCATTTAATTCATAAACTTGAGAAGGAAATTTTGAGGTAGTGGGAGGCTTATCAAAAAAAAAATCCATTGGGATTAAGGTGTCTCAACCTTAGTGAGTCCCTTGATTAATTTATTAATTATTTATCCCTAATTTTATGCTTTAATCTATTAAATACAATACTATTTGTTTCCAAATTGATAAGTTACTTTGTGGGACCCAATGGGGAGTTGACATCCTACATGCAAGGTATGAAGAGCAAGATGTGACACATGTCACATGGGCACTCAATTGGGAAAGAAGAAAGCATTAAACCCTCTAGAATGGGTGTCATGTTGACATGTGGCAATGTATTTTGAAAATATGTATTGGTGGGGTCCACTTGTGTGCACACTTATCTCTTTGGAAAAGCAAAAGCAAGGATGGTGACACTTGTCACCTTGGGGAATATTTGAGCATTAAAAATTGTAAAAACCTCAAGGAGGAGTTCCCTTATGCCATGTGGCATTTTTTTGACTTGTTGAATGAAGCTTGAAGAGGAAACTTGCTTAATGGAGATTGAATTGTCACTCAGAGTGACTAGGAGTTGTGGGTGAGTTATATATTTGGCAATAAATCTGATTTTCTCTATGGGATGCCTAGCATGTGAATTTTCTTGATTTTTGGAGTTGCAATCCTTGCATGTGCTTGCATGTTGTTGCATGTTGGTGGATGCACGTACATTTTTGACAAGTTGCTAATCGAGTCACTTGGAACTTGTGCATGTTGTTGATTTTCAGTTTGCATGCATGTAGAGACTAAGAGATTGACACATGGAAAAAATCAACACCCATGTATGAGAAGGATATATATTGATTCCTTAGTGAATTTATTATTTGCAATGTGATTGTAATATCTATGCCATTATGCTATCAGATTCACTCTAGAATTGTATCACGGTGAATCAACACTTGGAAGAGCATAAACTCTAAATATTTAATGTAATTGCCATATTACTTTAATATAATTGATCTATGCTTTGGTGTGTGGGTTTTTTCCTGAAAGGGTTTTCCCACATAAAATTTTGTGTTATGTGTTAAATGCTTTCAAATTTGAAAATAATAATTAATTGCATGTGCATTCTTAAGTTGGCTATAAAAATAAATATTTAAAACAAAGTTTTTACAACCTCTTCCCTAATTGATTTGCATTAGGGAGGCATTTATGCACTCACCTTTCCTTTCAGTTGGCATTAGAGCTTGATCACCTCTATTTTCTTGGTGCGTTAGAATGGTTTTTTGTGCTTGTCTAGATTTAGTTGGAGTTATTGCAAAGAGAACTTTGTAATCTCTTTGTAGTTTTAGGATGACAAGCACATTTGGAAGAATAGAGATGGAGAAGTTTAATGACAACAATTTTGAGTTGTGGAAACTCAAAATGGATAATATGCTCGAAGACCAAGATCTGTGGGTTGCAATATCTAGTACAAAACCAACAACAACCTCACAAGAGGATTGGAATTTAATGGATCAAAAAGCCAAGGGCCTAATAAGACTATGTTTGGCTAATTCTATGCTCCTAAATGTCCATGAGGAGAAGACTATAGCTGAGCTTTGGAAGAATCTTGGTGATATTTATCAAGGTAAATCCTTGGTAAATAATCTTTTCCTAAGAAATAAACTATATTCTTTGAGGATGGAGGAAGGAGGATCAATTGTTGATCACTTTAATGCATTTAATATGCTAATGGCTCAATTGGGTTTTGTTGGTGTGAAAATTGAAGATGAGGACTATTGCATGCTTTTGTTACATTCTTTGTTGGACTCGTGGGACCACATTCAAGATGGAAGATGTGGTTGCTTCGTTGTTATCTGAAGAGATGCAAAGGAAGTCTTCTAAGATGACCAAGGAGGCCCTATCGATTTGTGGTAGATCGAAGGAGAAAGGAAAGAAAAAGAACAAGAAGTCTAAGTCCAAGTCTCTAAGGAGATCTAAGTCTCCTGGTAAAAATTCCAAAGATAAAGCTAGAACTATGGGAAATCCAAACATTTCCAAAAAGACTGGAAAGAGGAGAAAAATAAGAAAAGTGATAAATCTAATTTTGAGTCCTCATATGAAGATGCAAATGTATTTGTTGCAGTCTTGGAAACTCATGCATTAGAATATGTGTGGTTGATTAACTCAGGTGCTTCTTTCCACGTGATCTCTCGCATAGGTTTGTTCTCAAAGTATGAAGAGTATGACTATGGGAAGGTGTATCTAGGTGATGACTCTCACCTGAAGATTGTTGGTCGCGGAAGAGTCAAGATTCAACTCCTTGATGGTAGAGTGAGGGCGATTGATGGTGTACTGCACATCCCTGGTTTGGCATGAAACATACTCTTAGTGAGTAAGTTGGGTGATGCAGGAGTGCAAGTTATTTTCTTGAGTAGTGGATGCAAGATGACCAAAGGTGTTATGGTGCTTGCTAAGGGTGTTTAGATTGGCACTCTATATATAAGCCAGATGCATGCATAGTTTAGTGCAATAGTACTTCTATGAAGCCCAAGAAAAGGGCTTTGGATTCTTCATCCCCACCATCCGATCGAGTACAGAAGAAGACTATGGTGTCTACATTTGATGGTCATGCTTTTTGGGTACCTAAGGGTGCCAATGCTTTGGAAATGAAACTTCCTACTGAGAAAAAAAAATTGTGGCACCAAAGGCTTGGTCATATTGGTGAGAAGGGTCTTAGAGCCCTAAAAAATAAGAGCCTTATTAAAGGCCTTGATGATTGTAATCTCAAGTTTGATTTTTATGAACATTGTATATATGGAAAAAAACACCATGTTTCATTTTATTCTAGTTCTCATAAATCTTTTGAGGTTTTGGATTATGTGCATTCTGATGTGTTTTGTCTAGTCAATGTTTCTTCATTGTCTAGATCTATGTATTTTATCTCAGTCATAGATGACTATTCCAAAAGGACATTTGTGTATTTCTTTAGAAGTAAAATTTAATTTTTCAATCAATTTAAGGAATTTAAATCCTTGTTTGAAAATTAGATTGTTAGAAAAATAAAATTCTTGAGGATGGATAACGGTGGTGAGTTTTGTTCCACAAAATTTGATAGGTTCTATAAGGACCATGGGATTGACAAACACAAGACAACTCCATACACCCTACAACAAAATGGAGTTGCAAAGAGGATGTAAAGAACATTGATGGATAGGGCTAGGAGTATGTTGAGTGGTGTTAGCCTTGAACAAAACTTTTGGGCCGAAGCTATTCCTAATGTATGTTACCTGATTAATAGGTCTCTTACTTTGACTCTTATCAAAAAGACACATGTTGAGGCATGGTCTGGTAAGAATCCCTCAATGAGACATCTATGAGTCTTTGGTTGTGAGGCATATGCTCATGTGTTTGATGTGAAAATATCTAAGTTTGATAATAAGGCAGTGAAATGTATCTTCATTGGTTATGGTGTCAGTGTGAATGGGTACAAGCTTTGGGATTGAGTTGCAAAGAAGGTTCTCTATAGTAGAAGTGTAATATTTCATGAGCTAAAACCTTCCTCAGTTGATCTACAATCAGAGAAGGAAGAGAAAAATAAGGAGGTAGTTCAAATTCCACCCACTCCTAAAAAGGATGAACTATGCACTCCTGGTGGACTTGATAATGAGGAGAGTTGTAGCAGCTCTGATAACTCTCAAGAATAGAAAAAAACTCAACCTCATCCATTGAGGAGGTATACAAGAGAAAGACGACAATCAAATAGATTTGGGTATTATATGTTAGAATCCAGTTGCATATTTACTTTGATTTCTAACACTGACGAGCCTAGGATAGTGAGAGAGGCTATAGGTATGTGTGATGCATATTCCTGGATGGAAGCCATGAATGAAGAGATGGTGGCTTTGAAAAAGAATACTACATGGGATCAGGTACCCTTACCAGAAGGACGTAAGCTTGTTAGATGCAAATGGGTGTTCAAGAATAAAATGGGTCCTGATGGTGGTGTTAAGAAGCATAAGGAAAGGTTGGTCGTGAAGGGACATTCCCCAGTGGAGGGAATAGATTATGGGGAGATTTTCTCTCCTATAGCCAAGTTGATATCCATTTGGTTCTTATTATCACTTACACTAGCTTATGACTTCGAAGTTGAGCAAATGGGTGTGAAGACACCTTTCCTTCATGGTGACTTGGATGAGGAAATTTATGTCACAATTGGAGAATTTCATTGTGAAAGGGAAAGATAATTTGGTGTGCAAGTTGAGAAAATTTTATATGGTTTGAAGCAATCTCCTAGGATGTGGTACTAGAAGTTTGAAACCTATGCATTTTCCTTGGGATTTCTGAGATCCAAATATGACCATTGTGTCTATTACAAGACTAAAAATGGTCG
>VDFB02047230.1:71035605-71235188 GCA_007258455.2 Sequoia sempervirens | reverse complement strand
AATGTTTTAAAAGTATAAAACAAATTATTAAAAAAAGCAAATGGAGAAGGGGGTTGCTTTTGGAGGGAAAAGCATTTTAAAACTTGAGTTGCCCTACTTTCTCATTGACTCTTTATAATCTCATTTTGAGTCTCATTTGTACATGTCTAAGTTTGTTGCATAACAAGATGTTGCTGGATTTTCTCCAGAGGTCAGAGGTCTACAGTTTGGTGTTGAGGATGAAAACCCTCTTCATTCAGGAGCTGGTTTTGGTGGTGAGAGATCCACCCTAGTCAGTTGGGTGTGATTCCACTCAGAGGTCACTTTGGTGCTTCACAGATATTCAGGTTTTCAGTATTTTGGTATTGAAAGATGAAGATTTTTTAATATTTTTGAAGTGTTGCTTATTAGGTTTGGTGTGAATGAGCTTGGTTTTGAAAGGTCTGGTTATGGCGTTGAGTTTCAAGGAGGATTTTGAGGGTTTTGAGCAGTTTACAGTGATTTTCTGAGCAATACATTCCCAGGGCAGACTCTGGTTATTTGTTCATAATTCCGATTTGGCTTGAGATAACTTTCTGGGTATTGTTTCATTTGAAGCTCCGTATCCTGGCACCCCGTAATATATATTTATTTGCATTTATCAGCAAGGGATTGATTTAATATGACAAATCGCCCCAGCTGAGTATGGTGCCCAGTTTGGTATTTCTGGTTGATTAGACCTGCTGTTGTAATGATCAGAATCTGCACTTTAAAGAGGTTTGGAGAGCATCAGTTTGTGACAGGTTTACAGGGGTTTGAAGGGCTTACTTGTTGGACTTGAATATTGCAACTTGAAGGTGTTTACCCGCTGTTAGAAGACTAATTCCCAGGTCTGAAACAAATATTTCTGAGTCTGATATAAGTTTGTAAAAGTCTGATTTTGAAAGCTAAATCTGAAATTTCTGATATGATGTTCAATGAAATATATTACTGAAAGTTGTATCTATTTGCAAGTCTTTATTTCTAGTTCCTTTTCATGTTTGAGATATCTTTATCATGAATGCAAAACAATGAATAGCATATGAAAAAACAAACGAACATCAGCAAACACTTCTCATCAGCAAAACAAGAAAACAAAAAAATTTAGGGGGATTCATTACAATATTATATTAGAATTAGGAAGGTATTTTTATTTTTTAGTAATCGATACATAAAATGCTTCTATTGCTATGTTAAACCTAAAGCAAAATAGTTTAGTGTTAGGGTTAAGGTTGTTTTTTAGTATTTAGTATTTGTTAAACTAAGATTTAGGGGCTGCACTTGCTATGCTAAACATAACCCCAACCCTATACTATTTTTTTATTTAGTTAGGGTTAGATTTTTATTTTTCTAAGCCAAGCTTTCTATTATAGTGTTACCTCTGATGAGGCTGTCCAACATGGTGAGATCATGTTGAAAGGAGCTATTTGATCAAGTGTAACAAGGTTTGCCACTCACTTCCTTGCATTGAAGAATTTATGTGCCCAAAAAATAACCCTGAAAATTAGAACGGGTAAAGTGTAGCTTTGCCAAACACATGGGTGTATTATTGTTACACACCCTATTTTTAATGAGTCATTTTGGACAAAGACACATAGATTGTACAAATTTCAGAACCCTTGGTTAGAGTGTTGAGATTAGTTGATATGGAAGGATCCCCATGGTTTATCTTTATGAAGCCATAGACAAGGAAAAGAAAACAATTTGATACGAAGTGTGGATTGATGAGTGTAAGTAAAAGCCAATATGGAGGACTATTTCTGCTAGATGAGATCATCAAATGTACTCTTAGCTCTATGATACAAGATATTACTTAAAAGCACCATTCTTTGTAGTGCATGTTCAAGAATGATGCCAGAGTGATAAAGTTTATCAAAATGCAATACACTATTTTTCCTAATGCACGAGATCGACAAGCAGCCATCATGGAGTAGTCAATTTACCAGAAAGCAAAGGGCTTCTTCTCTGACATTTGCATAGTAGACTCAAGGAATTCATTAAAGCCAAGTATTAAATTTTAAATTAATAATTTGCAATCAAGCATCATATACGAATTGAAAAATTGAAATAAAATATGGATTTATCAAAACAAAAATGCTTTTGCAACTAATCCAATGTCAGTACAATGGTGGGACTACTTTGGAAAAGAAACCAAATTGCTTCAATGGATGGTGACGCATATTAAGCCAGTCGTGCAATTCTTCTACTTGTAAGTGTCCTTTGCATTTGAACACATACACTCTGAGAAATGCAACCACTTGAGCCAACAATAGTGGATGAATGATATGGTCTCCATCCACAACAATCATTGTCTTCTCCTTAACAAAATTTGAGGTTAAGATGTTTAATGATAATCAGCAATCTAACTTTCCTCTTTATGATTTTAATGAGTTCAACTTCAGCTAGTTCAAATTTCTAACATATGCTAACAAGTCAAGAACTTATACATTACTAGTATCAAGTAGTGTCAAAGATGATCAACCAATTGATATTAATGAAATTGATCCTCAATCAAAATGGATTGCTGAGAGAGAGGAGCCCTCATTTGACGAAAATGATTAGGCCATCTTGACTAAGGCTTTCAATGATCATGACTACAGTCGTCAAGACAATAACAAAGATACAAGGACATCTGCTTTCACTTCATAATTTGTAGTCTAAGAGCCACAAAGGCTAATTGTGTTTTCACTTTTCACCTGTTTGATTTGTACTTTAAGATTGATGTTGTAAGGACTTGATTGAGAATTTGCTACTTACCAAGAATTTGAGAGTACTTGGCAACATTGAATCTTTATTATTGTCTTATGTTAGAACTTTGTTTCTCTTTCTATGCACTGTATTTGGCATTAAATAACAACAGCAGATTTCTTTCGCATGTTTTTATGAGTATTTTCACATTTTAAATTTATTGGGTTTTTCCCATGCTTTTTCCATTTTAAACCTGTGTAATTGAATTCCATTTACACTTTCAGTTTGTCATGTAAATAGAATGCTACTATGGCTCACAATAAAATCATATCCTAACACCATCAATAAAAGATTGAGCTTTTGAGAACTTTTAATCAATATCATGTAATCAAGCTGAGGAAACTCCCTCTCATCTTCTTCTTAATTGTCTAACTAAAATCAAAATTTGGGCTTGGATACTACCGAAATTAGAAAGGAATTGGGTGTGGTGGGAGAACATATTGAACCTTGTTAAGTTCTAGCTTAAAAGAGGCTTTGGTCATGGATCAAGGATAATTTTTAGTCACCAATCCCAGCTCTGGCCCTTTCATACATTTGGAGAGCCCATAAAGCTGTCATCTTGAAAGACAAGCAGTGTCATTTGCATAGATGCTACGCTTAGCTAGAGGTAGGAATTTCTAAAATAGTGGCGTCTAAGTTTCAATCCAACAAAGGTGGAAGGAACAAAGAATCTTAAGCTTTTGTCCTCAATTTCCACCCTAATAAAAGGCTCTATGTAAAGAAGTGAATTAGAGCCTCAAAAAGATGCCACCCCAGTTGTTGAAAAAATTCAATAGATCTTCTTAAGGAAACCTCCTGCTGGAAGGCAATGGAGGTGCTCTCTGTGATGAGTGTGGCAATTTAAATGGCTCCTTCATGGCCCCAGCATGTCACTTAAACTATTGTATTGATATGGACACAAATAACTTTAGCAATGATAGCACAGCATCAAAATAAACTAACTAATTATGTCTGCATATTACCTCACAACACAATTCAAACACTAATATTGATTTTTACAGTTTGCCTTTAATTTCAGATATTTCACTGATCATGGATTCATGTCCATAACAACTGCACACTTATTGATTAATCTTTATTTTTTATGTTTTCCATACTGTATTCTTATTGATTAACTTCTAATTTCTATGTTTTCTATACATCCATTTTATCCACAAAAAATGCTTCCCCGTACCCAAATCTTAAGCTAACATAGATACTAGTATAATGACAAAAATTGTAGCACTGGATAACTGATGAACAAAAACATTGTTATATTTTTTACACAAATCAATGTTTGATAAACAGAACTACAGACTTTTTATCCTAACTAATGTTCATTTCTGGCCTAATACAAACCTAATGTAAAATTCAAATGCAAACACTAAATACTATTGTACCAAAAAAAAGTAAAGGCTCTTGCTTACCCTAGACTAAAGAACATACATTATGACCACAAAACAATAGGTATGCAATTAACACAAGTACTACATCTTAAAGACACAAGAATCAACACATTTTTCAAAGCCATCACATAGAAATTCTGAAACTTAATACAACATGCTTTTCAACAAATTAAACAAAGGAAAGTAAGATGATTGAGCTTGGATTATCCTATCACAACCATTGACATTTTCCCAGTTAATCCAATGAACTTCATCAGATGTAAAACAACAGGCCAGACATTTCATTCAGTTCACTCAGGATAATTTTTTCATAAAAAGGTTTTACTTTTTGATTGGAAAAGAGGAATGCCAATGCAAATCTTGAAGAAAAGAATAAGAAAGTTTTTTTTCTACACATAGACAGGAAGATAAAAGAGTTCATTGACAAACAAAATTGACCAATATAAAAATAATTAAACAATCACCAGAGAATCCCTTTTGTTTGGAGTGGACCGGCTGCCAGCAGCACCCTTTTTGCCCTGTTGCCCTGAATTTCCTGTTCCTCGACCTCCTACACCAGCTTTTCCTGAAGTGCCTGCAGTATTACCTTTAGCCCCACGGCCAAGCCCCGCTCCAATACCCTTCACATCTCCTCCTCTAGTAGAGCCACGGGCCCAGGAAGCATCCTTTCTGGATTGGGCAGCAGACATCTGACCTGCCCTTGTTGGTCTTCTACTACCATATTGTTGTTGAGGATCTCGACTAGGCGGTCTCCAAACATCAGGGTCATCAAAACTACTAGAAAAGGAGGAATACTCTTCTACTGGTTGAAACATATATGGTTTTGAGGGCAGACCAGGCGAAGTGGGCCTCATTGTTCCTGTAGCTTCCTTGAAGCCTTGTCTTTCGGCATCCAACTGCTTTATAACCTCTACTTCTTCTGAAAGATCTTTCTTGCATTTCATCCATTTGTTGTGAACTAAAGGATCATCCAGGAGGCTCAAATGTCTGATAAAATCATGCACATGTCAGAATCAATAAAATCATCTCCAGAAATACAAAAACTATTTCTATGTAATAATATCAAAGCGAAGCACAGATTTAATAAATTGCCCACTCATAGATAACAGACATTACCCGTGCTATATGCACTTGGAAGTACTTAGGACCTCAACAACCACTCAAATTAATTCAAGTCATAGCAACCTCAATTTGTCTTTAACAAAAGAAGCAGATATTCAATTCATCTTACACTTAAAATTACTCGAAGGAATGAAAATTATTGTTGTAAAGGAAATCATTATGCAAGATGGTTTGGGAAATGCATGAAATTGTTTTTGTGTCCACATGCATAATTATTCCCAAGTAAATAATAAATTAACAATACCATTTCATTGCTAAGTCCCTTGGTCAACTGAACCATATTTTCTAAGTTATTGGTATGCCCATATATGGCCTCGGGTATGAGAAACGGTACAGAAATGAAGAAAATACGTCCAGGATACATTTTCTTGACTGTGGAAACGACCAGGAAACGATTTCATGACTGTGGGTATGAAATGTAGTCTTATTTTAGGAAGGTTAAAGAATGAGACAAAATCCATAAGTTCAAGGCATAGTAGCATTCCATTTACATGCCCCTGACACAGTAAACTAAAGGTCTAAATGGAATTCAATTACTTAGGTTTAAAACAGGAAAAACACAAGAAAAATCCGGCACATTAAAAAATGCTTAAATGCTTGTAAAAATATGGAAAAAACTGTTGTTATTTCATGCCAAATACAGTGCGTAGAAAGATAAACAAACATTGGACATAAATAAATATAAATTCAATGTTGCCAATTACTCTGAAATTCATTCAAGTTCAAAAATCCAGGCTTCAAATGAAAAACAAGGGGTAAATAAAAAACTCAGGCTTTAAAGGCAAAGTGGGGCAGGCTTTTCCCTAATGAAATCCAGCTTGGTGAAACCGGCCAGCTGGTTCAAACCAGCATGGGCCCAGCCCGGGCCATGCTTAACCACAAGCTTTTGCAGGATAATGCTCTTATAGTTCTAGGCACTTCTTGGAAACAAAGTGACTGTCCCTACTGATTGATCTGATTAAACTTTACTTGCATAATTTTAAATATAGCTATATGAAAACCTTCCGTATAATCAACAATAAATCCTCAAAATTCAAGTTAAAGTTCAATTTCAGACTCACTGCAGGCGATAACCTCAAAGATCTCAAAAGAATTATTAAGCAACATTTCTATATAACTTCCACATAACTTATCAAAGAGGTCGTTCCTAGAAATGTAGCCATGCCCAATTAATTTTGATTTTAAAATTTTGCACTGGTACGGGAGTACAATTAGGGGAAGAAGCGTAAAAGAACATATCAATAATGGCTGATTGTAAACACTTGACATTTTTATGTTTTAACTTTAATTTATAATTTTATATTATGACATTTGAGTATCACTAATATTTTAATATTTGACTATGAAAGTGGTGGTGTATTTTTGCTATGTTATTTGACTATTAATATGTTGGTGTATTTTGAACTTAATTACTACTGCAAATATGTATATTTCTGATTTTTATATGTTTTCGTATTAACATACTCAAAACGTACCCAAACCCCCAAAAAAAATTTGACCGAATCCACGTACCGAATCTCTTACCTGTACCTGAACCCAAAAACGAACCAGTAACTTAGCATATTTTAACAGTAACTCCTATCTTTGAAAGCTTCTTAAGAAATTGCAACATTTGATGCCACTCCTATAGCAGAAAATCCTGCCTTCTAGAAACACCAGTTTACGAATTCACTTCCAGGCTGTGTTCCATCAAAGTTCCCTTTTCAATGACAACAGGGAAATTTGGAAATTCATAAAGGAGATGCCTAGACATACTCTCAAAATCCTAGATTTGTTTGGAAGGGATGTGGTTGTGGACCATGGGACAGGGACGTTTTCCAGTGCAACATAGCTTCCCATTTATAATTTTATAGAAAACCAGGTTTCTATTTTGATGCAGCAATTTGTTCCTTTCATGTCCAAAATCTTTCTTTCAAATATTGTCTAAAATGTAATTCTATAACAATTTATTGTTTTTAAATTGTACTTCTCAGCTTGTCATCCTAAAACTAAAGCAATCCAAGTACGGTTTTACTTCTTAGCTGCCCCGTAATCCCAAAAGTAAACACATTTTCCTTAAAGATGTCTATATAATTATAGATGTCATACTAACAGGGTAACTCCAGAAATGTCAATCTCAACCATAGTTTTGAGACTTGGCAAGTCTTGTCAAGTACTTGTTGAATCGGTCTCAGGGAATACTTGCCAAGTCTAACCGAGTCTAATAAGAAAACAGAAAAACTCTTAAAACTTGGAGATAAAACATCAATAGCAATAGTCAGAGTTTTCTGGATTTAACTACATGGATATATTAGTTTCATGAAAACTCTCTCACCATTTGATGCATCGAACAATCTCTCAATAACAAGATCAAGAGCTATTCATTATATAATTTTTCTTTAATGAGTTCTGACCAATTCAGAGTCCAAGTTAAAAATCAAACTGCTGATCACTAACCAAGTCTAAGTCATGGGGCTATGGTTTCAACAGCAAAAACACAACAGAAATGATACTTCCAAGCTTCATTGTTGGCAACCATATAAACAGATTCTCCTAAGCAAAAATCAGTAAACTTGCCTAATCGCACTAATAAGCAAATTTACCTGGCAATGCAAACTGATGTGTGAATGGGGAATGCCATTTTTTTGAGTCCCTGAATAGTTCTAGTGGAAATATGTCTAAATAAAACATAAAAACAAAGAAAAATAAATTTAATAACTATAAGTTTCAACTGTAGGGATAACATATAGAATGAAAGATAAGTTTTTGTTTTTGTTTGTTTTATGCAATGTCCCCATTTCCGATGTCCTCTTTCAGATTGGTCTGATTCAGATACACTTACTATTTTAAGTAAGTGCTATTTTTAGCAAAGAGTCTGGTACTAAGCTTCAGCCTTCAGTGAGCCCTTTGAGCATCTCGTTTCTCTCCAGTTTGAGCTTTGTTTGAGCTTTTGTGGTTACTTGCTATTTTTAGTGCTTACTAAAAATAGTAAGTCAATTTAGGGTTAGCTGGACCGGGTCAGGCTATTCTCAGCAGCACATATTCAATTGGTTTCAAATTGCTAAGGTTGAAACATTTTAATATTTGATTTTCCCCTTCGAAATTGGATTATTATAAAGTAACTTTATATTTTAATGTTGAGGGTTAAAGGGGACATAAAAAGGACCATGGTGCCTATTGTAATGACTTAAAGTCGTTTTAAAAGGCAACATAAGCATTTTAGAATGTTGTTTAGGAGATGGGCGCCCAAGACAAGGAATGGAGTAAAAATTAAAATATAAGCTAATGTTTGAGTTGAGATTTAATTTAAAACAAAAGCAAATATTGAAAAGGGCGTTGGCTTTTGAGAGGTTTAGGGTTTATGCTTTGCTGGTCGCCCTAATTTGCTAAGGAGACTTTATATTCTCATTTGGAGGCCTCATTTGCTCATGGATGTTTTGGCTGCTTATTGAGATGCTGCTGGTTTTTCGCCAGGAGGTCAAATAAACAGAGTTAAGGACGAAAACCCTTGATATCTAAGGCTGGTTTCGGCAGTACAAGACCTGCCCTAGCTGGTAGAGGGGTGGTTTCATTCAGAGGTCACCATTAGAGCTTCAAAGTTGCAGGTTACAATCATAAAGGATGAAGATTTTCGAGCATTTTTTATGTGGGTTGCTTGTTTTTGGCTTATGGAGACTTGGTATTGAATTAGTGAAGTTTGAGTTGCATTTTGGTGTTGATATTCATGATTTCTGGGCACTTTTTGGTGTGGACCTGAACCTGGTTTTTGGCACAGAGTTCTTGAACAGAATTTATTCTCAACGTGGGTATTGAGTCTGAGTAATTACTCATCAAGGCGTCTCCAGGCATATATTACATTAAATTTTTGAAGCAGTCCTTGAATTTATATTCCAAATTGCCCTCTTGGTTGGGAGCGCCCTTTCTGGGTGTTATTCTTGATTCTGGTTGGTTTCTTAGAGAGCTGCATATGACATCTGGGATGTCTTTGGCGTGGTAAATCAGGTGTGTTGCTTGGACCTTGAAAGTTCTACTCTACGGTGAAAGACATGCTAAGAAGGAGCTTTAGCAATTTTCTGTTAAGAAGCGATTTCCAGGTCTGAATTTACTTGTATTTGAGTTTGAAAACTGATGTGTAATGAACAGAAATTTTCTGTCAATAAGAACTGATCATTGAAGCTTTGAAAAGTTATATATCTTGTGCATTTGCAATCTATTTTTTAGTTCTCTGCAATTTACTCTTTATGCAAGCTCTCTACATGATTGGTACACGAAAAACTCAATGCAAAAAACACCTCATAAAGCACAATCAGCAAGTGGGGAAATATCTACTCTTTGCATGATGAAACTATGAATAACACATGAAATTACAAAGGCAAACACACTCAGAAAATTATAACAGCAGTGGTGAAGTTTTCAAAAAAAAATATTTGGGGTCTTATATTACATTTTATGTGGTTGGTTAGGTAGAGGGGCAGAGTTAGAAGTGTGTTAGGTTAGATAGATTCGGCCTTTGTATATTTTATTTTTCACCCACTTAGTTTTGTTGGTCCTCCCTAGAAACATCCTGAAAACATTGGACCCTTCCCAAAAATACTGTTGATATTTCCAGGCTGTTTCCAAGGAGGGCCCAGTGTCTGGAAAATCTGAAATAAATGTGAGGAGTGGAACCCAGACCAGTTGGGGGACAAGTGGGTGATGGTAGTGGGAGAGGATACTTTCATTTCCTGTGATACAACTAGAAAGCTAATATGGTCCCATTACAACCTCTTTACCTTTAGGAATAGCTCTTCTTGTATATGATCTGCAAAAGGCACTTGAATCCACAATAGAAAACTGCTTGCAAAGAACACCATATAATATAAATTTATTCCATATAAAAGAATCTCTTTTTATACCTTTTCTTCTTCATAAAATGGAAGCCTCTTCTCTGCATGTATTTAGTCATAAGACACAAAACTCAAGCAGAATATGCATCTCATGAGGAACATTTTGTTATTTCAACTGTATATCTTAGACTCCATAAGGGGGTACAAGCTAACAAATCTTCAATCAATTCTCTTAAAGACTTCCTAAAATTACCCAAGAAAAGGGATATTTAATCTGCAAAGCAAATCATCTCATGCACAAGGACTTTGTGAAATTGATTAGAAACAACAAAAAGCAGTAAGATCACCTCAATGACCTCCATGGAAAATTAGCCATGTCTGAAATCCCAAAATACAAAGGCACATAGATGCCTTTTGTAGGTTTCAACATGATGCCCAAACACTTCAAATCCCAAAAATCTGAATAAACACCTGAACATTTTAGTTGGAAAACAGCCCCTGCTATTTCATCCTATATGTGACAGGTTTGGCCATGGTCAAACATGCCACATGTAACTGTTTTGTGACAAATTCAATTGTAGATGAACCTGTTGCAAGTAGCCATTTTTAAAAATGGTGAAGTCCGCTAGGTGTTCGTATCACCCAAGAGTCTTCTAAACTAGTTTTTCCTGCTCCAATTATTCTTACAACCCCACATTTGTTTGTTTACCTTTGTATTTGGGTCTCATCTTTTGTCTAGTCTTGTTACAAAGTTGTCAAGATGTGATTTAGTGCATACCAGCCCTGTTGACTAATGTTGACTGATTTCTTTTTGGATCACACCTCACCAATCAGGAGGTTTTTGATCCTCAAAAGCTTAGGAAATCAATTAATGGGTAAATTATCCTTCACCTTGTCCTTGGAATATAACCCTTCCTTTCCCAGATTTTGCCCCTTCAACCCAATTATGTCTCTTGCACTCCCCTCCTTGTCACCCTCTCTTCACCTGTAACTAAGCACCCTAGCGCAATTCTTCTTGAGAATCGGGCACAAGGTCTTAACATCTGGCATGTAAGGCTCAAAGAGACATATGCTCTAAACATTTATTACAGATTATACCTTAACATAAGATGACAAATTCAGTCTAAAAATGTTTTTACCCACTTGTTCAACAATCTATAGGAATGTTGGATATACACAAAATTATCATCCCAAGACTCAGGTTGCTTCCTATTATTTCCTCTCAAGAGCTGAACCAGAATCCAGTTCACCACCTCAGTTTACCCATCCATTTGTGGATGGAAAGAAGTAGAGTTCTTAAATTTTCTAGCTGTCTTCCCTATAATGTATTCCAAAAAGTTCCCACATGATGGGAATCTAAATCTAAACAATGAATTTTAGCAAACCAAAATGAATGCAACATTAGTAAAGAATAATTCAGCTGGCTTATTTCCCTTAATTCTTCTTTTCAAGAAATAAGGATACACATTTTGTTAAACCAGTCTGCCCCCTTTTGGATGCAGAAAATCCTCCTACAAAATCGATGGAGATGCTCTCCCATGGTTAAAAAGGAATCCATAAAGAACCATACATACCAAACTGCCTATAACTAGGCTTCTTTGTACTGCATAACACATACCCTGTGTACTTGAAAACATCAGCTTGCATATTGAGCCAATCACCATACTTTTGAAGGTTTGCAACTGTTTTTATCACCCAAAATGACATACAATCTTAAAAGAGTGAGCTTCCCTACTTAGTCTGATCCTTCCAGCCTTAGGCACACACAATTTCCCCAACTTATAGAGCATCCCATCTTGGAGATTGTATTCTGCTTGGGGCTCATATACTGCTTAGCACACCAAAATGCATCTCCAAACTCTGCATCATGCTCATAAGACTCCACATAGGCCTCTTGCACGAAAGGCTCAAATTGAGTAAGTATACCCAATAATAAAATCTAAAGACATCTAGACAACATACCCACAAATTTGTTAGTCACACCCCTCTTTTACTTAAATCACACAAAATGAAATGATTGCAAAAATCCATCTGTTTATAATGCCTAGCTTGTTGCAACCTAGACTGGGAATGCAAATAGTGGTGAGGTTGATGATCCATGAACACTATGGTTTATTTTCCCATAAAAAAGTGCTTTCCTTTCTTGACCTCTTTAACAAGAGCCTTGTTGTTGTTTAAACATATCTCTTTGCAGATTAAGGTACAAAGCATTCCATCTCTTGTCCTTGAAAAGGGGTTAAAGTCTTCTTATTCTTCCTCTTACATCTCCAAGGATACAGCTCTGGCTACAATTTCCAACATATTTCATCTGAATGACTATTAACATCAATATGTCCACAATGTTTTTAAATTTCTTTCTTTGCAAAAGTATAGTTGCATTATGCTTTCCTTTTCATTTGCCTTGGCCCTTGGGATTAAAAGTCACACCTTGTTGTTTTAGCTGGTCTGAAAAGTAAGAGGATACTTTTTCTTATCCAACACCAGATACTGGGCTTGAGATCAAGCCTAATCAATATCCTTAGGCTTGGCTTTCCAACTTGGATTCCTTGTGTAGGTATGCAGCCAGCCTATGTACTTCATAAGTACATCACCAATGACATGTCTTCCCATTTCCCCCACCTTCTTGCAAAATTCACTTATATAGGACTGTATGTGGGGATTAGATGCCATTCACCTTGCAAATCTGTAGATTATTGTTGATGATAAAAAATGTTATGTCTCCAAGGATCATGGAGAGGGTAGACTTGGACGCCCCTCTCAAGTGATAGGCAATTATTTCTTAATATTATATTCTCTCACTCATTTGTAATGGCATTTAAGTGGAAAGTTACAATAAGGAGGATCTTAGAAATCAGTCAAAATTGGGAGATGTAAGAGAAGGTAAGAAGATCTTCTACACTTAGATTTTATGACAGATTTGGTCAATCTTCCCATAGAGCGCTTAGGATGGGAGAATGACCATAATGAAGGAATCTGACTGTTATGACAAGATTTATGTCGTGTAAGTGGTGTAATGACAATACTATTCAAGGTAGTTGACCATGTGTGGCGAGACTCTCCATGATGGAGGTGGACACCTAGATTTGGGAGAGTAGTAGTTGCCACTTGTTTTGCAATACCATTCATAGTATTGTGTATCCATATCTCCTATATATTGGTACCTTGAGATAGCAATACAACAAGAATGTTTTGCAAGGCATTCGAGCACCCTTAGAATCAAGAGTGCGTGTGGCTTTTGAGAAGAGTGGTTGCAAGTTGAGCAAATAGAATTCGGTGTAGGAGCACTTAGTGTCACACCTTGTTTATGCTGGAAGCATCCACTTTCTGTAACTCTATGAATGTAACTAACAACTTTGTTCTTTATAAATTGTGACACCATAGATTGGGTCACATTGGTGAGAAGGGTCTTAAAAGCCTCATTAATAAAAAGACGATTGATGGTTTATCTAGTTATTCTACTAACTTTGATTTATGTGAACATTGTGTGTATGTCAAACAACATTGAATTTCACTTAAACCTAATGGCGCTAGAGATAAACATGTTTTGGAAGTAATTTATATTGATGTCTTTGGTCATGTGGAATAACAGTTCCAAAGTAAGCAGTAGTGGTAAGAGCTGTGGGAATATAGCAGCTATAGTGCGTAACCTATGGTGCAATACACTTCCCAAAAAAATTGCACTTCAGTGCGGTCACTAAAAATGTACTTAAAGCTGTAATTTTTTTTTAACTGCTCAAATTGTACAGCTTGCTGTCAAGATGTCCAAGAATGGGAGTACGGTAGACGTGGTGATCATGGAACTGAAATTTGTGACACTGGCAAACACTATAATTACTAGCTTTTTGTAAACTTCCATTGGCAAGGTCCAAGTAAGAATTAAAAGTTATAGCTTAGTGGTTGGAGAGAAAAGCATTGGTTCAAGTCCCTTCATATTTTCAATGTTGCGCTAAGAAAATTAGAACAAAGAATCCTCAGAAGTCACCATCGTACAGTTCTAGGGGCCATGACTTTGGAGTAGAAAGATTCCAAGGTCTAACGATTCATCTAGCTAAAAAATTATGACTTGTGAGATTCTAATAAGTTAACATTCTTCATTGATAGGCTATAGCCCTAATAACTTAAGTCCAATGCTTACATTTTTAGAACCCCTAAATAAATCAAAGGATTTCTAATTGTTCCCAGTAAGTTCAAAATCGCTGATTTATGGATTTTCCAGTTTTGGAAACTCAAATTTTGAATTTCTGGATTAAAAATTACCCTACATAATGACATAGGTTCTTCTGACACCCACTATGGTTCCACCATGGTAGATAATTGAATAGGCATTTGATATGGTGCCTTCAGAATCTCCTGCAAGTGGGAACTAATCAACCTTGCAAAAAAATTCACTTAGCGAATAAATAATTGACATGGTTTCATTTTTCATAAATTAATGTTTGGGCATAAAAACTTGTAGTAGATCATGATCGTCATGGAAATAGGTTCTTTCCCCCAAGATTTTAACGTTGAAGCGGCAGACAAGATTTTAAAATGGTATTAGTTCCTGTTTCACGATCCCTGCCAAAAACCGAGTCTGCATTTTGAAGCATCAATGGGAATCCAAAAAATTGTAATCACAAATTTATAAGGTCTTTTCTTTTTATGTTATTGCTGCAGATGGTGATTTGTTTCTTTTACTAGATTGTGATGATACAAGCTTGCAATTACAAAACATATTTTGCCAGTTGTTAACAATTGTACAAGAAAATGCTGTAATCAAATAAGAGATAAAAATGATGGCCGGAGGAAGCGTTTATATAAGGGAAGATACTGGGCACGTTGCAGTTTTACAGTGTAACAGAATACAAAAGTACTTAATATAAATACTACAAACTTTAGAAACAAGAGAACCCAACATTATAAATTGAAATAAAAATATTGTTCAACCATGTTTTAGAGATAAAGCGGATCTATTTCCAAGAAAATGCCTCAGGTTCTAGATCCGGAAGACATCTTTTGCACATTAATGCCGCCATGATATTGCCAGCCAAAATGGAAGAGGATCAATGCTAGCCCCAGGTAAATTTTGGTAGGATAGAAGCCCTTCAAACGTGGCTTCTAAGCCGAAAAACAATTTTATATGTAACCATGTGCAAATAGAGACATTTTCTGAAGCTCTTCTGGACAAAAATTTCTACGAGGGAAAGATTCATTGTCTAAACAAAAAAGAAAGGGGTTTGACAACAATATTACCTCAAGAAAATGGAATTGAGCAAAGCATATATGAAAAACTAATAACCAAACTGAAATCGTAACGTCAATTTCAAATATACATTTCAAATCCTATTTCAAGGATGCTGGATTAAGGCAGCCCAGAGACTTGAACTGTTTTTATTGCTATTTAGAGTCGTCTTGGGTAGATTTATGCCCTCGTTTTTTAAGCCGTGCATACACATTGGCTGTTTTTAAATTGTAAACTGCATCGACGTAACATATTTTTGAATTAATAGAGATGTAATGTTCTTTCTAATGCAAAAGCTCTATTGAAAGAAAACCTGGATTCAATAAAAGCAAAACGGCAGTGACATGGAAGCAGGATCTGAATACAAAACTGGAAATGGGCCTTCTGGGAGAACAGAAACGCCAATGATGTTCACGATCATAATTCAAACGGGAAGCACGAATATGATTTCAAAATAGCAGGTAAAAAATCTAAGCGATCTACGAGCAAAATAGAGAGCTATAAAAATCCAGGAGTTACTTGTCGATTTGAGCAATGGCGGAATCGAAGAAGATAATGGAAGTGTCGTAGAGGCCTTCCGTAGCATACTCGCGAGCTAATTTCAGTTGTTCCCGCAGGCCTGGTACTCCTCCCATTATGCAATTCAAATTTACTCGCATGCCAAATTTATATATATAGGCTATATCTCTAAAATGACAATGGAAAAATATTATACGGTACTGAGAGAACTCTATGTAAATTTGCACATTGATGAACTCTTTCCAATTTATTTCAAAAAGCTGACCCCATTCCTCAAACATATTGACTAGAGATTTAAACATCCTGTAAAATTATATTTAATGTATGAAACATCTAATTAATTTAATTTATAGTTGTGATAAATTATGTAATAAAATTTTAAAACTTACTAATAATAGAAATGAAACTATTTACCTAATTTTGGTGGCTAATAGATAGATGTCTCTTGTTTTGACTATAACATTTTAACCATTTTATATATTATATTTTTTTAAATATGTTTGACATAAAATAATAAAATTTGAATTAGGTTGTTCTCTAAATTTAATAGATCAATCTTTAACACTATAGATTTGATCTCAAATGTCACAAGTCTGAATTTCTATGTAGATTTAATATGAGTGAATGTTGAATTGATAGAATGTTGTAATAATGGATCTACTTATTTGAACCTTCCTTGTGTCTAAATCTATTAAGGAAGTATTTACAAACACCTTAGGGGATATTATTAAATCACTAGGATCAGATTCTTCTTGGTTAATCCCCTAAATGGATTGAGTTTATGACTCGAAACAGATAGCATGCAAAAACTTGTAGATGTCATATATAATTATGATGTTGTATTGTTTTTAATATCCAAATTAAAATGTTGCTAGAATGAATGCTCCTTGTTTGACCACTTATGAATTAATTGCATATTGAATGCCTTAAATACCAAGATATAATAATAATTCACAAAAATGTGTACCAAGTTGACTCATAATGGTCATTACGAAAAGACAAAAGTAACTTTAAATTGTAAATTTTGCTCAGTCAATCCCGAGGCACTCATAGTTGACAGAGAATAAAATAGTGTTAGTTTTGAGGTAATCTAAGCGATGTGTAGATGGCACACATATAAGAAAGTGTGTAAATAGGGATGGGATAAGTTGAAGGCACTGAAATAGGTTTAAATGAATGTGAAACAAATAAGGATAAACATCAAGTCATGAGTCAAACTTAGCACAAGAGTGTCACTTGTTCATATGTAATTTTATTAAGTCATTCCATCAAAATTTGCCCAAAACTAAATAAAAAATGAAGCGCATATTCTAATTTTAGCATTACATTTTTCTCCCACTTTGAGGTGCATGTAAATTTAAAATGAGTGTGTATTTTAAAATATATAAACATTCTCATATATGTATAGTATTTATCTACACATATATAATATGTATATACAAGGTTTCATTTTATATATGCATATTTGTTTATGAATTTGTGAGAAAATAAAATAATACAAATATGGGATATATATTCATCTATTAATTTATTTTATACAAAAAAAAATTGTATGTGAAAATAAGAATGTGTTTTAATTTTTATTTTTACAACAAAGAGAGCAAGTTTTCACTATTACTAAATTTATCTACTTACAAATAAAATTTAATATTATTATTTCATTTTATGTAAAAGATCCAGTACAACTATAATTTATATATTATGCCTAGAATATATAGTTTATATTTTCAAAAGGTAATAACTTTCTTCTAATTCAAGAACCTACACAATGTTAAAATATTCAAGTACCTTCACTCCAAGTTTGAGAGCAATGCCAACAAGAGTGAAAATTAACTACTCATCCACTATGGTATCATCAAGCTATGCTAGGCTCTTTCCATCCCTTGAGCTAAGAGAATCAACTACGAATAGGTCAAACAAAAATATAAACATAACAAAGGAATGAACAAGAAATCACATGGATGCATGCTCACACAATAAACAACATTAAGGGATTGGTCTCAATGTGTTACCATATATAAGGTGAGGGCACTCTTGGCCTTCAACATACATCTTCATCAAGAGAAAATAAACCATTGTGTTATCAAGAAATGGCATAAACTAAACCAAAGCCATTATAACTAAGGACTCATATTTTGCACCTAACCCACACACAATGTAAGAAAGAAATATAACAAGGGGAGATTTTTCCTTTTAATGAATATTCTTTGAAATGAGGCTATTCTCCTCCTTCAAGGTTGCTTCCATACTTAACTCCAAGATAAAATTATTCCAAAAAAATCAATAGTGCAAGAATTCCTAAAGCCTTAAATGGGAGTTTATATGGGAGTGTCATGTCACTTCTCTGCATTTAATGGATGGAAATATTTGGAACCATTCTAACCTATACACCAACCGTCCTTTCATCACATCAAATAAACATGACTACTCATGTGAGTTTGCATGGGCTTTCTTCAAAAAGCGTGAAGTTGATTCCCTATTCAATGCAATTGGAAGGTCATAGGTTGTCTTGGTGTTCCTTAAACCAAGCACCCATGTTTATATAAATATTTATTATTTTTAAAATATTATAAAGCACACCACGAATCCTAAATACATCCTACACCATTCTCCAAATACTCTACCCATAGGTACTTAGGTTGGGGTCCCCAAATAAATTGTGAAAGGTTTATCAACCTTGTTTCTAATGTTAACATTAGAAAAAGTGCAATTTTTGGATATTAAACAAAATAACTCAATTTTTGGGCTATACAGTTGATTTTTGGTCAAAATAAATATTCTTAGTTACTCAATGCTACCTATGAGGGTACCTATTGTGTAGATCTCTTCAAGTACTTTAGTTTTTAAAAAAGAGCCCAATCAGTCCACCAGATCAAAAGTTATGGCCTCTAGACATTTGCATAGGAAAATATAAAAAGTTGTTGAACACATAAAAGAGATTTAAAGGGGAGTTACAAATTTTGACCAACTTATAACATGTGTTATGACACATCATAAGGAATATTTGATTGGAGTATAGTTTGGGTGCCACTTTTGGGTGGTTTTAGCTTGTGGGTTTCTATAAATTACATTTGATGGTTTTAGTTTTTTATCTCCTTTATATTAGGTGCTTGAGATGGAGGTTGTGTGTAGATTTTTGTGCATATTGTTAAGTTTTAAGAATTCTTATAGCACTCTAATTGGTGATACTCCTATGAAGGGTTTCTTTGCAAGGGTATTGTAATCGTGGTTTACTAACTAATACATTGAGTTGCTTTGGAGAATTGGGTTTTTCTCCCAAAAGGGTTTTTCCCATGTACACCTATGTTATGGTATATATTATTTATTTTATATTTAAATGTGTTTTTACTTTTTATAATTGTTATAAGATTAAAATTTTCACAACACCCTCCTCATAATATTAGTGTACAAAGTATTTCCACATTCCCTACTTTCTTTCGTTTTGTATCAAAGCCTAAACACCTCAAATTTTAAGTGTTGGGTAGAGGGTTTATTGTACTGATATTCATTTGAGTGGGAGCTTGCATAAAGAGGGTTTTGATCTTATTGTAGGAAGATATGGAAATCATGTCAAGGATATGGATGAAGAAGTTTTTTAAGGCATAAAATTTAAGTTGTGGAAGCTCAATATGGAGGATGTGCTTACAGACTAAGATCTATGGGTTGTAATTTTTAGATCCAAATCTACAAGTACATCACAAGAAGGCTACGAAAAGATGGATAGAAAAGTAAAGGGTCTTAATATACTTAGTTTTTCTAAATCAATGTTTCTAAATCTGTATGAAGAGACTACAACAATGAATCTTTGAAAGAAGCTCAAATAAGTCTATCAAGCTAAATCCCTCGTGAATAATTTTTTCCTAAGAAATAAATTGTATACCATTAGGATGGAGGATGGTGGGTTTATGGCAGACATCTAAATATATTTAATATGGTAGTTACCTAGTTGCACTTTATGGGAGTGACAAAGGAAGAAGAGGATTTGTATATGAATTTCCTATGTTCTTTTTCATATTCATGACACTACCTTTTTATGGCCATTCTGAGTACTACACCAAGTTCAAGATTGATGAAGTGGTTTCATCTCTGCTTTTAAAAGAAAAAATAAGGAAGAGTTATGAGTTGGTTATGGAGATCATAGTGGTTCATAGAAGACCCAAAGAATAATATAAGTAGGAAAACAATCAAGATAAATCTAGATCTAAATACCATAGGAGATCCAAATCTCTTGGTAAATTTAAGGTGAAATTTAAGAACTATTGAAAAGCTAGACATCTAAGAGGATATTATAACGAGGAGAAGAAGAAGAAGAAGGTACATTATGATAATGAGTTTGAAAGATCCTCCCAAGATGAAGGTGATTCTTTTGTCACTAACTTGGCTACTCATACATCAGAAGGTTCATGGTCGATAGAATTTAGTACTTATTTCCAAATGACCTTTCATCAAGGATAGTTTATAGAATACGAAGAACATGATGGTGGGAAGGCATACCTTGGAGATGATTCCCATATAAACATTAATGGCTATAGTAGAGTCTCAATTCGATTCCCTAATGGTTGAGTGAAGTGAATCAATGGTGTATTATGTATCCATTGTTTGGCACGGAACCTAACTTTTGTAACTAAATTCAAATATTCAAGTGTGCAAGTTGTTTTCTTGAGTGGAGGGTGCAAGATGGTCAAAGGACCTATAGTTCTTACTAAGGGGATTGGGTCGATACTATGTTTCATCTAGATGAATGCATAATTTAGTGCAATGGTTCTTTAGTTTTTGTAGTGAAGAGATTTATAGAATCTTCACCTTCGTCATTGGAACAAGCAACAAATGTGTGTGTTGTGTCCACCTTTTATGGTCATGTTTTCTAGGTAACTAAGGGTATTTATGCTTTGGAGACTAAGTTTCTAGTAGAGAAAATAATGTCATGGCACCAAATGATGGGCCACATAGGTGAGAAGGGTTTAAGGACCCTAAAAAATAAAAACCTTGTTGAAGGGATAAATGATTGTAATCTTGAATTTGATTTCTACAAATATTTGATTATATTCAAAAAATAAAATTATGTTCAATTTTACTCTAGTTCTCATAAATTTTTAGGGGTTTTAGATTTATTCCATTTTAATATATTCAAGGTCTTTTTAATGTTCCTTAAATTCCAAATATATATTTATTTAATTGATTATTATAGTAGGACATGGGTATATTACCTTAGAAGTAAATATAAAGTATTAAGTCATTTTAAAGAGTTTAAGACTCTTCTAGAGAACAAACTAGTAGGAAGATTAAGATTTTGAGGATTGATAACAAGAATGAGTTTAGTTCAATGTATTTTGATATATTCTATAAGGACCATATGATATAAATACATAATACAATTCTCTACACCATTCAAAAAAATGGAGTTACAAAATATTGTTACTTGGTTAATAGTTCTTCTACATCAACTCTTGTTGATAAGATAACTATGGAGGTGTGGTCAAGAAAAAATTACCTCATCGAGACATCTTCAAATCTTTAGCTACAAGGCATATTCACATGTGCGTAGTGAGAAGAAAATAAATTTGGAGAACAAGATTAATGTATCTTCATTAGCTACAGTGTTGGTGTTAAAATATATAAGCATTGGGACCTTGTGGTTGGGAGAGTTTTGTATAGTAGAAGTATTATCCTCAAGGAGAAGCTAAATTGTCTTCCATAGTATTGAAGATAAAGAAAGATGGAAAGAAATATGCGGTTCAACTAACCACAAACACCAAGCAGATTCAACTAGAAGCCCATGAAGGACCTAAAGAGGAATAGAGCTCAGATATTTTTGAAGAAGATATAAAATTTCTACCTTAATCATTACAAAGTCCACTCGATAAAGATAACTAGAAAGGTATACTCCCTCTGATTGGACATGTAATTTTTATTCGATTACTAACACTAATGACCCTAGGATGGTAAAGAAAGCAATGGGTATGGATGATACAAAAATTGTAAGATGGTCATGGATGAGGAGATGTATGCTTTAAAGAAAAACATCACATGGGACCTAGTACCTTTGCTTGATGAAAAAATGTTGTTAGATGCAAATGGGTGTTCAAAATAAAAATAGTGTGTAATGGTAGCATTTAGAAGTACAAGTTGAGATTTATTGTAGAGGGTTATTCCAAAGTTGAGTGAATAGATTATGGTGATATTTTCTCCTAGTATTAAAGTTGACATTCATTCAATTTCTATTATAACTTTCTACAGTGTATGATCTTAAGGTTGAGTAAATGGATGTGAAGACAACATTCCTTCATGGTGATTTGGAGGAAGAGAATTATATGACATAGCTTGAGTACTACATTAAGAAAGATATAGAATATTTGGTTTTTAAGTTGAATATGGTCTTAAGCAATCTTGTAGGATGTGGTAATAATTTTTTTATTATTTTGTGTTAAGTTTGTGATTTCTAAGATCCAAACTAAATAATTACATCTACTATAAGATGGACCGTGATCATATTCTCAATATTGCACTATATATTGATGATATGTTATTTTTCATTAATAGGAAAGGTTTGGTCTATGAATTGAAGTCTTAGATTTCAGCATAGTTTGAGATGGACTTAGGGCTAACCAATTACATCTCGGGGATGAAGATCATAAGAGATAGAGTGAACATAAAAATTTGGTTTGGCTAGAGTAAGTATGTGAGCTCAGTGTTGGATAGGTTTAATATGATAGATTGTGGGTCGTTGTGTGTTTATATTACAATGGAGACAAATTTATCTATAGAGACAAAGTTATCTATTGAGGAGTGTCCAATTTCTCTTAGTGAGATGGAGTATATGAGTAGAGTACCTTATTCTAGTATAGTTTATAGTTTTATGTATGCTATGGTCTATACAAGACTAGACATTGCTCAAGTAATTAGAGTCCTTAGGTGATTTCTGGATAATCCTAGCAAAGTACATCAAGATGTAATAAAGAGGGTCTTTAGGTATTTGTGGGGTACCCCACATTATTCCTCATGCTATCATAGTTATCCTATAGGGGATATAAATTATGCTTGTATTTATGGATTTGTGGATTTAGATTAGGTTGGATATATCAACAATAGAAGACCACTAGTGTATATGTTTTCACTATGTTTGGTGGGGCAATAAATTAGATGAATAAGTGATAGTATATGGTTGATTTGTTCACTAAAAAATTAAATTACATGGTATAAACTCATGATTCTAAGGATTCCATCTAGCTTAAGAGATTATGTTTAGATGTTGGCCTAGAGGCAGGAGCCATTGTGATGCATTGTGACAATCAGAGTGGCATATGTTTGGAAAGAAATACAACTTTTCATAAAAGAATTAAGAATATTTATCTCCAATACCATTTTTTTAGATATGGTAGAGGTGGGAGGGTGATGATAGGAAAATTTGGCACTTTGAAGAATATTATAGATGCATCGTAAAGCTAGTGAGCATAAAAAAATAGGTGGTGTTACAAAGCTATTGGCCTCTCAACCCCAAGTAATTAGATAATGGTGTTAACACTATCTTTTCTCTTACAATTTTTTTGACAAATGGGAGAATGTTGGAGAAAGGTGTCTACACCTTGCTTCTAATGTTAAAATTACAAAAACTATGATTTTTTGATATAAAATGAAAAAACTCAATTTCTAGGCTACAGAGTTGGTTTTTGGCCAAAATAAATATTTTTGATTTGTCAACACTAGCTACAAGGGTTTTTTTTGTGTAGATCTCTTTGGGTACTTCATTTTTTATAAACAAAACCAATTAGCCCACCAAGTCAAAAGTTATGGCCTCTAGAAGTTTATGTAGGAAATATAAAAAATAGTTGGATACATAAAATAACTATAGAGGAGAGTTGCACCTATTGACCAACTTATAGTGTGTGTTATGACACATCATAAGTTATATTTGGTTGGGGGATAATTTATGCACCACTTTTGGGTGGTTTTAGCTCATGGGTTTCTAATTATCATTTAATGGTTTTGGGTTTTGTATCTCCTATATATTAGGTGCTTGAGATGGAGGTTGTGTGTAGAATTTTGTAAATATTGCTAAGTAGTAAGAATTCCTCTAGATCTCTGGTTGGTGATACTCCTATAAATTCTTTCTCTACAAGTGTATTGTAATTTCATGGTTTATTGAACAATGCATTGAGATAATTTTATTATGGGGTTTTTCTCTTGAAAGGATTTTCCCCATGTACATCTATGTTATGGCATATATTATTTATTTATTTTAAATGTGTTGCAACTTTTTATAAGTTGAAATATTGAAATTTTCACAACACTCTCCTTAGAATATTAGTGTAGGAATTATTTTCATATACCCTTCTTCCTTTCACTTGGTATTAGAGCTTTATCACTTCAAATTCAAGGTGTTGGGTAGAGGGGTTTTTTACTAATCTTCATTTTAGTGGGAGCTTGTGTAGAGAGAGTTTTGATCTTATTATAGGAAGATATGGAAAGCACACAAATGATAGAGATGGTGAATTTCTCTGGTACAAACTTTTAGTTGTGGGAGCTCAAGAGTGAGGATGTGATTGTAGTTCAACATCTATGGATTATAGTATATAGATCCAAACCTATAACTACATCATAAGAAGATTAGGATAAGATGGATAGAAAAGAAAAGGGTCTTATTAGATTTAGTTTGGTCGATTTAATGTTTCTTAACGTGCATGAAGAGACTGCCATAGTGAAACTTTGGAATAAGTTGGAGAAATTTATTAGGCTAAATCCTTGGTGAATAAGTTTTTCATAAGAAATAAGTTGTATACCATCATATGGTAGATGGTGGTTTTGTGGCCAACATCTAAATGCCTTCAATATGGTAGTTACCCAATTGCACTTTGTGGGAGTGAAAATAGAGGAAGGGGGATTGGTGTATGACTTTGTTGTGTTCTTTGCAAAATTTATGGTACCACCTTATTATGGCCTTTGGGATCACTACCACTAAGTTCAATATGGAAAAATTGGTTACATCTTTGCTTTCTAGAAGAAATGAAAAGGAAGAGTTATAAACCAACTAAGGAGGCCCTAGTGGTTCATGGAAGATCTAAAAAAAAAAAGAACAAAAAGTAGGATAGGTCTAGATCTAAATCCATTAGGTGATCCAAATCTTTGAGTAAGTTAAAGGTGAAATATTGAAATTGTGGAAAATTTGGACATTTAAGAAGAGACTGTAATAAGGAGGAGAAGAATAAGAAAAATAAGAAAAAGGTAGATTCTAATGATGAGTTTAAGAGATTCTCCTGAGATGAAGGTTATGCTTGTGTCACTGCCTTGGATACTCATGCATCAAAAGGTGCATGCTTGATAGACTCTGGTGCCTCTTTTCACATGACCTTACATTAAGGATGGCTTACAAAATATGAATAATATGATGATGGGAGGGTGTACCTTAGGGATGATTCTCATTTAAATATTGTTGATCATGGTAGAGTCCTTAATTTTGGTAGAGTCCTTAATTTATTTTATCATGGATGAGTGAAGGGGATGAATGGTGTATTACATATCCCTAGTTTGGGAAAAAAACTACTTTCTTTAAAGTAAACAAAATGATGCAGGTGTGCAAGTTGTTTTCTCGAGTGGAGGGTGCAAGATGGTTAAAGGAACTATAGTTATTTCAAAGTGTTTTTAGATTGGAATTACATTTTAGCGAGATGTATGCACAATTCAATATAATAGTTATTTATTTCTTATAGTGAAGAGATCTATAGAATCTTCACCTTCACCATTGGAACCAACAAAAAAGAGGTGTGTTGTGTCTACTGTTGATTGTCATGCTTTATATGTACCTAAGGGTGCTCATGCTTTGAAGACTAATTTGACAGTAGAGAAAAAAATGTTATGGCGCCAAAGGATGGGTCGCATAGGTGAGAAGGGTGTAAGGACCATAAAAATAAAACCCTTGTTGAGGGGATAAATTATTTTAATCTTGAATTCAATTTATATGAACATTGTGCATATGAAAACTAGAATTGTGTTTAGTTTTACTATGGTTCTAAAAAATATTATAGGGTGTTGGATTTAATCCATTATAATGTATTTAGTCAATGTTACTTCAATTTCAAAATATGTATATTATGTTTCTTTCATGATGATTATTGTGGAAGGACATGTGTATATTTCCTTAGAAGTAAATATAAATTCTTCAATTGTTTTGAAGAGTTTAAGGATCTGATACAAAATTATACCAATAGGAAGATTAAGAATTTGAGGACTGATAATGGTGGTGAGTTTTATTTAGAAAATTTTATTAGATTATATAAGGACCATGGGATAGAAAGACATAAGACAAATTCATACATCCATAAGAAAATAGAGTTGCAAAAATAATGAATAAGAGGTTGGTGGGGAGGGCCAGGAGTATCCTAAGTGGGGCTAGCTTGGAACAAAATTTTTGGGTAGAAGAAATTTCCACAACTAGTTACCTAGTTAATGGGTCTCCTACATCATCTCTTGTTGATAAGTCGCCCATGGATGTGTGGTCAAGAAAAAAGCTCTCATTGAGACATGTCTTTAACTCTTTAATTACAAGGCATATACACATGTACCTAAGAGATGTAAAATGTAAGAATTGGTCAAATTTGGATAACAAGGATGTAAAATGTATCTTCATTGGCTATAGTGGTGTGAAGGATATAAGATTTAGATACTATGGCTGAGAGATTTTTATATAGCGGAAGTGTTATCTTTATTGAAGTTAATTCTTCTTTCATAGTATTACGACCAAAGAGAGATGGACAGAAATATGTGGTTCAACTAAACCCAAAGACCAAGAAGGTTGAACTAGAAGCCCACGAAGGACCTAAAGAGGAAGAGAGCTCAAATAATTTTGAAGAAGAAATATAACTTCCACCTCAATCATTGATATGGTCCACTTGGCAAAAACAACAACCAAAAAGGTATACTCCCTTTGATTGGAGATGTATTTTTTCTTTGATTACTAACACAAATGATCCTATGATTGTAAAGGAGGCCATGGTTACGAATAATATAGAGTCTTAGAAGTTGACCATGGATGAGGAGATAGTTGCTTTGAAGAAAAATAATATATGGGACCTAGTACCTTTTTCCCAATGGACAAAATCATGTTGGATACAAATGGGTGTTCAAAAGGAAAATAAGGTATTATGGAAGCATTGAGAACTAAAAGGTGAGATTAGTTGCAAAAGGTTATTCCCATATTGAGGGAATAGATTATGGTGAGATTTTCTCCCTAGTATCAAAGTTGATATCCATTTGATTTCTATAGTCCATTGCTATAACATATGATCTTGAGGTTGAGAAGATGGATGTGAAGACAACATTTCTTCATGGTGATTTGGAGGAAGAGATTTATATGACACAACTAGAGTAGTACATTAAGAAAGATAAAATTTAATTGGTTTTTAAGTTGAAATATTTGTATGGTGTTAAAAACCCTCCTAAGATATGTTATTGAAAGTTTGATTATTTTGTGTTAAGTTTGGGATTTCTAAGATCCAAATCGGGTCATTGCATCTACTATAAGATGGATGGTAATTGTATTCTCATTATTGCATTATATGTTGATGATATGTTATTTTTTGATTGGGAAAGTTTAATTTTGTGATTTCAATTCTTAGCTTTCAACATAGTTTGAGATGGACTTAGGGTATCTAGGCACAACTTGGTGATGGTGATCAGAAGAGATAAAGTGAACCCACAACTTTGGTTGTATGAGAGTAAGTATGTGAACTTAATGTTGGAGAGATTTAATATGATATATTATAGGTCATTGTGTGTTCCTATTCTAATGGGGACAATGTTATTTGTTGAGAAATATCCAATTTATCCTAGTGATATGGATGATATGAACAAAGTACCTTATGCTAGTGGGTAAAAGTAAAAAATTGTGTCACACTTTTGAACAACTTATCAACACAAGTGAATTTAAGAATTTCTAACTAAAAACCATTTTTTTGAAACATATGATCTAGCTAGATTCATTGTAGTTAATTGTATATGGACATAACTTTTCCAAGTAAAAGTGTTCACTAAATGCATATGTAGTGATGAGTCCAATTTATGGCTCAATTTTGATAGAGTTTTTTATCCATTTGTTATTGTTGTCGTAGACTTTGATACTTGGATGTTGACCTTTTTATGATATTTCCTCAAAACCATAGACATTGGGCATAAGTTTATTTATGTAATCTTTAATGACATTGACATGCTATATGAACTATCTATGTTAATTTTACATGTGGATTAATGAATGTTACTTTAGGATAGTTACAAATATGCAATTGTTGTGCGTACTAATATTGTTATGTAGATATAATTAGAGCCTACAAAATTGAGGAAGATTATGCTAGCTGGTCATTTTCCATAAAGGTCAACAAGGTGATCATTCAAAGGTCAATGGAGGGAAGACTCTCAATGGAGGGAGATTCCTAGTTTAAATCGAAGAATTGTAACTACCTTGTAAATGGTCTTAATAGTTTGTTGAGTGAATATAGGAGCTATTGTTATGCTAGATCTATGTTAAGGAAAACTGGCTTGACCAGATTCCACACATGCATAACCTCCTCTCCACTTTTTATGCTTTCTCTAAAAGTGGCATCCTCCTAATCTATTGGAGTTGATTGCCTTGCTAGGTAGTTAGTGTTACCTATTTTTCACTACAAGCTCAAACAAGTAGAGCTGAATTGAATTCATCATTGATAGGTACAAAAAAATTCAAGTTTTGTTGAATAAAGTATTCATTGTTCATCATAAAGATCAGACTACTTATGGATTACATTTTTATTGTGCAAGTATTTAAAACATAAAATTGAAAATTTGCATAGTAATTCCTTTTATTCATTTTGTAAGAACACTGAATCTCGCACAAGCCGCGAGAGTAACTGAATTTGATTATGACAATCAAATGATGAATACAAAATTCAAAGATAAGCTACACTATTGAAAATAACGTAAGCGCAAAGTAGAGTATCAATTCATCATTGCCTGTGATGATGAATCGCTTTCGCTTGATGTCTTCAGTTGTCGCGTCTCCAAGCTGCAGCCTCATTTTCACGCTCCATGAACCTGTAAAATTGTAAGAGATTGATGTTAGAGATGTACTCTAAGCAATGATAAATTACATTCTACCTTACGCCTACGCTACCAATAGGAATGTAAATTGCATCAAATCAGGTATTCACCAAATGATTGAGTTACAAAAGTTGATAATCAAGGAACACGAAACTCAATGGAAGCTTTAAGCTTCTTTTATTTTGCTAACATGTTTGTTTCAATGTGCAGGAACAGGTTCATCATGTTCGTGATCATCTTATCACATATGTGGAGTAAAACGGGCTCCCACACGGGTAGAGCCCAACATATCATAAGGAAACCTCTCGTTCATATTATTACATGAGAGTCATCAAGTATTACAGTCATCAAACAGGACTGCTATAAAGCAATATTAAATAATGAAAGCAGTCTAATTCAACATGGTGAAACAGTTTGAGAAAATCATCTTATTGCTCATAATTCAATAAAACAATCAAAGAAGCATGTTAAGAGAGCATTAATTGTATTTGTCATGGTTCAGTTTCAACTTTGTCTTTCATTCATGTTTACATTTTAATGAGACATTGAGCTCCTTTATAGTGAAGGGAAACAAAGCATTCATCAATTCAATCACTTCTTACAACTCCAAAGTACAGGCGCAGTCTACAAAAGACTTAACATCATAATGAGGGCTTCATTTAAAAGAACAATCATAGATAATACATCTGCTACAAAACTAAAAAAGTGAATAAGACTGCTGCTACAACGTTCATGGTAATGGAAAAAATGGTTACAGAAGTTTATGACGGTCATAAAGGACTGGAAAAGTGTCCTTGATAGTAAGTAAAGCCAGTAGAAAGCTTGAACCAAGTGAGACAGCAGTGAAGTGTATGGCTTGATCAACATTAACAATAAATGGAGCATCTGATTTCAAATGGCAGTCACTATTTACAAAGATATTCAAAATAGCAGCTACAGAATGTAACAGTCAAGCCATAAAGAACAATTACTAATCAATTATTCAACTGAAGGAGTTGGTTGAAATGACTGATGTTTTTTTTGCTTATAACAGTCAAATAGCAGTCAAATTTTAACTCCTTTAATGTTCATAAAATATGGAAGAAACATGTAAAAGATCATCAGTTTCATTGAAATTATGTTTCAGCTCTGTTTTGCATTTTTACATTGCATTTTAATAAGGTGCAGAGCCTCTTTACAATGAAGGAAAGGATTACATCAAGAGGCATTTAATTTGTTTCTTATAATTTCAAAGCACTTATATAGTCTACAAGAGACTCAATGGGGAATAGCAAGGTGAAGCCATATTAGTATGCAACAGTTTCTAGTTCATAAGATGAGCACAGTCAAGAGAACATTTGACTAGAATCCATATTCAATGGACAACCCAGGGCATACAAAGTGGAGACAACGACAAAATGAGATCACAGTCATATAGCTCTCAAATATGCAGTGGACACAATTTTATATCAGGGCAAATTCAATCATAAAAGAATGAAGTACAACAATAACTCATTCATGCAAAGGTCATTTTTCTGTTGCATAATACTTTGAAGCATTGAAAGGGAAATATAAAAACCTTGTTTTAAATCACTATATTCTCATGAGATCTCATGCATACCATGATCTTGCACAAAATGAAGACAACCCAGAAGAGAATGAAGACTGTGAGTTTCATAAAATTTCAAGCAACATGATAGAAGACAATGAATACATACCCAGAAATCTCTAATCATGGCCAAGATCATTATAGTTATTTTTGCACGGACTTATAAAAGCTCACATACTTTTTGCAAAGATTTAAGAAGGGTCACAACAAAAGAAGTATGGAATATCAAGTTTTCAGAAAAACCTATACCCATGGCAGCCTCATAATGCAATTTGAAGGTTTACGAAGCAAAAGGCGAACACCCAGAAGAATCTTCATGGCGGCTAGGAAGCTTAAGGCTTTTTTACATTTAATGAAAAGTGCAGTAAAAAAATCAAATACCCAGGACAACGTTCTTTCCTGCGACCATGAATATGCAAAAATCAACAAGAAAACATGGAGATAGTGGCAGCCAGTAATGACGAACTCTCACAAAGGGGTTAGTATCAAAGATAATGGTGGCCATGTTTCACAGACCGAGGCCTAGTAAAGAAAAATCAAAGCATACAGAAACAGTCGAGGGTTATACATAGAGACTATCTCATGGCGTTTGCCTTACAAATATAGTCAAAAAGCCATAATGATGATAAAAAACTAGCTTACCTTTGTCTCAGAAAGGGGGTCGACCAAGCTTGAGGAGAGATTCTGAAAAAATCATCAAGTTCGAGCTTCAAACTCCAACTCTCATGGCGGCCAGAGCTATTATAAAGTGCAAAAATCAACAGGGAAAAGAATGACACATAATATATGACAAATGAGTTACAGTCGAGCCCTTAAGGCCTCAAAAACGCATTAAAATGCTTGAAGGGATTTAGATCTATGATAGAATGAACTTCATCTTACCTTTTCTGCTTAGAATCTCTCAAGAAATCATCAGAATCGACAAAGAAAGGTGCAATTCGAGCTAGAAACCCCAGCTCTCATGGCGGCCAATAGCTTCTTCGTGAATTTTCTTCTCCAAAGTCAAAAAATGCAAATGATTATCACTTTAGGGTTTCCTTGCTTTTGTTTGGCCTAAGTCAAAGTTTTGATGATTGTTTTCACAAAAATCATTATCAATTATTATTCTCCTTTTCTCCCGTGGCTTAAAGTCAAAATAATCATCAACAATATGGAGATGGTCGACTATTATGATGTGCATGGTCGGCTAATGTTTGTTTAGTGAAGAATGCAAAATATATGCCAAGTGTGGTTGGCCTTATATGCTTGCTGATGGTGGTCGACTATTGTGAGATATTTAAAATATTGCATGGTGGTCGTAAATGATTATTAATGGAGAATGCATATTTTCAAATATATGCTAAGTATGACATATGAAGCTTGAGAGTCATGAGATGGAGAGATATGCCTTCTAAATTAGCTTTATTTTTCTAATTTGCATTAATCAATGTAGATTATTTAATTAAATGATGAATTTAAATCATTTAATTAAATTAATCATTTTAAAATGAAAATAAGAACATTATGTAAGGCTGAGTTACAACTGTAGCCTCAACTGAAGATTTATCATGCAAAAATGGACTTTAAATTATCATGGGCGAGTTGATTAAAGCAAGGTGGATTTTGCATGTTTTGGCCCACATTCAGAGATTTCCAGTTCAGTTTGAGTTACATATCAGTGGCATACGTTATGACTGCAAGTTCGAGACTGAGTTTGCTCATTTTTGCATGAGTTTGAACCTTATTTTCAGGGATTTTTGCTTCTGCTCGGATTTCACCTTGGAATTATCATTTTCTCACTGAAATTGACTTTCAGTTTTATGTTCATGCACTTTGGAGTTGCATCTTTTGTATATATTGGGAAAAGTTTATCTTTTTCCTCTAGTTCTTTTTATTTCCTGCTTACACATACATCAGAAAAGCATTGTAACTCAACTTTTTATTCAAGCATTGCAATAGAGTTTATTTTCAGTATAGTGTTTCCTTCTCAATACTTTCTTGAGTTTTATTGTCATATAAATGATTTGATTTAAACATTGTGATTTTATCTTGAATCCTTTGTTTTGTCTCATGGATGCTTTAAAAAACAAGAAGATTTCATGTTAGAATTCAGGTTGCATGCTGTGTTTAACAAGGATTTCAATCATTTGTATCTGTGAAAACCTAGTTCTCCTCTTATAGACATTGAAACTTCAAACTTGCATGTGAAATATTGATGAATTTCATGATCTTAATTGAATTGTGAAATAAATTTAGGACTTTATTGAAGCTAATTATAGGTTTAGGATAGGGAATAGAGTCATATAATTTTGGTACAATTACCTCCTGTAGCTTTAGGATTTCAATTCAAGCAAGCTTTCTATCTCTTTCCCAGCCAAATTAGTTAGTTTTAGGAGGTTTTCATCAGGGAACCAGCCCTCTCTAGAGATTGATCCTCAAAATTAGGTAACCCACATGCCTGAGGATCATTCCATGTTTCAACAGATTGTTGAATTTAACTATTCAAGCGTTCGGGTGCAATCTATTTGAAAACAATTAGTTAGTAGTTTTTCTTCCTATAAATAAGACTAGAATGCTCCTTCTTGGGAGGTTGATTAATCTGATGATGTACTCACATTCTTAGTTTTTTTAGATAGTTGTGTTGTTTGATTGTACTCATGCTTTCCAATGAATAAAATGAAGTTATAAGTTCGTGCATCTAAGTTTACATCTATCTTAAGGGATACTCAATCCAAGGGGGCCCACTTGGTGAGCATTCCATCCTTTAGTTTAGTTATTACTTTTTGTTCAGCAATTAGTTAAGAATCTGGCAACTGTTTGTTCCTGTAGCCACTAGAATTCCATTATGTGGTTGTTCTTGTAGCCAAAGCTGACAGAGTAGTTTCCTGTTTGTTTTCTCATATTTTCATTTATGATATGCATTTCAGCTTAGTATAGTTGTTGGTTGACGTTCAACACTTATGTTATTTCTTTCCAAGCAATTTACTTTCAACATTATGTCTTTCTTAGTTGTAGAATGAATATGGCTACTTTGGATTCCTAGTGCACATACTGTGTTGACCCATTTCAAGTCTACGTCCCTGGGTTGACAAGTTAAATGCACCTTCATGATGATTGAGATAGCTATTCAAATTAGATGACCAATCTCTAAATTACAACTTTAAGGGCTTAGTTGTTAAGTCATTGTAGGAGGCCAACATGTAGCACCACTTTGAGACCAATTTACCAAAAAAAAATTATTCAAAAAACTTGATGTTTCAACAACTACTATTCATGTAAATAATAATTTAAAAAATATATAAAAATACATTTTTGTAGATATATAAGTGTAGTTTTCAAATATATATTGATAATTTTATTTTTTTATATTTAATTTTTTATGTTTACTAAAAATAGGTTATCAACACAAAAATATAAGGTTGATTATCTTGTCAAGAAAAAATATTAAAATTTATTAAAAAAATATGGTGCACTAGATAAAAGAATATATGTCAAGATGCTATAATTTTTTTCTATTTTGGATAAATAATTAAGATAGAAGGTGACATCCCATGGAAACAATTGTGTTTTCAATACACACCCATTTTAATATTTATTTAAAAAATGTAATAATCAAAATTGAGAAAAAATAAATTCTTGCATTGAAGTTTTAACTTATAAATACACACGCAAAAAATTGAAGGAAAAATAAAATTTACTATATAATGAGTGGCATCCCATTTAACTTCACTTTTTAGTATTTTATCAACAACTAAATTATAGTTTCCATTTTATAAAAAACTATATTCAAATAATTTTTATTTTTATTTTAAAATACAAATATAAAATACACTAAAAACTAAACATTTTATTAAAAACAACTTCTAATGTTAATAAAATATTAGTTAAAATGGCGATGATGTACTGAGTTTCGACACTTTGGGAGTTATGGGTGATTATGATGTAGCTAGGTTCTTTCATGAAGGCGACAAGATCTTTAAGCTCGATGCACTGCACAATGGCTTGGTAGAGGGCTCAAGTGTGTTGATGCATGAGGAATAGGTTGTTCCCATTACTGCGGCTCGATCTACTAGCAATGGCGGCAATGTGCTAGCTCTTGGCCATGGTGTTTCTCCTGACTCGGCTAGAGTCTTCCCTCAACCCCCTTCGGCTCTCAAAGTCATAGATAATGGGTTGCTCAGCGGTGGTAAATCCTTTGATGTCGGTTACCTAGATGGTGGATTGGATGGGGGCATCAATACAAAATATCAAAGGGGATGGGTCGCTTCCTGTTTTAGCTTTTTTTCTACTAGCAATGGGGCTTACACTCAGGATGTGAATGGTAGGGGTTGTTGGGATTCATATGGAGCATCCCCATGCCCCTCTATTCCCAACAAAAAAATGTCTATGAGGATGGCTCTATCCCTAAAACCCCCTTTTTGGATGTTGTAAAAAATACATGGGTTAAGGTAGCATGATCTGAGGGTGATCCTTCGGTTGGCATCCCATCAAAATTTTGTAGATCTAGATCTAGGACATCAGATGTTCCATTGCAACCATTGCACTCAGGTATGAACAATAAGAGGGTTATTAATTGCTCGAAAAAACCTCTGAAGTTGGATTTTGATGCTAATTTGTTGAAGGATCTTTGCGAAAATGAAGAATTTTTTTTTAGAAAATGGGTTAATAGGTAGATTTAGTCACTTCTGGCCCAACCTTCACAAACTTCATCATTGGATATCACAATCATGACTCCCTTTAATGGATAAAAATTTGGATATTTAACCTAGTGCAATGGGATTTTCACTGTGGTTTTTGACAGTAAACAAGACAAAAATGCCATTCTTAGGCACATTTAGATGTGGGGAGAAAGTACGTTATTTTTAAAATCGTGGCACCCCAACTTCAATTTGGCCATTGAAACCTTCTCAGTTATACCAGTTTGGGTTTGAATCCCAAATCTTCCTCTTCACTATTGGTTTGAAGCATGCTTTGCAGCTATTGGCAACACTCTAGACAATTTTATACAAACAAATGTGAAGTCAAGGGACTTCATCCATACAACCTTTTCTAGAATTATGGTTGAGATGGACACCTCCAAATCCCTTTCGACAGAAATCATCTTGAATGAAAATGGTAACAGCTAGTCACAACCCTTGGGCTACGAAGGTTTATTATTCAGGTGCAGGATATGTTTCAAAATTGGTCATATTGCAGCAATATGTTCAAATGTTAAATCCCAAAAAAAATGGAAGGCTACTTGGTGGAAAGATGCCTCTCCTAAAAATTATTTTGTCTTGAATTCCCTCAAATGTTGTGATTCCTCAAAGAATAAGGCTTGTAGTAATAATGAGGATGATCCCCCTTCAGATTCAAAGAAAGTTCAAAATTTACCTTCGTTGAGTGACTCTTGCAATTTTGATTGTGTTGATGGTTGCACTGGTATCCCTCAATGTCCCTCTCCCAAGGTTAATCATATCTCAATGGTCAAGCAATGCACAGGATCTAAAGAAACTAGAATGGGATCACACATCTTGAGGGTTGAGAAATCCCTCTACCAGGCTCCATCTCAAGTTGTTCATAAGGTTGGGGAAGGAGGAAGTGAAATGAAAACAATAACAAAGAAGAAAAGGAATAATAAACATAGCATGGATGGATACAATAGAATGCAACTTCGACCTCACACCAAAATAAGCTTTCAGAACCATCAACATTTGGGGGGCGGTGAGTGTCTCTCTATGCAGAAAAAAAAAAGCACTATCCTCAAACTCATGGAAATCAAGAACAAACTATCTCATGCTAAATCTGGAGTCTAAGTTGATGTTAGTATTTGTTAGGTTGTTGCTTCTTGGATTTGGTTAAAAAACCTAGTTTGTTTTGTTAAATAATCAAAATTATTTGTGTAGTCAATTTTGTTTTCAGATCAACATTTTTAGCTCTTCATAGAATAGTCATGGTTTCTAATAGTGGCATTAGGAACAAGTTGGTAGTGTTTTAAATGGTTTATTTTGACCATGGATGAATAAAATAGTTGTAATCTAAAATCCTTGGGGATGATATTCCTCTTCTGTGATCTCACCAGGTGTGGGCTAGGCTAATTTCTCGCATCATTTTAAAACTCACCTCTTACCAATAAAAATAAAAGACATTTTATTAGTTTATATCATTTCAAAATTTAGAACATATATGTCACTTTTTAGTGATTCAAAGTAAAAAAAATGATTAGTGTTGACCGATTCCTTTATAAAAGTGTGACATAATTTTGTTTTTTTACCCTAGTACAGTTAGGAGTTTGATGTATATTGTGGTCTGTATAAAACTAGGCATTACCCAAGTAGTGAGATTCCTTAGCCAAGTTATATTTAATCTTGGATGAGTACATTAGAATGCAATAAAGAGTCTTCAAGAATTTTTGGGGTACCTTTGAATATTATCTATGCTATCATGGCTATCCTATAGGGGAAAAACATTATATTTGAGTTCATGGATTTATGGATTTAGATTGGGCTAGAGATATCAACAAGAGAAGATCCATTAGTGGATATGTTTTCACTATGTTTGGTGGTGCAATTGGTTGGATGAGTAAGTGATAATATATGGTTTCTTTATCCACTATAGAAGTAGAGTACATGGTAGAAACTAATGCTTGTAAGGAATCCATCTAGATTAAGGGTTTTTGTTCATGTGCTGGTCTAGAGATAGGAGCCATTGTGGTTCATTATGATAGTTAGAGTGCTATATGTTTGGACAAATAATCCAACCTTTCATGTGAGGATGAATCATATTGATATCCAATACCATTTTATTTGTTATATGATAGAGGATGGAAGGGTAATGTTGGAAAAAAATTACACTTTTGAAGAATGTCGTAGATGAACTAACAAAGTTAGTGAGTGCAAAAAATTATGTGGCCATCTGAGTTTATGGGCCTCTCATCCTCTATAAATTAGATAATTGTATTGATATTTCATTTTCTCTTGCAAGGTGTTTGAAATGTGGGATAATTTTGGGAAAGGGGTCTTAATCTTGCTCCTAATGTTAAGATTACAAAAGAGTGATTTTCATATATAAAATAGAAAAACTCATTTTCTAGGTTATAAAGTTGGTTTTTAGAAAAGAAAAGAAATTATTTCTTACACAACACCACTTATGGGGGTGCCTATTGCGTATATCTCTATGATAACTTCATTTTAGATAAAAAATGGGTCCAATCAACCCATCAAATCAAAAGTTATGGCCTCCAAAAATTTACATAGAAAATGAAAAAGTTGTTGAACACATAAAAGAGTTGTAAAGGAAAATTTCACCTAGATTGATAAAATTATATTTCTTGTTATGACACACCATAAGGCATATTTGGTTAGGGGATAATTTGGTCACCACTTTTGGGTGGTTTTAACTCATGGCTTTCTAACTAGTATTTGATGGTGTTAAGTTTTGTATCTCTTATATATTATGTGTTTGAGATGGAGTTTGTGCATAGAGTTTTGTGTTGGGAAAGGTATATTCTCAACCTTGCTCCTAGTGTTAAAATTATAAAATATGCAACTTTTGGATACAAAATTAAAAAACTCAAATCTTGGGCGATAGGGTTAGTTTTTAACCAAAATAAAAATTCTTGGTTGCTTGACACTATATATGAGGGTGCCCATTATATAGGTCTCTTCGAGTACTTAAATTTTAAAAAATGAGCCCAATTGGTCCACCAAATCAAAAGTTATGGCCTCTAAAATTTTGCATAAGAATTGTAAAAAAAAGTTGTTGAGATATAAAAGAGTTGTAAAGGGGAGTTACAACTATTGACCAACTTATTATGCATGTTATAGTACATCATAAACATCTTTAATTGTAAGATAATTTGGATGCCACTTTTGGGTGGTTTTAACTCATGAGTTTCTAATTACCATTTGATGGTCTTGGGTTTTATATCTCCTATATATTAGGTGTTTGAGATGGAGGTTGTTGCATACAAATTGATACTAAAAAAAATGTACTCATCACTCTAATAATAGCATTAAAGATTGAATGGAGAGTCCATATATCCTTGTGGCTAGTGGAGAACAACCATTGAACCAAATTAGCACCCAAAACTGGTCTATACATTGAACTACTTTAAAGTGCGTAGTTTTTCTCTTGAAAAGGTTTTGCCTATGTACACATGTGTTATGGAATATATTGTTTATTTTCTTTCTAAATGTGTTCATTATTTTTATAATTGGCACAAAACTCTCCTCAAGATATTAGTGTAAGAAGCATTTCCACGTACCCTCCTTCCTTTCATTTTATAGATATTGTTAAGTTGTAAGAATTCCTTTAGATATTTGGTTGGTGATACTTATGTGAAGGCTTGCTCTACAAGTGTATTGTAATCATGGTTTACTGAATAATACATTGAGTTGCTTTAGAGTGTGGGTTTTCCTCCCAAAAGTACACTTGCGTTATGGTATATATTATTTATTTTATGTTTAAATATTTTTCTAATTTCTATAATTTTTTTTAAAATTGCACAACACTCTCCTTAGAATATTAGTTTAGGAAGTGTTTCTACACAACCTTCTTCATTTCAAAAAATGACTTCACAGTGTAAATTTTTTCTTTTTACACCCATGAAAAAATACCTAATAATTATCATCCAAGTTATACTATTGCACATAAATTTTAACCCATGGGAATACAAATAAAAACTATCATATTGAAATAGATTCCTAACAAAATAAAATATAGGAACTTAATAAAACATCATGGTCCATCCTTAAGGGTCTTAGTTCATGCTAAGCTAAGATATTTGGCCCATCAAGACACACAAACAAATACCATTGATTTGCATTATGAAGTGGGATGTAAATTAGGACTCCTAATGACTCTCTCACTCTTTCATTATAAATTACACCTACACACTCATTGTAAACATAAATACATCCATGGTATATATATTCAAAGTGACATAATCAAAATCATATTGTCCAACTATAATAATTAAAGTAAAATTACATACACAATAATTATGAATCATCATAATGTTAGCATCAAAAATATATTTCAATCATGATTAGTTTATACATATTGTATTCCATTTAATTTTTATTATTAATTTGATACTTATTTTCATAAGCTCTTTTATACACAATGAAATATCATTTCTATAATTAGTTTGAGTTATCATGTAATATAATACTTTATATATATTTAAATCTCATTAGGTCATAGTAATATTTAAGTTATCAATTAAATGATAGTATAAAAATTGAAGTTAGAGATAACATCTTCTCATAAGGGGCGACCCTTTGGTGAAGTGGTGGGGCTTCTTTCTTGTAGGGCCAACAACCAAGGTTCAAACCTTGTGGAGTCGTTCTCTACCGTGTTAACAAATGGAGACTGCTTGACCTTGGTGTTAAGGGGAGACCCTTTGGTGAAATGGTGGGGTTTCTTTCTTGTAGAGTCAACAACCAAAGGTGCATACCCTTGATATCATACAATTTTAGTCCTCTTCCTCTAAGGATCCTTTTGTCTAGGACCAAGTTAATCAGTTGGTGGATGCTCTAAAATTTTTTACTGATGAAATATTAAAGATGAAGAAAGGCTTTGAATTTAGAATTATGTTCCTTGAAGATAACATGGAAAGAGGCTACCAAAACTTGGAAAAGGTAGTAAATGCTAGTAAGACCGCAATGTGTAATGAAGATGAGGGATTGTAGTTTCTGAATGAGAAAGCTAAGCAGTGGATGGGGAGTTTGTCTAGTTTGAAAGAAGTTGCAGGTGGTACGGTGGATCTCCCAAGTGCTCAAAATGATGGAAACTGTAGACACTAAAAAATGTCCTAAGTCTACGAGCGTCATTTTTCTTAGTCGTCATCCTCTGATAATTGAATAATTTTAATTATTTGATTATGCCTAACCATATTCCTCTATTAATTAAATAATTTTTAATTATTTAATTAATTCACTTTCTAATCTTTATTCTATCCTGGTTGATTAAATAAATTAATTGTGTCACTAATTCCCCCTCTTCTTTAGTGATTAAATAAATTATCATTTATTTAATTATTTCTTTATCACCCTTCATCTATAGTTAAATAATCATCATTAATTATTCATCTATTCATGGGTCTTTTAATTCTTCTATAGTAAATAATTATCAAAATTATTTAACTATCCCTTGTCATCTTCCCCCATTAAATAATTAATCTAAGTTAATTATTTAATGTCCTTTTTCCATTTTCCTCCCATTTAATTAAGATGGTTAAAAAATCATTTTAATTAAAGGCTCATGTTTCTCTTTTCTCAAATAAATAATTCAAATGAATTATTTATCCTCCACTTGTCCATTTCCTCCATTTTTCCCTTTTTCAAATAAATTATTTAAATAAATCATTTATGCCTCCCTTTTGGTCAAAGATGCCTTGCTCATTAATCCCTGTCATAGCCATCAGCGTAATAGCCCTCCCATGAATGGCATATTTTGGTTGCATCAATTCTCAACTGTTGATCTTGGCATCTTTCTAGAAGTTTGATCTTGAGCATCCATTTCGTAACCTCCCACTCATGAATTCTCATCTGTCGATCTTGGAATCTTTCTAGAAGATCGATCTCAGCTCCATCCATTCGAATGGTTGTCTATAAAAGCAACCTTCCTCTATTTTTTCCTTAGCAACCATTTTCTATCTCCAACCTTCTACTTACAATTTGCATGCATTGGCACAATTTCAACAACAAATCTGAGGGAAATATTGGCATAAGGAGAAATAGGAGAGCAATAGAAGTGATTCAAGTGCAAGCATGGGGAGTACTTTTGTTTGATATTTTCATTTACTCATGTTTTGTTTGTTTTCTCTTGTTAGATGAGGTTAATAGCTTAGAAGTGTTTGGCTATCACTTTATCTAGGCTAGGACACTTTACCCCATCTTACATTGGTGAACCTGATGTGAAGGACAAGATTTTGCAAGTTTTTGTACGAATTTTTTCTTGTTTTTGTAGATTTTAGGTACGGAACGATGCAACTGATGAACACAACGATGCATTTTCTAGGAAGCAACGCAACTAATTGACGCAACGATGCATTCGACTAGAAATGACGCATCTGTAGAAGACCTCTATGGGTGGGAAAATTCAAATTCAAAAATGTGACACAATCACTCTGGTGTGATGTGACGCAGCAACACAACTACTAAAAGAAACAACGCATTTGTTTGCTCAGTATAAAATTTGAGTTTTAGTATCTTTTCAAATTTTTTTTTTGGTTTTACAAGTAGGGTAGTGTTTTTTGGTTACTAATCTTTTGTTTGCAGTGTGTGGCTTTGGAGTGGAGCTCCCAAAAAAACTGCTTCTCTTGAAGCAACAAAAAAATCAGGCTCTTAGTTTAGTTTTCTTTAATTTTTTTTAGTTTAGTTTCTTTATTTTATAATTTAGTCTAGTTGTTAATTTTTGAATTTTAGCTTAGTTTTTAACCCTTTGTGCTAACTAGGTTTTTGCAGCTTTTCGTTGGTCCAAGATAGCTTTGAGAAACTACTAATGCGTGGTTTTGTAGGTTTTCATGTGTCCAAGGATTTATTTTGAAACCAAAAAATCTTGTTTGCTTTAGATTAGATAACATTTCAATTGGTGCTTAAAATGAATGACTATCTTCTCTCACATAGATTTAACTAGGAGGTAATGAACCACCGTTTTAGTGTTTGAAGGATGGTAGGTATTATGCTCTCACCTTGTGCAAACTCGGTGATCAGAAAGCCAGACCCATCTGTTTTTGTGTTTACCCATTAGAGGTCCTGCCTTGGTGGGAAAAAGTACTCACCCCAAGGGAATGACCCAAGCGGTAACAGGCTAAAGCCAAGTCCTTCTAAACCATTATATAAATTTGTGATTGCAAGGAAAGTTTGCAATCAACAGGAAGCAGTACGTGATAGCTCTCCCCCAGTATCTTTATGATGCGAAAAGCCCTTGTTCTAAGGGTTGGTAGACCTCTTGAGGGAGTTTATCATAGTACCCCTTAAACTAGATGCCCTTACTAGACACCTCTTGTTTTTAGAAGCCAAAATCCTTCTATTTGTTGGTGCAAGAGGTTAGACCTCTGAAGTCATCCCAAATTTTCACGGTTTACTGTAGAGATGGAAAATTTCTTGAGATCCTATGGTCTTATGGAATTTGGAACTTGGTATGCCTGTAGAAGTGAGTGTTGTGAAGGGGAGCCAGTGCTACCTAGTTCCTAGGCTATCCGCTTTGAATAGGCGCGGATGGAGAAATCCAAGTGGGAACCCAATGAATATTGTCCTTGCCAACCATAGGATTCATGCTTGCTATTTTAAAAATAAAATATTTTCACATCAAACCAGACCAAAAACAAGTGCTTGATACTATTTTCTGTGTTTTCCAATCACATTTCTTCAGAAACAATCAAAACTCAGATCAAAACCATTTCAAAACATCAAAACTGTCAAAAAAACATTCTGGAAAACCGTAATTAACAGACACAGAGCTGCATTTGATACTATGAACCACAACTGAGAACTGGAAAATCGCAACTAACTTTTTAAAATGCAATTTCTAAAAATAGAGCCACATTTGATAACCCGATCCGCAACGGTGCAACGCATTTGCTGAAAATAGAGCCGCAATTGTCTGCTAAAGAAAAACTTCTAAAATTTGTGTCCAAAATCTAACCAAAATAGTTTCACAATGACCTTTGATTGATAAACCGGAGACTTGCAAGATTCACTAGCTCATTTTAGCATTTCCATTAGAAAATACATTACATTATAGGTTACATTCCTCCATCCTTTGCACTGCATAATTTAGACTTTGATTCTTAGCTTGCATTTGGGACTTTAGATTATGAACACAGGGAGACCTTTGAGCTTTTGGAAATTATTGGTTACATATTCTATTTGTCATTGACCATTATCCTTGTCATTGTCAATCCCTGTCATTGTCACCCTATCAAGTTTGAGTCTTAAGCTTGTGTCTTAGTCTTGGCTCTACTTTGTCAAAGTTATCCTCTTATGGTCAATGACATTTGGAATTTGTTTCCTTGGGTTCACATTAGCTTAATTTCCACCCTTTGTTTAAAAACTTTAGAATTCCTTTGCATTTCCTTGCTCTCATTTAGACTCATATTGCTTAGATTGCACTTTGCACCCTTATTCCAAAAATACAAAAAAATAGCTCACTTTACCTTAGTTGCATTATTACCTTAGCATCATCTAGTCACCTTATCACTCACCTTGATCATCAATCAATCTTTTGCATCCTTTAGCTTTCATTATCTCCCGTCCTTTAGACATTATCATCCTTGCATTTTCATATCCTAAAATCAAAAAAATCAAAAAATAAAGTCTAATTCATCACCATCTTGCATTATCCCTTCAACTTGTAAAAGTATCACATGGTTGAAACAAGTTCACAAGCCAAGAGAAAAGACATGGATTTTTTAAACCCCTTTCATGATTGCCTTGGAACATATTCAAATCATTCTACACCTACAAGAGACCAAACATGGGAAATCTTGAACCTAGAAGAATTCAACAAGCAATTGACTCCTCGAGAAATTGAAAAATCCTATCAAGACCCAAGAGTTTTGAGCATGATTGATCAACTTGTTAGTGCCAACCCTAATAGATACTTCTACGCACTAGCTAAAAAGGGTTCCAAATTACCTCAAGGCTTTGATGTATAAACTATTGTAGAGGAAGAAACTAAAAACCCATTTGCATTTGGCATGCCCTCAACACAAAAAATGACAAACATACCCCTTGGGAAAACTACACACATGACTACCACTACTACACACATCCCAAGCATTTCAACATTTGGAGATAAGGTAACCCATACTACTACACAGGGACAAAGTTTCACACTTGGAAGTTCCTCAAATGCCACGGGTAAGACCTTCACAAACCCTCTTTTCCAAAAAAACACAAATCAAGGTTCCTTATTCCAATTTAAAGGTGCCCCTCCATCAAGTCAAAACCCACCAACTAAATCAAGAAGGATCCATGTTATCTCATGAAGGACCCCATATCAAAACAACAATCAAGGGGCTATTCCATCAAATCAAAACAACAATAAAGGGGCTATTCCATAAAATCAAAACAACAATCAAGGGGATATTCCATCACTCCAAAACACAAATCAAGGGTCCCTTCCATCATTTCAAAACTCTACTCAAGGACCAACATCTACATGTCAAAATACAAACTAAGGACCTACACCTTCATTTCAAAATGTCAATGAAGGAACCATTCCTTCATTTCAAATTTCCAACCAAGGAAATGTTCCTTCACATCAAAACATCAATCAAGGGCTTACACCTTCATATCAAAACATCAATCAAGGGCCTACACCATGTCAAAACATTAACCAAGGATCTACACCCTCACTTGCAAATAAAGGACTCAATTTTCAAAACCAAAACATGAATCAAGGGTCTATACCTCAATTCCAAAACACCATACCAAATACCAACATGACCTTTGGCACAAACCTAAACACAAATTTCATTCCAAATCCAAGCAACACACATCCATATGGCAACCAAGATCTTATGTCCCAAAACATCAATCCTAATTCAACTCCAACATATGACCTTAACACCAACATCATGGCACATAACCAAAGTAATGCAACACCATCCCTTGTAGACCTTTTGATACAACATATGCAGTCCCTTGAAAAATGAATGGAAAACATGCAATTGGGAACCAACAAGAAGACCTATTATGTGGAGGAACTGTGCCTCTTCCCATTTGATCAAAATCTATACATGCCTCCCTTTCCCACACATTTCACAACACCGCCTTTGCCTAAGTATAAGCGGACTGGGGATCCAATAGAACATATTCGAGAGCTTAAAACATCATGTATGGAAGTCTCATATGATCCTACCTATTTAATGAGATTGTTCCCATGAAGCCTCATAGGACTAGCCTTAGATTGGTTTTCACACCTTCCACCAGGGATCAAAACATGGGGTGAACTAGCCTACAAATTCATCAATCACTTTTCCTTCAACATAAAAAATGATGTCACCCTTGCAACATTGAGCACAACCAAACAAGAAGAAGGGGAATCACTTACCTCGTTCTACCAGAGATGGCGGGGTTTGGTTAGCAAGTTCCCTTTTCACATTCCTGAAAGACAACTTGTCACCATGTTTGTAGAAAACCTTAATGGAGAATTGATGAGTCGAATTCAAATCCAATGTTTCAAAACCTTTGAGGAGATTCTTGAGAAAGGCATCCTTATTGAAAAGGGTGTTATTGCAAAAGGGCTAGTCAAAGTCAACAAAGAAAATCCCAAACCTAATAATGACAAGAGAAAATATTGGTCCCAAAACAAAAATGTCACAAATGATGGAGTTGTTGATGCCAAACTAATAACCAAAGGTCCAATCATTCAACTTAAAGGTCCTTCTTCATCAAATGCATCCGATAAACCAAACACATAGACACAAGGTCAAAACCAAATGCTAAACGTGGTCCAAAACAATAAAAAATGCAGAGGTCCTCCCCGAGCCAAGAGAACATACACCCCTTTGGGTGAACCCATCAAATCAATCCTTAAACGACTCTTGCAATGAAATGTCATCACACTACCAGACACCAAGAACTATGAATGTACGTTGATCAAACTTGATTGGTGGAAAGACGATGAATATTATGAATACCACTATACAAAAGGACATAAAACATCTAGATGTTGGACACTCAAGAATATCATTCAAGACCTTATTGAAGATCAAACCATTTCAGTTGATAATTCACAAGACAAGACAAATGTTGATCACACCATATTCAAAACACCCCTACAAGACCATGATAAAGAAAAATCCTTCAGTTCAGGAAATAACAACAATGCCAATTATGTAGTTGTCAAACATGATTAAAACATTATCATCCTTAATGTGAGACCCTTTGATGATCGCATTTCCACTATCACTATAACAAGCCAAAATTAGATTGTGTCGTTGCCACCCGCAGAACCAAGATAACTATTCCAGGTCTTTCCACAAATACTCAACCAAAGGTTCAATATAACCTCCTAGAGAAGCTAGGGAAAACTCCCATGCAAATTTCTATCTTGGAGCTCCTTTGTATCTCACCACAACACAGAGCCATCCTTGATAAAGCCTTGCAAGAAGCTTCTATCCCTGCCAACCTAGATGTCAATGATTTTAGGCCATGGTTGGATACTTAACTATGTTGCACCATGTCACCTTCTCGAAACAAGAATTTTCTACACCAAAATATGATCATAATGACCTTCTACACCTTGAATTATGCATTAATAAACACAAGATCAGATGAGTCCCAGTAGACGGTGGAGCAGGCTTGAACATTTGTTCACTAAAATTAGTGAAAGCATTGGGATACTCTGAGAATTGTATTGATCAAACCAAGAAAATTGTGATTAAATCTAATGATGATGTTGAAAGTTCTTCCAAAGGTGTAATTTCACTTCCTATGAGAGTTGGCCCAATAATACAAGACAGTATTTCACGTCCTGGATCTAGATTTACATTACAATCTCCTCCTTGGCCACCCATGGATCCATTCCATGAGGGATATTCCATCCACCTACCATCAATGCCTCAAGTTCCTACATAATGGCACTGAAATTACCATTCTCGATGATATTAATCCTTTTCAGTATTGCACTAACTTGAGAAGATTTGTTGAGCATTAAGTACCCATAAATCAAGAGGCCTCATTGTCCACTTCATCCCACTACATTGACCCATTTGACCTCATTAAATCATTCACTTTATTCATCGCACCATCAAGCCCTAAGGTCCAAATCCATGATATGGGATGTGGAGAATACCGTACATATAATTTACCAGTAAGAGATTATGCTAATGTCAAGACAGTTGCAGAAGGAATGCAAAAAGATGGCCTTGCTTGGAGTGAAACCTTCTGGGATCCTGATGATATATCTACATTTTTCCTATCTCCTTCCACTCAATATTTTCATGATAGCCCCATGATTGACCAAGATATCTATGATAACCCATCCTTTCATCCTAACCCTGCTGAGAATATCTAATCATCACTCTCCCATCCCACTTATCGTGAGTTAGGATATGCATTTTCTACTATCGCCACTACTAAGCTATCTTGCCAAGTTGTTAAGGACATGTGAGCCTCCTTTGACGCTAACAGTACCAAAAAGGGTAGTCCCAAAGACTCCATTGATGGCATTGCCACTCCTTGTCATACACCAAACATTCTTGTCACTCCATCCATATCACCTATCTCACTCACATCCATTTGCGTCATAGACATGGATCAACAAGTCAGATCTCAAGAAAATAAAAAGGACAAAGCTCAAGAATTAAAGGTGAAACTACCTTTTACAAATGGAGATCTAGAATCCAAAGAAAGAACGATCAAGAAAAGTCCTTTAGCCAAATTCAAAAGCTATTGGATGAGTCAAAGATACAAATAAAAGTCAAGACTAAAAGAAAGCAAAATTATGCCTCTTCATCAAAAATAATTGAGGGCATCTATCAGAAGAATGAAAGTAAGAAATAATTGATCTCCAATTATGCCTCTCCATCAAAAATAACTGGGGGCATCCATCAAAGTAGAATCCAAAAAGAAGAGCTTGTTGATCCCATGTCTCCACCATTCACTTTCACTCATTCCATACATCCTCTTTCATCCACCTATACTCACACACCCGTCATATCTTTCCACTTCCATTGGTAATTTTTTTCAATGTACCTTTGACGACAACCCCTTCATGTAATTTAGCTCATTGGTCGCCCAAACTCCTTTTCATCTAAAACTTGATGGCCCACATAGTGTGCACATTAGGGATCATATCATAAATTCTTTCATCTGCCACATCTATCGCCCTTCATATTTTCCACTTGCACTCCTCATCCAAATCAAGTCCTTTCATCTAGCACGAACATCCCAACAAAATCAAGGAATCGTCACAACATCATATGGATTAGGTGCTTATCAACTTTCTATTCCTGAAGGAGAGCCCTTGTCTAAACCTATCAACAACATGCACCTTCACAAGTACTGCGCTTGATTCTTAGAGTATCCCTTTAAAAAGTCAAAAATCTCAAAAAAATGGTCACCTTGATGAAAACCTAACAAACAGGCGTCTTGGTGACAACAAAAAAATAAAATTAAAAAATTAAAAAAATTAAAAAAATAGTCAAAAGAAATAATTCTTCCAACAGTGAAAACTACTTCGATGGCGCTTTGGATAAGTACCATGGTGAAAAATTGGCGAACAGGTGCCATGTGTAGTCAGTCTGTGCTCCTTCATCTATTGTCACTCTATTTGATCCCTTGTCCCTTCCACTTATTCATTCACACATGTCACTTGTTCACAATAAACTACGTTATCCTCCCATGGCCTAAGAACCAACGACATTTAGTATCCTGATCATCCTTCACATTCGTCTGCTGCTTCCCCTCGCGCATAAGAAAGGGTCCTATGCCTGACTAGGGGAAATTCCTTGACTCACGTCTTCATGGGAAGATAACACATGGTATTAGCTTCAGCAAAACATCAAAAATCCAAAAAAAATAGAAAACATCAAAATCCAAAAAAAAGAAAGAAAACATCAAAATCCAAAATAAAATTAAAAAAACCTTCAAAAATCCAAAAACAACAAAATCTTCAAAACCTCCAAAAAATAGAGTCTGAGTTAGTTTGTGTTAGAGTGGTCGAACTACATTGTCTTTGCACATTTTCTACGTAGGCAAGGCTCATCTTAAATGAGCCCCCAAGACATTAGGTCAGTCCTTTTAGGTTGTCCAAATAAAATCATGAATTGAACTTTTGTCGAATAAGGAAAAGTCAAGTTGTGTCGAACTACGAGGTCTCTGTGTGTATAACGTAGGCAAAGCCATCAATCCATGAGCCCCCGAGGCCACCTAGGTTAGTCCTTTAGGGATTGTTGATTTCGGTCGTGTCCTTGGTCAATCATCATTCAAACCAAATCATGAATCAACAAACAAACATAACCAACAAAATCCTTCAATCAACCAATCATCCTATCATCAATTAATCTATCAGATCATCAATCTTATCAGAATGGGGAATTATGTCAATTGTCTCATTCAATCCTATCTCTTGTATTTTATCAAGATGCGTCCTTCCTAAGATTAGACTTTGTCAATTTGATCATTCACCTTAAGCAGGATGTGTCTTTCTTGCAGTTAGGTGCCTTGTCAACACTTGTCATTTAGTCAACTTTATCATATGTGTCCCTTGCCTTAAATAGGATGTGTCCTTCTCGAAGTTGGGTATTGTCACATCGCTTGGTCATATCAATCAATCTTTGTCAAACAAACACTCATTCTTGTCAACCTTGTCAATTAATCTTCCCTTAATCAGGATATGCCTTTCCTGAAGTCAGGCACAATCAATCAAATTTGTCATCTTTATCAATCAATCTTTCCTTAACCAGGATGTGTCCTTCCTGATGATAGGTGCAGTCAACCAAATCAATTTTCAACTTTGTCGACTTATCAATCAATCCTTGTCAATTTATCAATCAAATTTGGTCAAGCTAATCAATCACATCAAACAATCTCATCAAGACTATCGACAAATACGATCTCTCTGGAAAACATTTTGTTGGTCTAGATTTGTCTTATCTTTTTGATTGATTCTAGGTCATGTTACTAGTCTCCTTGAGGATGTCCTATTAATAGATTTAGAGGAACGATGATGGATCATGGCCTCTTTTCTTTGTTTGTTGCATGTGGTTTGTCTTGGCAAAAATATTGGGATAATTGGATCCTTAGTATGAGTTGAGGCATTCCTTATCTTTTGACTGCTTGTCTCTCCCAAATGGTCACCTTGCATACCTTGGTTTATATCATACCATGGTGTTTATGGTCCATTTGTGACATTTTTGATGCCTGATGATGATAAATATAAAAATGAAAGCATGAAAGTTGTTCCCTTGTCATTTTTTGTCTAACAATCCATCTCCTAAATGTCCCTTTTCATGCTAACATTCATCTTCTCCATGCTAACATTTCTTCTATCCTTCATCCTCTAGTATTACCATCCATTTTGAGAGCACATTCATGTTATTTGAACCCGCTTGTCCTCTCGAGGGGGCATACCACAACCCTCATCATTCTTCCTTACACTGGGGCATACTTCAAATTAAATTTCTTTGACACAACACGATGAACCGGATTATGTCAAAGAGGGGCAAAATGTAGACACTAAAACATGTCCTAAGTGTACGAGCATCATTTTTCTTGGCCGTTGTACTCCGATAATTGAATAATTTTAATTATTTGATTATCCCTGACCATATTCCTCTATTAATTAAATAATTTTTAATTATTTAATTAATTCACTTTCTAATCTTTATTCTATCTTGATCGATTAAATAAATTAATTGCATCACTAATTCCCCCTCATCTTCACTTATTAAATAAATTATCATTTATTTAATTATTTCTTTATCACCCTTCGTCTATAGTTAAATAATCATCATTAATTATTCATCTATTCATGGGTCTTTTAATTCTTCTATAGTAAATAATTATCAAAATTATTTAACTATCCATTGTCATCTTCCCCCATTAAATAATTAATATAAGTTAATTATTTAATGTCCTTTTTCCATTTCCCTCCCATTTAATTAAGATGGTTAAAAAATCATTTTAATTAAAGGCTCATGTTTCACTGTTCTCAAATAAATAATTCAAATGAATTATTTATCCTCCACTTGTCCATTTCCTCCATTTTCCCTTTTTCAAATAAATTATTTATGCATCCCTTTTGGTCAAAGATGCCTTGCTCATTAATCCCTGTCATAGCCGTTAGTGTCATAGCCATCGACATCATAGCCCTCCCATGAATGGCATATTCTGGTTGCATCAATTCTCAACTGTTGATCTTGGCATCTTTCTAGAAGTTTGATCTTGACCATCCATTTCGTAACCTCCCACTCATGAATTCTCATCCATCGATCTTGGAATCTTTCTAGAAGATCGATCTCAGCTCAGTCCATTCGAATGGTTGTCTATAAAATCAACCTTCCTCCTCTATTTTTTCCTTAACAACCATTTTCTATCTCCAACCTTCTTCTTACAATTTGCATGCATTGGCACAATTTCAACAAAAAATATGAGGGAAATATTGGCATAAGGAGAAATAGGAGAGCAAGAGAAGTGATTCAAGTGTAAGCATGGGGAGTACCTTTGTTTGATATTTTTCATTTACTCATGTTTTGTTAGTTTTCTCTTGTTAGATGAGGTTAATAGCTTAGAGGTGTTTGGCTATCACTTTATCTAGGCTAGGACACTTTACCCCATCTTACTGAAATAGTGAGAAGGGTCCTTACACTCAAACTCATAACAAGACCAAAAAAAAGATTGGGATCCCTGCCAAGGAGGTGTCTGAGGTTATGGATATGAATCAAAAGATCATTGTTAGTGATTTGGAAGTGGCTGATATTTTGAAGAACCTATAGTTGTTTGTTGTTTTTGTCCCTCTTTTTGGCTTGTTGATGGCTTGGTTTTTCTTATGGTTGGCTGTTTCATTTGGTTTTGATTATCTTTTAAGTGGCGGTTCTTTTTGTAAAGGGTTTCGGGGCCCCTTCAAAACCTGTTTTACCTATAATCAAAATAGAAGTAAACATAAAAGTAAAACATACACCATAGAAAGAGAGTATAAGTATCAAAGATGAAAAAATATATACAAGCCTTTTAAGTGGGGAAATAAATCATAAATTGAATGATATATGAGATCAAATGAGAATAGAAAAATAAATTTAATGTGTGGAGACATTTCCTACACTAATTCAAGAGGAGATGGATAGAAAATATGATCTAAAATAATTTATAAGAAAGAAATAACATAATAATAATCATTCACCATAACATAATGATGTATCCTAGGAAAACCTTTCTGAGAAAGAAAACCTAGCCTCTAAACTCTAAACCAATGTAACAATCAATAATGATATCAATTACAATATTATTCAAGCAAGAATCCTTCAAGGGAAATAACACCAACACTAAAATTTGGAGTAATACTAGAAGCATAATATTAAATATAAAATACAAACTACACAAACTCCCTCCCAAGCACCTAATAAATAAATAAAGTAATCATCAAAATACATTAGGGGGATTAAAAGTTAACCATAAGCTAATACCATCCAAAAGTGGCACTTAAATCCCTAAAAGAGTCCTCATGCTAAGTATAGCATGTCCCTTACACCTTTCATAAGAATCGATCATATCAAATCATAATTATCCTCCCAAATTAGCTACTCCAATTTATCTTATCCAAAATCTTCAAAGATATGATAATTTTAATAACTTGGTATAGGTTCATTAATATTCTTTGCCAAAATTTATAACTCCCTCTTAAACAACTCTCTTATATTTCACATATTCTCTTATATTTCCCAACTTAGGAAATCTAATTTGTCTTATCCAAACCCTTCAAAGATTCTTTGTGACAGTCATAATGGCATGGCATAGGTTCAAGAATGTTCATGGTTAATATGTGTAACTCTCTATTACAACTCTTTTATGCATCATAGATGCTCTTACATTTATGAGGGAATACATTTTAATTTGGGAATTTGATTGATATTTTTTTTTAATTTTCTAAACATATGGTACTATGACTATACAATGGACTCTAACAACTCTCTAACTCAACGCCACATGTGAACATTATCTCAAAACCCAAATGACATCCCTATAGGTATGAATAGTATCCATGTACTCTGTAGACACCTAAAATTGTCCGAACATATTATCAATTTGCCTTTTAACATCATTTTCCTCATTATCACCTATTTCCTCATTTTAATTAAATAATTTCCAATTATTTGATTAAAATCACTATTTTCCTCTATTAATCGAATAATTAACATTATTTGATTAATTTATCATTTTTCATCATTTCCTACTAATTTCCTCCTTAATTAAATAGTTTTGAATTATTTAATTAAATTCAATTTTCTCCCTTCCACTATGATTAAATAATTTTTATTTTTTAATTAAATTTAATTTTTCTTCAATCTCCCTTGATTAAATATTTTTTATTATTTAATTAAAAATCCTAAGTTCTCTTCATCCTCACAATTGAATAATTTTCATAATTATTTAATCCCTAATTTTCCTCCAACTTGCACAAAAAATAGTCCTTTTTCAAAAGAGAATATTCCCTTTTCAAAATATATTTTCCCTCCAAAATATCTTATTGGCATATTCCCTCCAAAAATAATACTCCATAATTCAAATTCAAATTTGAATAGATATTTTCCCTCCAAAATATCTTTAATCAATTTTCCATGAAAATAGGGATATTTTGGGCTCTCATTCAATTTCATCCCTTGATATCCTTGACTTCCTCTCGACCGTCGGTCCAAAGATTATGTCTCCATCGTTGATCAATTATCTACAAATATATTTAACAAGTTATTTCCTCATCAAAATCATTCAAATCTTTATGTTCTTGAATTGACATTCATTCACAAGCTTCATCAACTTGAGCATTCATTATTCTTAAGCAAATTGAGCATCAATTGTGAGTTACATTTATCACTCTTAAGCTTTGCAATCATGGGTTAAGCTTAATAGATCAATCCACATACATTTGGAGCACACCAATGGGATTAAAGGTTTGCATGTCTTTCTTGTTTCAATTGTTTTGAATTATGTTTTCATTACTTTTAATTGAAACTTTTATGATATTGTTTGCTAATTTTATTGAGTATGGGCTTATATGACTAATATTTAATGGGTTTTTAGTGTTTTATGCATTAATGGATTGATTTGTGCTTTTGACAACTAACCCATATTTCCCTTACAACATAATCTACCATTATTATGGATAAAGTTATCAAAACTTGCCACGTAATCATCCAACACATTGCATCACTAGATAAGGTAAGCACATAGACACTCATAAACATTTTGGTATTTACATCCCTTGCCCATTTTGAATCCACATAGCTTAGAATATCCATTTATTTTTGGTTCTCTAAAGTATCACCATAAAACATATGGAGTACTCAAAAGTACCCCTCAAATACCTATAAACACTCTCAATTGTAACCTAATGTTTTTGTCTAAGATTAGCCATGTTACAACTTAAAACTCCCATTTCTTGGGAAATTTCTAATACAATGAAGACCATAGAATAAATAAGGCTCCCAACTATTCTATAATAGGACACTAAAATCATCTATTTAATCTCTACAAGTGTTAAAGAGTAATGTTCACTTATAACTTAGTTCTCATAGAAATAGGAATGTTAACTAGTTTGCAATTATCCATGCTAAAATAATGCAAAATAAACTCAACATATTTCATATATACAACCCAAAGTTTTATATTAGCCCCATCCCATTTAATTTCTAACCTAAGGATGTACTTATAAAATCCTAATTAATTTAAAACTATAAATAAAGTCAATATGTTAAGTCCCTAATCATTTACCTACCATTAATAAACAAGAACATATCATTAACATACAAAGTGATAATGATAAAATGACCACAAATATATTTATAATAAACACAATGATATAAATTAGACTTGATAAACCCTAGCCATAAAACATATGAATTAAAAAAAATAACCATATTCTAGGAGACTATTTTAAACCATAGAGGGACTTCTTCAATCAACAAACCAAGTTTTCCTTACCCTTCTCAATGTAGTGCTTTGGTTGTGACATGTAGATATCCTCCTCTAGATAATAATGCAATACAATTGTACTCACATCCATCTAATCAACCTATAGATACAAATTATTAGCCCAAGTTAATAGAATTCTAATAGACTTAAACTTCACAATAGGAGAGAAAATCTCCCTAAAATATATTACCTCAACATAGGAATACTAATTGGCAAACAATCGTACTTTATACTTCTCAATACCACCATCATTCTTCTTGAACATCTATTTACAACTAATAAGTTTTCATCCATTAGTTAAATATGTGAAGTCTCGTGTATCATTCTTCCTTAGACATGTCATTTCCTCATCCATGGTCAATTTGTAAGATTCATAATTATTCATTTCCATTGCCTCTTTAACAATGTTGGGTTGATTAGAGTTAGTCAAAAAAAAAATATACATCTAAAATAAAGTAATATATAACTTTATAGTTGCATCCTATGCTAAGTGAACCTCATAAAAATTTGAGGTAGAGGTTCTCCTTATTTTAAACTCTCTAAGCTCTTTGTACTATCCTCACTTGGTCTAACCTAGACCTCTAGTTCATCATCTAGTACAAATTTCTCAATGATAGGCTATAGTTGCACAAATAACTTCCTATCCTCCATTGGTTACTCAATCGTAGAAGGTATAATCTCCCTAAATATTGCATTTTTTCTACATGGAACTTTCCCAACTATATAATCCCAAAACTTATACCATTTCACATTGATGACATGTACAACAAAGATAAATTTCATATCCTTATTATTCAATTTTGACCGCTTCTCCCTAGGAACATGAGCATATGCTTCACAACCAAATACATGAGTATGATGAAGTGAGGACATTTTTACCATCCAATCCTCTATTATTATTCCACAAGAATTTATGAATTATGCCAATTAATCAAGTAACATGCAGTAGCAACCACTTCTACCTAAAACTTTTATTTAATGCTAACTCACTAACCATAAATCTAGCCTTCTTCATCAATGTCTTGTTCACAAATTTTGCGACCCTATCTATTGAGGGGTGTATGGAGTTTTCTTATTCATTTCTTTGTTTTTCCCCTTACAAAATATATCAATCTAGAGGGGAGAGTAGGAAAACAACGATGGGAAGTTTATAAGGGCTTTGAGTGTCTGCAAGTGGACGGGTTGGGAATGCCAAGCCCTCCCCCATAGAGGTTTGTGACTTTGGTGGTGGCCTTGTACACCCTTATTTATTTGCATTTATTTCCTTTCATTGTGCCTTGGGTATTTTTGTTTATCTCTGAATTGGTGAAGTACTCTCGCATGCTTGTCTTCTCTATTGAATTAAAAGCATTATATGTTATGTTTCACATTGGGCTCTTGACTCTTCTTAGAATTTAATGAGTGGGGGTGCGGATCCCCCTGACCCCCATGAAAATGGGGGAGATAACATTGAAACCTTGAACAACCAAACAAAATCATTCAAAGAGAGCCCCTACAATTCCAGAAGGTGTGAAGTTCCTAGTTGTGCCCACGAAGGAGGTGTATGCCCTTAACACCAATGGAGGTGAAGAAGGTAAGCATCCCTTTGATAACCCTTCGAATTTAAAACTTACTCCTAACCTTGAAATGAAAAATGATTAATTCTGAGAGGTCTATGTTAAAATATACCACCATCTTCCTGACAATTGTTGACATTAATAAAATTCTTGCCAAATTTTTTTAGATTCATGGTTTTCAAATGCTTGGGCCAAAAAAATTGACATTCAATTAAGATTTTGTAGAATGATTCAATGTGGTTGTTCATTATTTTTTTTAAAGACCACACTATGCAAGAAAGGACCCTATCAAAACCCTACTAGAATGTGGGGGGTTGCATATTTCAAAATTTGGCATGGTCCGTCATGGCCATGGAAGAGGAGGTCCTCGTGCTAAAATATCCCCCCAAATTTTGGAAAATCATCCTGCAATTGCTTGCTCCAATTGGTGTAGTGTGGGTGTTTGAGGCAAAAGCTTCTCTCCTGCACTTAGATGCCTATGCCATAGTCTCCTTGGAGCTCGGGGTAGAGATCCCTAGCAAAATTGAAATCAATGATGATGGACATCAATTTTCATACCCTCTAAAAGTTTTAGGCGATATTAATGCATGCTATCTATTCAAGAAAGAGGGGCATATTAGGAAGAATTTCCCCATAATTCAAAGGAGAGAAAATAAGGAGAACCAAAGCCAGGTCCAACCGAAAATCTTGGGTCAAACCCTAATTTGAAATTTTTTTCTCCTCAATCAGAGCCTAAGAATGACTCTATTGCTAATCTTTTCCCCTCACCAACCCATGTCTAAGGGTGCATGATTTTGAGCCTAGATTTAGGCAGAATGGAAACCCTAACTCAACTACTTGCAAGGATACTTCTTCTCTAGTGGTTAAAGATATTTGCAGTGTTGGAGGTCTATCAGGAGATCCTAACCCCTCTCGAGTCCCCCGCATATATTTGAGTTTGATAAAGTTAAAAAATTCTTTTGACATCTTGTTTGAAGAGGAAGAAAATTTTAAAGTTAACCAAGATGATGATACATCCACATTTCCAAGTGAGATGGGAGCATCTAGGATGCCTCCTAGCTCTCCTTCCCCCTAGATCCCTATGGGTGATGTTCTGTTAACTTAAAATTTTAATGCACAACAAATTGTTATGAAAACAATTAGAAAAATCATAGAGTAAAATTATCAAAATAAGTTATATGATAATAATGAATCTGTCCTCTAGGTGTCTGATTATTAGTTAAAAAGAGGCTCCTTTAAAGCTAACTTGGAAAGGAATAATCAGATTCCATAGAGGATGGAGGATGGTAAGTTGGTTGGGAGTAGTAGGGTGGCATTTTTGATGGAGGATCTAGTCTCCAAAATTGTGGATAGACACTTGAAGATTACCAACCCTCAAGGCTCGAACATCCAAATGGATAGTCTTTGGGCTAATTAGGGTGGCCTTGGGTGTTGATAATAGGCTGGAGTCTTCTATAATTGGAGGGTCTACTACTTTCAAGACTCCTCCATGTTAGTGTAATTAATTATTTATTACACTAGCATACGTTAACTTAGGTCTTTCATTTAATTAATTAATTCCTAGGTTGCATAATTAGATAAATCATTAATAATGGGGTAATTCCCCTTTCCAAGTTTGTAGGAGATAAGATTCCTTCTAGAAGTTGAGTTGTCCTTCTAGAACTTATCTCAATCTTTTATCATTTCCTAGGTAGGGTTCACATGTTGTCACATGTTGTTAGATCATGACACATGGCAACATCATATTGCATCTTGCATCTCTCTCATGCCTATATATTCAAGGAATTTGTACATTTGTAATCATTTAATATTCTAGATATCAATAGCAATCTCCATTTGCATGCCCTTAGTTGCAACACTTTCTATGTGGTTGAATTTCTTCTTGGAAAAGATCCTTTGAAGTGTGCACAACTTCATTGGATGATTCAACATCCATTATTTCAACATGGTATCAGAGCCATTCCATTGAGAGTTCATCCCAGGATTAAGAAAGTTGGGCTAGTGAGATTCATTGCAGGCTTGAAGGTTTCCATTGCAGGCTACTTAAATCCACCTAGGGACCAAGCTGATTTCTGGAGTAGATTGAGCTAGATCCAAGCTCGCCATTGTCTTCAGAAGGCCTCGAAACCCTAGGATCGCATGTCCAATCATCAAAATAGAATACATCATCCCGGAAGCCATCAGAGGTATTTTAGGGTTTGCAAAATCAATCATACTATCCGTACAATTTGCAATAAAAAATCCTCCCTTCCAGTTGTCCTCTGAGGAAAAACTTTTTTAGTCACATGCATTTTCTATTTCAGAAAAATCGAGCTTTTTTTTTTATATAGTTTGGCAAAAAAAAATAATTTGGGCTTTTGTGTAGTTTGCAAAAAAAATTGGAGCAACCTTCAATTTATTCGCTGGTTGACATCATCCTTTATTAAATCCGCAAACTATAATATATTTTGTCATTGACATTGGCATATAATCTTTCTCGTCAGCATGTATAGGGTTTGATTATAATCTATCGACTTTTTTATCGGTGATGATTTTCTGCATATTATATCTATTTTAAATCGATTGACATATATTTTAGTTTTCCCACAGATATATTATTTATGTCGGCATATACAAACTTCTTTATTTTTTAATTGTCGATTGAGGCTTAAAAATAAAATAAAATAATGTTTTGTCGGCCATTTTTCATTTTCTGCAACAAAATCTTTGTCAGTTGTATTTAAGGTTCTCACGAAGGATGTACCAGTTGTCAGCCATTTGCAGGGCCGTATCCATTTGAGTCCTTTCCGCCATTGTACGTTCTCCTATTCAGTCCAATGAGAGGTTCTTCCTGGGCCCCTGCCCCATCACCGGGTTTGACCATTCTCTACTCTGGTGTTTTGTTCTCTTTCGCCAGCCCAAGCTCTCTCTACACGCTAACCATCATTGACCGAATCTTTTCTCCCGCTGACTTCTCCTTTTCTACCAATGTCATTACGTGCTCTCTCTTCATGCATCATGGTCACATCAAGGACCAAGTGTTTGTTCCTCCAAAGGTGTTTTGCTTTTTTTCCTCAGCATGTGCCAAGGTCACATCAAAGACTAGGAGCTAGGCCTTTTTTCGTTTTTTCATAACTTTCACCAAGGGTATCAAAATTCGGCAAACGAGATACTATTAGAAAGAGGATTTGGTCTAATTTCCAATGGTGACATCCATTCTACAAAATTTTGCAGCCATCAAAATCTACACTCAACTAAAGTCAAAACCCTAGTTTGGACATAACAGCTCATATCTTCTCATCAGATTGTCAGATTTTGGTGATTCCAGCGACATCAAGAAGATTTTTTAGAGTTTTTTTCATCAGTTCAGACACCTTGATCATTTTCAGCTCCAGGTACTCTTGCATTGATTTTTTCAATTTGGTGCATTTGTTCAATAACTAGGATATCCTGAAGCTTGGGAAAAGGATTTTTGCTTTGGGTAGCATCACTTCAGTTGTATATCATCAATGGAAGTTTCTATTTGTTGTTGAAGGTCATTGTCTTTGTATTTTGGAGATATTTGATAATACATTATGGGGCTTGTAGATTATCCTTCTCTGACTATGTTGCACAAGGGTAACTATAAACAATGGAGAGATGGGATCATCCACCATCTCCAATCACTTGATTTATTCCCACATCTGTATGGTATAGTTCCCCACCCGAGTAAAGGTATTCATGAATTTGCTTGGAGTTGCAGTAGATACACTGTCTTGGAGATCATTTCAATGCAAGTTGGTTGTGATGTTTTGAGTTCTACTGATCATTTTGATTGTCCTCACATCCTTTGGACTAAGCTTTGGGAGCTATATGGAGATTCAGATACTCCACCCTTCCTCGATGGTCATGATTTAGAATGTCATTCCTCATATCAGGTACCCCATGATGATATTGCTATGCATGAGGTTGTTTGTTTGGATTGCCTTGAATCTTCCGAAGAGGTTGACAAGGTTTCTTCAAATGTTCCTTCTTCTCCATTAGAGATAGTTGGTATCCCTTCACATTCAATGATTCCTTGTCCAGATTCATTGATTGAGGCTTCCATCATCATTCATCAAGAAACATTCAGATTTCTAGACTTGACATCACAGGATGGCTTTGTTTCAGGTATCACCGACTTGGCTACCTCTACAGGTTTGGAGGACATTCTTGAGGGGATATCACTCCTCTATTCAAATCCCACTTTGGAGAGTTTTCTTGAGTCTCCACATCCCTTTGTCTCAACCTTGATTGGGGATCCTGAGACTAACTTGGAGGAACTTGTTTTCTCTTCAAAGATTTCATATATGAGACTTCTTCCCTCTCATTTCATTCAAGAGTTGAAGTTTCTTCAACATCCGCCATTGGATTTGCTTCTTCCTAGTAGGATACATGTGGTTTGGACACCTTTATTATTCCATCATATTCATTGTATCACTGTCTTTGGATCTTGTTCAACATCAGTTTCTAGATCGTCCAGATTTTTCACCTTCTTCATTGATCGAGAATGTACCTGAGTTGATTGTGGCATCTTCATCTTCATTAGGCAAGGAGACACATGAGTATAGTTTATAAACATCATCGACATCCACATTCATTCTTCCTTCCTTCAATTCCTATTTGGAATGGGAAGCATCTCTACACTTGCACTTGGTTTTGTTTCTTCTGAAAGGGAGACAAGTTGTTTGTCGACACCGGATCATGTTTTGCCTTTAGACACTTACCATTTTTGCAGGTGATCACATGTTCTGGGGGGGATATATAGTCTCTCTATTTCTTTCCTATCGGGGGGGGGGGGTATTGATTGTATTATATCCATGTGACGGATGGTGTACTTGGGGGTATTTGGGAGTCCTCCATGCTTCCCATCCTTTGTCACTTTTTTGCATTTTCATTTCCTTTTTGGAGAGGGGTTTTGTTCCCACTAGGTTTTCCCCTTTTCTCTAGTTTTTGGAGATTAGTTGCATCTTTCATCTTCATCATGTAAATGGGTACCTAACATGGCCTTGTAGCCAGGGACCCATCATCATCATCATCATCATCATCATCATTGCATAATCATTGCATTTCCTCCCTAAGTTGTACTTATGGGGGGTGTTAGTGTAATTAATTATTTATTACACTAGCATAAGTTAACTTAGGTCTTTCATTTAATTAATTAAGTCCTAGGTTGCATTATTAGATAAATCATTAATAATGGGGTAATTCCCCTTTCCATGTTTGTAGCAGATAAGATTCCTTCTAGAAGTTGAGTTGTCCTTCTAGAACTTATCTCAATCTTTTATCATTTCCTAGGTAGGGTTCACATGTCACATGTTGTTAGATCATGACACATAGAAACATCATATTGCATCTTACATCTCTCTCATGCCTATATATTCAAGGCATTTGTACATTTGTAATCATCTAATATTCTAGATATCAATATCAATCTCCATTTGCATGCGCTTAGTTGCAACACTTTATGTGTGGTTGAATTTCTTCTTGGAAAATATCCTCTGAAGTGTGCATAGCTTCATTGGATGATTCAACATCCATTATTTCAACACTCCACCTGATGATGGTCTCCTAGTGGATCCCAACTAGACTACTATGCCAAATATTGAACTAGAATCTAAGTCAAATAAAAAGGGCGTCGCTAAAAGTTTGAATCATATCACTCATGATAATAATAATTTGGTCTCCTCCAATCCAAGTGAGAACTTGGTTCTTGATTTGGATCTTGGAGGTACCTTACAATGAGGAGAGCAAAGGGAATAATGAAAAAAAGTCTCAAAAGATTAAAGGGTACAAGAAAACTAAATGCAAACCTAAGGAGAACTTGGAACCAACTATGAACATGGGATGTGAAGATAATTAGAATATCATTAATGGGAGGCTCAACAAACTCCTAAGACCTGGGTTGGCCCAGGAAGGCCCAAAAAAAGTGGTAAATCCTTATCTATGGATGGTAGGTGAATTTAGCTAGCTAAGAATAAAAGGAAAAAGATAAGCATTATGATCTAGATGTATACTTCAAAAAGGATATAAGTTGAGGAAAAGCTACCAAAATGTTGTGAGCAATTCAAGAGTGAACAAGAGGCAACCCCTATGAATGTTGAAAATGAATCTTAATTGCATTTCATGGAATGTCAGGGGCCTTGAGTCCCTTGATAGAAAATACATTGTAAGGAGGTTTCTTAACCTTGAGAAGCAAAAGGATATTATTCTCCTCCAAGAAACCAAAGCCATTGGTTTCACATTGTCACAAATTTGAGATGCATTTGGAATAGTTCTTCACATTACACTAGACATTGCATGAAAAGGGGGTGAGAAGGAGATGCTATTCTCATCTCCAACCAATGGGCTCAATATGTAACTAACTAGGACACCTCCCCTTGTAATAGGGCGGTGTGGATCACCATGGAAAAAGGAGATGACATAATTATAATCTACTCTATATACGCCCCCAATGATCATAGAGACAAAACAAGACTTTGATAATGGCTTACCAACCTATCGTCAAATGTCCCTTGGAACTTGGGAGGAGACTTTAACATGGTGGAGCATATTGAAGATAAGTGGGGTGGACTTGACATGAGTTGGAAAGGTAGTGAGAAATTTTACTAGCAAAGGATGAAGACAAAGTTAAACTTGGTTGACCCTATGGAAGGGGGGAGGAAGGGTTGTAAATGGATGCAGTTTACTTGGTGCAATGTCCATAAAGGTGGAAAGAGGATTTATTGCAAACTAGATAAATTCTATGCCAATAAGGATTTCTTCAATTTTATCCCAAATAGTGATGGTATTAAGGTGAGTGTATACTCATATACTCTTTTTGACCATCACCCTATAAGGGCAAGATTAATTACTAATAAAGGTAGACCCAAGGAAAAATTAGAGGAAACATGTTTTATCCTCAATACTCATCTTCTAAGAGATAGTGACTGTAGGGATGTCATCTCTACTCTTAAGGAGATAAATAAATGGATGTTAAAGGACTCGGGTGCCATTGAAAGATGGGAACAAAATGTATTAGGCTAGAGGAAACTCTTCCAAAATATAGGAAAGAAAAAAGTAATGGACAGTAGGAGAGAAGAGAAGGAGCTTCATGATAAATTGTTCTTAGCAGAGTCTAGGATCCAATTGGATCCAAAAGATGAAAATTTATGTGAAGAGCTTGTTCTAGCCAAAAACAACTTAAGGATAATCCAAGCTCATAAGATTCAAGGGTTAAAGGTAAGGGCTAAGATGAATTGGTTAAACTGTGGTGATAAGGGATCTAGGTTCTTCTTTAGATTCATAAGGGAAAAATGTTTCAAAGAGAAAATTGACCAAATTTGCAATGATGGTAGCATATTCACCTCCTAGGAATAAATTATGAAATAGTTTGAATTATACTTAAAAAGCCTCTTCACCTTTGAAAGTGGAGATGAAGGCAATCATAAAGCTAGAGACTTCATCAAAGGTATCATCCCCAAGAAAGTTTCTGAAGAAGATGCCTCAAGGTTGGTTGTAGGAATAACAAAAGAAGAGATTTAAATTCCATAAGCTCTATGAGAAATGACAAATCCCAGGGAGTGATCGACTACCTATGGATTTTTATAAAACATTGAAAAATTGGATCTATGAGGATTTTTGCAAGTTTATCTGGAAGCCTTGGACAGAGGCTCATTGGGGAGGAGAATCAATAAAGGTATCATTAAATTGCTCCTAAAAGGGTGAGATAAAAATATAATAAGGAATTGGAAGCCTATTACCTTACTGAATGTATCCTATAATATTTTAGCCAAGGTGATTTCCTTAAGATTGGTCAATGTTCTTCCCAAATTCATTAAGAGCACTCAAACTAGGTTTATCAAGGGGAGATACATCATAGAAAATTTGATTACAAGTTGGGAAGCTATGGAGTGGGCAATATGCTCCAAGCAAAATGTTTCCATGCTCTTGCTTGATTTCGAGAAAGTATATGATAGGATGGAATGGGCCTTTCTAAAAGCAACCTTTGAAGCATTTAGCTTTCCTAATGTGTTTTGTAAGATGGTTGATACATTTTTAAAGGATTTTGTTGTATAGGTAGATGTGAATAGTTCACTTCGATGAATTCAACCTTGAAAGGTCCATTAGACAAGGTTTCTTATTGGCACCAACCCTCTTTGTTATTGCATCAGATGCTTTAAATTACTTGTTGAGGGAGCACACCCTATCACCCAAGGTCAAGGGCATAAGACTCTTGGATAAAAATAATGTAATTGACATTCAATTTGTAGATGACACTACTATCTTTTTGGAATTGACATTGAAAAGGTTCTTTCCTCATATATAATATACTTTTCCTCTATTTGGTTCTTCAATGTCTATCAAGTTAATGAAATTAAAAAAAAAAGGAAATTCCAATGGTCGGATGGAAAAGGAAAAAATAAAAAACATTCAGTGAATTGGGAATGGTGTTGTCTTGAGAAAATGCATGGTGGGATTGGCTTGAAAGAACTAAAGTTGCATGGTATTGCTTTAGCAGCCAAATGGATAATCAAAGCTTTAGTAGGAAATGATCCATCGAAGGTTCTGGTAAGAAATAACATACAAATAGCTACCCCTGAACAAGGCAAGGCACGGAAAAATCTGCTAATAAGTGATATTCTCATTAATAAACATCCTATTTCCCCAACTGGTTCTTTGGTCTTTAAAATACTTTGGAAGGCTTGGGAGTTAATTAAGCATAATGTGGAGTTCAAACATGATAAAATTTCTATAAGTAATAATCTAAATCTTAAAACTTACAGTTCCATTTGGTGGAACTTGAAACATAACTCCAAGCCCCTTGCTCTATTGAAAGGGCATTGTGCTAAAAAATGGGCTAAAAAATCTGTTCATACCTTTAGAGACATTTTGGCCAATGGGAAATTAAAAAGTTGGATCAATCTAGCCTTTGAGTTTAATATTCTAGTTTCAAATCTAAGAACCTATAATACCCTCCAAGAAGCTTGCAAAGATGTTAGTTTCTTCCTGAGCAGTGATGGTGGCATAGAGTTATCCAGTGACTTGATATGGAGATATGGTTCTACTCTTCTTGAGATCAAAACCAAGACATTTTATAAGACATTAATCAATACTATTTCTGTCACTAAGCATCTTAATGACTGTTGGGGAGTCTCACTATTTGATAATAATTGGAAAAAAGTCTTTAATTCTACATGGCACAATGTTAAAGAGCCTAAAAAGGCTAGTTTTATATGGCTTGTTATTCTACATAAAGTTCCTTTTAAAACTAATCACAATGATGTGGATATTTGATATATTTGTAGAACTCTTGAAACTGTGAAACACATTTTCTTTGATTATTTTTATGCAAAATAAATTTGGAAGATTTTTTGTAATGATCTATTGATTTGGGATAAGGATGATAGAATTAATTGGAAAGATGTGTTAATAAATGATGGGAAAATAAGTAAAGAATATAAATTATTTTTTGGAAGGTAAGGAATGAGGATAAATTCAAGGGTTGTAAGAGGGCACTTACTGACTCTTCCAAAAGACTCACGTTTCTCAATATTGTTTTACATGTCACATTCACTACGGAGATCTCAATGGCTAAGTTTATAAAACTAATTGGTGGTGGAACAATGATAGTTAACAAAGGGGAGGTGAAATATGGGCACACATGGCACCACAACCATGAAGCCTCAAAAACCTTTCTTATACCATCAAGAAAATTCTAAAGGGCCTTCAATGAAATGACGGGTGGGAATATTGAAAGTATAAGAGAAGTTTTCCATGTCAGGCTACATGTGAACGAGGGAGATAATCTAGTTGTTGAGGAAGCCAGGTCAAATGAACAACTATCTGTTAGTGTAATTAATTAATTAATTATTACACTAGCATAAGTTAACTTAGGTCTTGCATTTAATTAATTAAGTCCTAGGTTGCATTATTAGATAAATCATAAATAAATGGGATAATATTCCCTTCCTTGTTTGGTGGGATAAAATTTCTTTTAGAAGATGAGTTGTCCTTATAAAACTTATCTCAACATTTAATAATCATCTAGATAGGGTTCACATGTTGTCACATGTTGTTAGATCAAGACACATGGCAACATCTCATGCATTTTAAATTTTCACTCTTGCCTATATAATCAAGCATCTTGTACATTTGTAATCATGTCATATTCAATTTGGCATCCTTGCATCTTAATAATAGCATGATTTTTCTGCCATTTCTCTCTTGTGAAAATTTTTGTCTTGCAGGTGATTCTGGGGGGTTTGAGGAGTTCACCTAAACTCCTACATGGTATCAGAGCTTCAGTGCTGCAGACTTCTTCTCAAATATGAGAGATCATTTTTTGGCATGAAAGTCTTGTTGGATGCAAGCAGTCATTTTTCATTTTTGCTTCAGAAATCCAGCTTCCACTTAGTTCCAAGAAAAACGATTTTTGGGTTTTGTAGACAGGGTCGAAATCTGAACTGGGTATCTTTTATATTTTTGATATCTTGTACGGATCTGGAGAAAATCACTGAACAAAAAATGGCACGCGTCATTTTTCTCCAACTGAAGGTTTTTAAAAAAATATTTTTTTCATTTTCTGCTTGCTAGATCAAAAAAATATTTCTGGGTTTTGTTCTTAGCTTCAAAATATTTTTGGGTTTATGTTTTTGTCCACTCATTGTGAACAAATTTTGCAAAAATCAAATCAAAAGAATTTTTTTGGCTAGAAAACCTATTTCCTGCAGGGTAAATTCATTTTTTTTGAAAAATTCATAACTTTTGGCTATGGTGTTGGATTTTCGCCAATAAGATATCATCAGAAAGCTGGTTCCAACCTCTACATAGATCTAAGGTCCTTTTAATCATGGAGGTAGATGTGAACATTGGTTTGTGCATGCACTTGGTTTGCATTTTCTCGTTTGCATAAGATGCTTTGGTTTTGGTTGTTCTTCATGTATTTCCAGCTTGTGTCTTTTTATGACATTATGATCATCTTTTGTAAGCAATCTTTTATGTAAACACACTGAGATAAAGTGTCACACTATTGTACATGTTTTTTGGGGATTTTGCACATAAGGTTGTGCCATATTTTGTACTCGCACTGTATTATAAAGTGTCATGGGGGGGTTGTGTAGTGCCTTTGTTTTTGCCATCACACCTTTGTCCAGTGAGTGTCCCTCCACGACGACAGCGGATCCATATGATTCCAACCTCATGCATGTGTGCTTTGTTTTGCACACCACTTTTTTAGTTGCAGGTGTTTTCTTGTGCACTTTCAGATGTTGTTTCTTCTCCTTCATGCACTACAGAGTGTTACACAACATTTCAGTGGATCTGTCAGGCTCTCCCAGTCTGCATTATGGGGGGTATTATACTGTTCGTGCTAATGCTTCCTTGGTTTCGCCTTGGAAGGAATCTTCCATTCTCAGTTGATTTGTGATCTTCAGACTATTAGTACTTGTGCCATCTGTATCTTCGTTCCAGATGTTTTGCCTTTGTTTGCCATCGGATTCGAGTAGTGTCGTTGGGGGCAATCATGCAAATTGTTGTCTTCTTGATCCTGATCATCTTATCTTCAGAGGAGGTTCTTCAACACCATAACAGTCATCTTTTGACAATTGTTTGCAGCTTCTTCCTGCTTCAGTGATGTTCTTCATGTCTTTCATCTCTTTTTGGAGTAGAGTTTTTCCCATGAGGTTTTCTCTATTTCTCCACTTTATAGAGATTTGGTTGTATTCGGGTACCTAACATGGCCTCGTAGCCAGGACCCATCATCTTCTTGCATAATCATTGCATTTTTTCTCCCTAAGTTGAACTTATGGGGGGGTGTTAGTGTAATTAATTAATTAGTTATTACACTAGCATAAATTAACTTAGGTCTTGCATTTAATTAATTAAGTCCTAGGTTGCATTATTAGATAAATCATAAATAAATGGGATAATATTCCCTTCCTTGTTTGGTGGGATAAAATTTCTTCTAGAAGATGAGTTGTCCTTATAGAACTTATCTCAACATTTAATAATCATCTAGATAGGGTTCACATGTTGTCACATGTTGTTAGATCAAGACACATGGCAACATCTTATGCATTTTAGGTTTTCACTCTTGCCTATATAATCAGACATCTTGTACATTTGTAATCATGTCATATTTAATTTGGCATCCTTGCATCTTAATGATAGCATGATTTTTCTGCCATTTCTCTCTTGTGGAAATTTTTGTCTTGCAGGTGATTCTGGGGGGTTTGAGGAGTTCACCTAAACTCCTACACTATCTGATAAGGATTATGGCTAGGATGAAACTAAAGACTGTAGCCAGAGCTGCAATGGTTAAGCCTCTCATGGTCTAATTTAGTATGATCCAAAATGCATCTATCCAATAGGTTTTATATCTATATGTCATATAAATTTTTCTATATCCATAAACTCTATAGTTTTTGTATATGCAGACAATCTGTGTATCTATACATAAAGCTTCAAAAGGCATGTCTAGTAGTAGTATATATAGATCAATCATATAAGGAAAACATATTGCATTTTGTAACTACTGTATATGATAGATAATATGTAGTTGTGGCCTGATATGTACAAGTGTTGATAAAATATTACTAATACAAAAAAATATCAAACTCTATAAAATAATACCCCATCATTATCAATTCTCAATACCTTATCTTTCTACTAGTATAATTTTCAAAGGAAAACCTTAAACTCCCTAGATTAACTAAATTCCTTGGATTCATTTATGAGAAAATATACATGTTTCCTTCTAGAATAATGAACCATAGATTTTTTTGTATAGGTGTTATGACTCTCTTGCTCAATTAGGGTTTTTCACCTAAAGGAGAGAGATAGACCCCAAAATCTAGGTGGTTCACTCAAACTAATACAAGTACAATGAAAACATGTCTAAATGCAAAGGACTGATAAAATGGATTTATTATTTATGCAAAACTACAAAAGTATGTTCAGTGTTTGAAAACACAGTGTAGTATGCAAACATAAATAAAATGACCTAGAAATGAAGGTAAATTGTAACAGAAATGAATGGAACTGAATGTGTGTGCCCGAGAACTTGTTGGAGACTGGAAATGACTTCTGAAATGCTACTGATGCTGGAAATTTGGCCTATAGGGACTCATTCGCCATTCTGGGCGAATTAGTCCTAGTTTTGAGAAACTGTCCTGAAACCCGTTTCAGACAAATGGGTACCCAAAACTGCAAAAAACACTTTTTAGGCCAGAAAATGGGACCCATTCACCATTAATGGAAAATGTCCACTTTTGAATTTTTGAAAATACAAAACTGGAAACAAAAGCCCTTGGTCTACACTTCGGTTCCTAGCAGGTGTGCCTCCGAAACTCTAATTTTTGGCACTGTAATAGACTTTTTATGGATATTTTGACTTATTCAACAAGGAGATATCTTCAACAAATTTGCAAATCAATCCTTAATGATTTCCAAGCCTTCAATATTCCTACATCTACAAACACATAGAGAAGAAGAAAAAATGTTGGATGTTAGGGCATGGGGGTTTGGCTTGGTCAAACCCCTTTTAGGTAATTAAACCAAAATGATGAAATAAAGTAATGAAACATGCGATAATGGAATTAATACCTTTCCATGATGATTGATCTTGAATTTTTGCAACAAAAGATGAAGATTCTGCCCTTGAATGTCTGAAAAAGCTATCTTAATGACTTAGAATGTTAAAACCCTAGCTTGCTTGACTTGAAGTGGAAGACAAATGATGAATGAGTTGTGAATGAGTTAAGAGATTATGAATTAGGGTCTAGAGACTTATATTTATAGGAAATTCACCTTATTTTCCTGTTAATTGGATCCCTAAGGCCGACATGAAAGAAAAATAAACTTAAATTCCAAAATTTCCCACTCAAAACTCAAAAATGACCCAAATGGGACTAATTCGCCACCTTGGGTGAATCAGCCCCACCTAGCAAGGACTCATTTGCCCAGATGGGCGAATTCATCCTAGAGGGGTCCTTTTGACAGTTGGAATGTTGGAGGATGAGGAATTTTAGTTCTTATGTTGATTTCATCAGGTATTTGATCAAATTATGCCTTGGGATGCACAATATGGGACATTAGGGGCCTATTAATGATGATATAAAGGTCAATGAGGGATTGGGACACAAAATTCAATGTGAAAGTGTGATTAAATACAATTTACAACACTAAAATGAGGTCCACATAGCCTAGGAAGGCACAACATCCAATGTGAATGTGTAAGACACATTACAACACTAGATTAACATTAAGTTTATTTTGCAAGCCTTCTAGATTGATGTGAAAATGCAATTAAATATATTTTACATTGTTTAATTAAGGGAAAATGGGTTCATTAAGTCTAGAGAGGTGTGAAAGTCTTTTACAACACTTTATAACACCTCTACAAAACATCAATAAATGTATTTGCAAGGGTCCAAGACCTAATGTGGACGTGTAAAACACATCAAAACACTAAATCAGGGCCCCTTTAAGTCCAATTTATCATCAATTATTCCCAAATCAAGCAAGTTGCCTTTTTTCTAAAGTACAAATAATCATCAATAAATGATACACAATACAAAGATTTTGACAAGGAAGGAAAATATAAATGACCAAAAATATCAGAATGAATAACATCTAACAACCTAGAATAATTATGAGAATTTAAGAAAAAATAAGCATGTTATTATTTTCCATACAAAACATGCAAAAATTAAACTCAAGAGTACAATCAATAAGCTCCTTTGCAAGATTTTTATTTTTCAAAATTTGTAGATCTTTCTTAGCAATATGGCCCATGTATTGATGCCATAAAAGTTGTCTTCTCAAATTTTAGCTTGTTCTCTAAGATAAGAGAAATTTTGGGTACCAAAAACACATGCCCATAAGATTAGATCAAAAAAATCTCTCTTGTCTAGGTTTTTATGATTTAGGTGTAGACTTTGTAAATCACTTCATCACATGTACTAAATAACTATTGCATTATATATAAATGAATACATAAATCTAAAAGAGAGTACCAACTTCAACCCCCTTCACAAGCACTAGAGTTCCTCAAACCATCTTGTAACTTCCATTGCGAAAGACCACCTACACACTTACATCATTAATTTTACCTACAAATAATACATTCCGTGCCAAAATAAGAATGTGAAAGGCTCAAATGATCCATTTGATCCTCCCATTAGATATTCAAATCTTGACTCTCCCATGTCCAAATATACTAAGATATGAGTTCTCACTGAGGTATACCTTCCCACCATTATACTTCTCATAATATAAAAATCGATCCTAATGGGGAGTACTATAAAAATAATTTATAGAGTTTATCATCCATGCATGCATTTCCAAGGCCATATCAAATGAATCTCTTTTATTCTCCTAAGAAGATTTATCAAAATCATTATTAGATTTGTCTTTTTCTTTTCCTTTTTTGTCCTCTTGTAGTCTCTTTTGAAGTGGCATATCTTGCTATAATTCCAATATTCTACATTATAATTTCTTGGAGAATTAGATATCCCACAATATTTAGATATACCTTTTTCATTCTTTCCCTTTCCTTTATACCACCCATAAATGCTTCTATGGTTGATTTAGTAGCCTTTTGATTCACATCCTTCAAGAGAAGAGAAACTACAATCTCATCAAACACCAATTTTAAGGCAACGATTCCACTAGCCATTACCAAGTTATCCTTTGAATTTGGTAAAGTAAAAATAATGATTATGCATTGAACTTGTTAGGGAAGGTGTATCAACCTTGAATCTTAATGTTAGAAACACAAAAATTGTAATTTTTGGGCCCTAAAAGGGAAAACTCAAATTTTGAGCTATATTGGTCATTTTGGCCCTAAATAATTTAGAGATGATTCATAATCAATTCCTTAATTATAGAATGTAGATCTCTGTGAGCTCTAGTTTTTTTTTTTAAATAGGCTCAATTAACTTCCTTGATGAAAAATTATAGCCTTTTAAAGTTGGGCCTCTCACATTGGAAATATAAGAATATATATTATACATAAGAGTTGTAAGAGGGAGTTATAGGTTGAAAATATCATGATGTGTTTTACGAAATTTCATAAGGAATATTTGAATGGATAATGAATTTAAAATAAAACAACTGGGTTGGTGAGTGGGTTATGACAAGCTTAAGGCAAATGGAAGATATGTCCTATTTTTAGTCCATGGACTCATGTTGGGATTTGGGAACCATTTTTAGGTGATTTTAACTCATGGCCTTCTCATTATCATTTGATGTTTTATGTATTTCTTCTCCTATTCTTTAGGTTCTTGCTATGGAGGTTAGATAGTGAATCTTGTATGCATTGTTATGCTATCAAAATTGATATAGATCTCTTACATTGGTGATACTTCTATAATGACATATCTTTGTTATTGTAATTATAACCTTTCTTGCTAATTATATAATTATTTCCCACTTTTGAGAGTGGAGTTTTTCTCCCAAAATGGTTTTCCACACATGTTTTTTTAATTATATACTTTTATTGTGTATTTTTCCTTTTAACTATAAAGATTCAATTTATTTGTGCATACATCTCCTCAAAGATTAAATTAGGAAGTGCTTCCACACTCTTGTTTCCTTTTAGATATTCCTCTTACACATTCACACCTATGGATTATAACAAGGTTATAATAGTTTTGAATGTATTCAAGTGGTCAACAATAAATTGACCATCACCCATCCTCGAAGAGTACAACTTATTCCATAGTAAAAGCTTATCAACTAGGTATTTAGCTTGGTATAAGTTTCTAAAATTTTTCCAAATAGTTTTGTGGTCGGGTTCTTCATTTATATTTGGTGACAAAATATTCCAAGTAAATCCAAATAAGGCTTCTCACTTTTCTATCCAACACTACCCAATCATTTAGTAATATTGGAGCTAGTTTGGTTCTCAATATTACATCTCATAAATCTTGATCTATGATCAAATATTCCATCTTGATCTTCCATAGTTTAAAGGTAATGTCATTAAAATTTTCCTCTCTAATATAAATGTTCCTACTATCTTCCCAAAAATAAAGATCTTATCTACACACACTCTCACACAAACCAAGATTAGTGCATAAAAACTTGTTCCTACGACCTAAGACTTGAGTTGAGTAGGCTTCAATTATAAATGAAATGAAGCTAAGGTGCAAAGATATTTCCTAAATTGATTTACAAGGAGAGATGAACTAAAATTATGATCTAAAATACTTTTTAGTAAATAAAAAACAATAAAATCATCAATCATAACATAATGATGTATCACTAGAAAACCCTTTCAAGAAAAAAATATAGTCTCCAAAATTTGAAACGGTTTATTAATAAACAATGATATTGGTTATAATACAATCTAGGCAAGCAAACTTCACACAATACAAGACATACTCAAATTTGAAGTAACATAACAATACATATAATATATACTCTATATAAATTATATCCTAAGCACCCAAGAAATAAAGGAACCTATATATGAAACCATCAAAGAGGAATCATATAAGCATGAGATAATCCCACCCAAAAGTAATTCCCAAATTCTAAGAAGAGTCCCCATGATAAATATAATATATTCCTTGCACATGTAATAATTTATCATAACATGACACAGTTGTCCTCCTAACTTGGGAAATGTAATTTCTCTTATCCAAACCCTTAAAGATGTTATATGAAAATCATAATAATATGTCATGGGTTTGTGAGTATTCTTGGTCAAAATGCATAACTCCGTCTTACAAATCTCTTATGTGTCATAGGTTCTCTTAAATTTTTATATGGGGAACTAACTTCTAAATGTCATAAATTTTGATCTGGGAAATCAAATCAGTTTTTTAATCTTGAAGATCTTAGAGATCTCCACATCATTGTAACACACTTTAGTTTATTAAAATCTATTTCAATAATTTTTTAAGACAAAAATGACTTATATAGCCCAATAATTATATTTTAGTATTCTCAACATTAACATGTAAGGATAATAGACCTTTCCTAATAGTCTTCCACTTGTAAAAAACCTTAAAAGAGTGAAGTGATTACCAACATTTTCAACTAACTATTAGGGGTTGAGAGGCCCATAGTATGATTGCACCACCTAAACTTCTTTGTTCTCATCAACTTGGTCAAAGCATCTATAACATTCTTCAATGTTTCAAATATATTTATCATCACACTTCCATCATCTACCATGTCTCAAAAAATGGTACTCAACATCAACATTATTTTTTTGTGAATGAAAGGTTGAGTTCTTTTCCAAATAGATGTCACTTTGATTGTCATAGTGAACTTTAATAACTCTTTGACTCAACTCAAAATTTGAAGTGTCAGTCTCAAAATATAAATAACCACTTTATAAGTATGAGTAGGTGTCATTTACTTTACTACCTTTGTTATGTATAAGGTGACCATAACTCATTGCTTACTCATCTAACTCACTACACCATTGAATACTAAATACATAACCATTAGTAGAATTTCTACTATTGACATACCTTGCCCAATCTAATCCACATTAATCTAAATATCCACTAAGTTTTATTCCTCCAATATATCACATGATAGCATATGGATTACTCAAAATTATCACTTAAACACCTAAAACCCTTTTAACTACAACTCAATATTCTTGTCCAAGATTAGCCATGTAATGACTTAATACTCCCATTATTGGGTAAATGGCTAATATGATGTACAACATAACATACTTAAAGCTCATATCTACACTATAATATATCACTAAAATAATATTCTTTATCTTTATACGTGTCAAAGGAAAATATTTAATTAATAGCTTAGTTCCTACAATAATAGGAACATTAACTAGTTTGTTGTTAGTAATACCAAAACACTATAAATTAAACCCAACATACTTATTATATCCATCTCAAACTTTTCTATTGACTTTTTCCTTTTTATTTTTCCATTCCAAGGATGTACTTAACAACCCCTATCTCTTTCATTTTAAATTATAAAGAATGTTGAGGTTTCAAGTCCCTAATCATTTCCTTATTATTACCAAATAACAACATATCATCAAAATACAAAGTGATAACATGTTAAAATAATCATAATTTTATGGATAATAGATATAATGATATAACTTATACCTAATAAACCCAAACAAAAAATATATGACTGAAATAATTTATACCACATTCTAGGAAACTTTTAAGCCATTAAGGGATCTATTTAGCTAAAAAACCAATTTTCCTTACCCTTCTCAATATAGTGATATGGATGTGTCATGCAGATATCCTCCTCTAGATTATCATGAAATAAAGTTATCTCCAAATCCATCTATCAACCTCTAGATAGAAGGAAAAAAATAAGTTAATAAAATTATAATAGATATCAACTTTACAATAGGGGAGAAAATCTCACCAAAATATATTCACTCAACCTAGGAATAACCTTTGGAAACAAACCATACTTTGTACTTTCAATGTTACCATTAAAACCCAATTTCTTGTTGAACACCCATTTGAAACCAACATGCTCTCATCCATAAAGAAACTATACTAAGTCCCATTTATGATTATTCCATAGTGCAACTGCCTCCTCATCCATGGATAATTTATAGGACTCACAATCAACCCATTTCCATTACCTCTTTAATTATTTGGGGGATTATTGGTGCTAGCTAATGAAGTAAATATACATATAAAATTATGTTAGATATGCCTTTTTTGTTGTCTTATATGTTGAGTGGACCTCCTAAAAAGTTGAGGTGGTTGTTTTAATTATTCTAAACTCTCTAATATTTTTACATTGTCCTTCTCATCTAGTCCAACTTTAGTCTCTAGTTCATCATCCAGTGCAACCTTGTTGGTCTTAGGTTGTAGCTACACAAGTAAATTCACACCCTCCTTTATCTACTCAACTATAAAAGAATATTTTATCTCATAAAAAGATCACCCTCCAACTATATAAACTTCCATAGCCATAAGATTCTAAAGCTTGTACCCTTTCACAATAACACTATACCAAATGAAGATATACCTCACAACCTTATTATCCAATTTTGGTTGCTTCTCCCTAGACACATGAACATATACCTCATAAAAAATACATGAAGATTCTTGGAGTGAGAAATTTTTAACCATATGAACCTCCATAAGTGTTGATGTAAGAGACCTATTGATTAGGTAACATGTAGAATCAATTACTTCTACCTAGAACTTATATTCTAAGCCAAACCCATTGAGTATTCTACTAGCCCTCTTCATCAACATCTTATCCAAGAATTATGTAACCTAAATTTACTAAGGGGTGTATTTACTTGTCTATGCCTTTGAAGGCCATTCTCCTTATAGAATTCATCAAACTTTGTAGAACAATACTCACCATCATTGTTAATTCTCTACACCTTAATCTTTCTACTAATTTGGTTTTCCAAGAGAGCCTTAAAATCCCTAAACGAATAAAGACCTATGATTTAATTTTGAAAAATTATACCCATTTGTTATGAGAATAAGTATCAATAAATAATACATAATACAAATATTTTGACAAAGAACATATATAGGATCAAATACATCAAAATGAATAAGATCTAAAAATATAGAGGTTTTGTGAGAACTAGAGTAAAACTAAACATGGCTCTATTTTCCATAAATACAATGCTCACAAAAATCAAACTGAAGAGAAAAATCAATAAGCTCCTCTGCAAGATTTTTATTTTTTAAGGTTTGTAGACCTTTCTCACCAATATGGCCCATGTGTTGGTGTCATAACAGGGTAAAAGCAAGAAGTTAGGTCCATGAAGAGGGGAAGTTTCGACCAAAAAAAAATCTCGTAGAAAACGCGTACTCGTTATTAAAAAAATGTTTATGCGTTTTGCTTCGGGTACTTGAGCCTAAAAAAATGCGTATGCACTAAAAAAAATGTACGCATTATAACGCGTACACATTATATAACACATACAAATCATTTATTTAAAACATTAAATTCCTTTTAGAAATGTGTACGTGTTTTGTAACGCAAAACATGTACACGTTTTAAAACGCACATGCGTTTCTAAAAATATTTAATTTTTTAAATAATCAAGAAAATAAAGAACACATATGTGTTTTGTAATGTGTACGCGTTTTTAAAATTTTGATTCCCAACCTACATGCTGCCTCGGTTTTAGGCTTGGGAAAGGCTCGACAACCTGACCCTTAGCCTTTGACCTGCAACTAAAAAACTAAGGCAGATTGAAGAAGAATGTCCAACTTTGACAATATGGATGATGGACTTTTTTTCTGAAGCAATCTATAGAATTAAAACCCATTAGAGAACACAATGTCTAGTTTTCAAATATATGATTTTTATTAAGATTGGATTATATTTTTTTATTTTTAATTAATTTCTAAGCAAACTAGTCCTTCTTAAAATATCAAGCTTTTTTGTTTTTTAATAAGTTTTTTTTGGTTAAGTTTCTTGTAAAAAAAATTATATGGCATCAATCTTCGGAAAATTCTCCACACAATGAAAAAAAAAGATTCAAAAAATGTTTAGTTTAGGTCCAATTATGCTGTCCATACACGATTTTTAAAAACAACAATTAAGGCCAATAAAAGTTCAATAAAAAAAATATTCAAAAAAAAATTACATTTTTTTTTCATCAATCTTTATGTTGTTAGCTCTCTTTCCCCAAAAGGAATTAGCAAATTACTTTTATTTGGGTCAAAAAGTGGTGTTCGTACATGTGCATGGTATGGTAAAAAAATAGGGACTTTTAAAAAGTGGTTTTTATACATCCCTATCAAAATTTAATTTCTATCATCTGGGTATTTGAATAAATTATACATTTGGAAACTAGATTCAAAATTCAAATTTTCAGTCTAAGTGTGACAAATTCTAAAAAACAACAAAAACACTTCCACTGAGCTTTTTGTGGACCCAACTTCTTGCATCAGCCCAACATTGACATCTTAATAGTTAACTTGCTCTTTGAGGTAAGATTATTCTTAGGAATCTAAAATGCATGGTCATTATAAATAGATATAATAGATATTTTATTGTAGGTTTCAACATGATTGAGGTTTATACTCTAAAGATCTCTTCATCACCTATATTAAAGTACTATTATATTATATGTAAGTGCATGAATACAACTAATAGAGATTATCAAATAAAATTTCCTTTGTAAGCATCATTGCTCCTTAAACCATCTTAAAAACTTCATTATTGAAGATCACCTACACACCTACACCATTCATGTTACTTATAGATAATATGTTTTATGTCAAGTTAGGGACCTACAAGATTGTAATAAATACCTTTGATCCTCCCATTGAATAATCAAATCTTGATTCTCTCATGACCACTAACGTTCATATATGATTTTTAACTAATAATTTTAAAACCAATTTTGATGGGGATTCATGTGGAAGAACCCTATAGAGTATATCATCTATAAATTTTCAAGGCCATGACAAAGGCATCCCTACATCCTTCTAATAAGATTTATCAAAATCTTCATTATATTTGATCTTTTTCTTCTTTTTTTCCTCCTTGTGATCTCTTTTGAAGTGGGCTATGTTGCCATAGTTCCAATATTTTTCCTTGAACTTTCTAAGAGACTTAGATCTCCCACACGATTCAGATATGTAGGTGTCCTTCTTCTTGCCTTTTTCTTTAGAAAATTATGAATGACCAATACTTCCTTAATATATATAGCAACCTTCTATGTCATGTCTTCTAAGAGAAGAGAAACCATTATCTTGTCAACAATAAACTTAGAGATAGTCCTTCAAATAACCATTACCACATTATCCCATGATTCTAGTAAAGAACACAAAAGGTCATGCATCGATCCCCCTCTTCCATATTCAAACCCATGGGTTGTAATTGGGTTATAACCAAATTGAACATATTTAAATTATTCTCAATGATAGAATCACCATTACTAGACCTCAAAGTGTAAACTTATTCAATTAAAAATATTATTAATAATGGATTTAGCCTAATACAAGTTCCCCAACTTTAATTAGAGGTTTTTGTGATGGATTATTCATGAGAATTTAATAAAAAAGAATCTACCAAGAAAAGGATGATAAGGTTTTTTTCCTTTTTGTATAACTCTATCCAATCATTCATTAACATTGTAGTTATTTTGAGTCTAGATAATACAAGCCATAGATCTTCATAGATTAGAAAATCCTCCATTTTGAGATTCCATAACTCAAAGTTAGTGCACATAAAATTTTACAACAATATTATGCACTTATCATATTTCTTGAAACATAGATCTTCTTGCTTTCACTCAAATCAAAATTACCATAAAAACCTTGTTCTTACCACCTAGGACTCAAGTTGATTAGGATCTTATACTAGATGAAAGAAAGGTAAGTTATGGATTTTCTTTCTACACCCATATGAGAGAAAATATGAATAAAAAATATATTCTAAAATATTTTTTTGAAAAGAAACAACAAAATAAAATCATTCAACATAACATGATTATTTATCTTGGAAAATCCTTTTTAAAAAAAAAGGTCTTCAAACTCTAAACTAATATATTAATCAACAAAAATATTGGTTATAATAAAATCTAGGAAATGATCCTTCACACAAGACAACATTAGCACTCAGATATGGAGTAATATTAATAACATAATAATACCTAGAAGATACACTATATCCAAACTCCATACTAAGCACCCAAAAAATAAATAAACCAATACATGAAACCATTAAATAAGAATTACAAAAACACAAGAGAATACCACCCAAAAGAGACACCCAAATCCAAAGAAGGCTTCTCATGTTAAATGTAGCAATTCCTTACACTCGTCATAAGAATCTATCATAATATGTCATATTTATACTCCCAACTTGGGCACTCCAATTTGTCATATCCAAACCATTCAAATATGCTTTATGATAGTCATAATGGTATGTCATAGGCTGGTTAATGTCCTTGTTTAAAATGTGTAAGTCCCTCTTATAACTCTCTTATGCATCATATAAATGCTCTTATATTTTTGATGTGGGGGACCTAACTTTTGGAGACTATAACTTTTGCTCCAAGAAATTGATAACCCTATTTTATAAATTAAAAATATTAGAGAGATCCACATCAATGTAACTATGGTTTACATCTAGTTAAAGTCCATTTAGATAATTTTGGTGCCAAAATTGACATCTATACCTTAGAAATTACACTTTACTATTCTCAACATTAAGATTCAATGTTGAGACACATTTCCTAATAAATAAGAGATGCACAACAAAAAAGGAATAATAAAGAGGTCAAAGTATAATGATGCACAAGTGAAATTGATGTAGTCTAGATTAGGGAGTCTTATTAGATGACCCAATTTTCATAGCCAATGTAAAGAACCAACAATATCCACAATCATAACAACTTCCAAATATTTTATTCTTCTTAGAAAATAATAGTACACCAATTTAAAATACACAATCAATTTATAGTTCAAATATATAGTAGCCAAAATCCTATAATTTCCAAACCAACAATAAACAATCAATCATTGAATAGACCCATGACTTGATAGTTGAAGTGGTTCAGTTCCCAACCATTGGCAGTTGAACAAACTTCAAATTTTAACCAATTCATGAAATATTATGTACCAATCATAGTTGATCCAAAACCCTATTGAACCTCCACAATCCACTTGGGACCTATGGGCCTACATTAGGATTTCGTTAAAATTCTATGGAATACCACATCCCATCAGAACCTATCAAATAGTTGGTTTGAAGTCCCAATCACCATCAAAATTTTGCAAGTTCATTTCAAATCCAAAATTCTGCAAGAAGATAAAACAAATTTGAATGTTGGTAGAAGTCCACCTTCCATCCAAATGGGATATAAACTTTCACCCCATTTGTGCACTTGACCCATTTAGATACAAAACCTACATCCATATGATTTTGGATGTCATCAATACACCATGCTAACACCATCATTCATTTCTACCCATGTTGATGTTATCACCATATCATGTTGACATCATCATTTATTGCTACCTACACTAATGTCATCACCATGTCATGCTAACATCATAATATGTTGATGCCATAATTTATTAATATCCTCATTTGCTGACATCATCATTAAAACTTCTCATCTAAACTAGATAATTAAATCATAAGGTTCAGTTCACTTGGTTTGGTTTGCACATTTTGATGGCGTTAGAATTTCTACATCCAAATGACCACTAGAATCTCACATCTAGATGACCATTAGAAACTCCCATCCATATGACTGCTAGAATCTTGCATCTAGATGACCATTAGAAACATGCATTTAGATGACCACTTTAAACTGTTAGAAACCCTCTTCCAGATGACCACCAAAATCCCACATCCAGATGAAACCCTTCATTCTACATCCTAATGGAACACAAATCTCTACATGATAACTTTGATTTTCTTCATAAAAAAATTCACCAAAAGTAAAGGATGGAATACCCCATTAAGCTCCTCTTCAAGATGAAAACATCAGAATAACCATCTAAATTCAAAAAAATTGCAACTAGAAGCAACCAAAAACCAACCTATTAGAAGAAAACAAACAATTGAATTGAAAAGCATGAAAGAAATATTTTGGGGTGATGCATGATCACCTACCTAGATGCTTCCACATTAGACACTCAAGTAAGATAAATGTTCCATGAGTGTGCAACTCATGAAAAATTAGGAAATTATAGAATAGGAATCCCATAATTAACCAAATTTGAACCACTCATCCAAGTGGCTTCATCAACTACTCTATTCTTGCAATGAACCAAATATTCCCAATATTCCTTGCCCCAATTTTTTTCACCATAGGAGAGTCTATGACCTTTTCAATCGCTTCAAGTTTCTTCTCAGGATATTTATTTATCTAATTTGGTACATCTTGTGAACTTGAATGCATATTTCCTTGTGTGCTTACATCTCCATTATAATACTTGTATAGATCAATAACATTAAATATTAGAGAGATATCAATTCCCTTGGGAAGATCAATCTCATAAGTATTGGATGAGAAATTATTCAAGGCCCTACAAGGGCCTATCTTCTTCCATTTCAATTTATGGTAAGTTCCTTGTGAGAACCTCTCCTTCCATAAATGTGCCAAAACCAATTATCTAACATGGAACTCTTATTATATTCTATGTACATTACCTTGTTCATTATATTTCATGGTACTTTTTTCCAACTTATCCTTGAACTCCTTATGTAACTCTTGAATTTATTCAACAAAATATTTTGCTACTACACTCCATCTACTCAATTCTACACTATCTCTCAAATCATCAACACCTTTAGGGTTATACCCATAAAATATTTAAAATGGTCTCTTTTTGGCACTCATGTTCATTAAATTGTTGTAAGAAAATTTTGCTTGTGCCAATACAAGGTCTAATTGATGTGGTTTATCACCCACCAAACACCTTAATGATTTTTCTAGGCTCCTATTCACAACTTTTATCTTCCCATTAGTTTGGGGATGATAGGGTGAGCTAAATACTAATTTTGTACTCATCTTCTTCCATAGTGTCCACCAAAAATGGACAACAAACTTTACATCTTGATTTGAAACTATACTTTTAGGCAAACCATGTAACCTAACTACCTCAGTGAAAAATAACATAGCAATGTGAGATACATCACTACTCTTATGACATGGTATGAAGTGTACCGTCTTAAAAAATCTATCAACTATAACAAATATTGAACCATGACCTCACTAGGTATGAGGTATTCCCAAAAAAAAATTGATACTCACATGTTCCCATGGTCTATCCAGAATTAATAGTGGTTGATACAAATTAGTGTTTTGTCATGTTCCTTTGGAATGTTGATAGATTTGACATCTACCCACCAATATTTGCATGTATTCCATCATCTCAAGCCAAAAATACCCTTTACTCACCTTCACTAACATTTTTATCAATGCCAAAGTGGCCTCCCAATCCATCACATGTTTTTCTCTCATCAGGTTCTCTCGCATTGAACCTCTAGGAATGCATACTTTTTGTCCCTTAAACAACAAACCATATTGCACAAAACAATCTAGCCATGGAGTCATATATTCCTCCATTGGACTTTGACTAGCTATCCATGCTTCTTGAAAACGAGGATAATTAGGGTATAATTCCTTCATTACATCAAAACCAACTACACTGACCCTCAATTAATTCAACAACAAACATCTCCTACTAAGTGAATTTGGTACCCTATTTGATCTATCACTTATATGCTTCAAAACTAAAGAATAAATTTATAAAAATTGCACCCATTTCATATGCCTTTGATTCAACTTACCTTGACTATTGATGAATTGCAAGTTATGATGATCTATGTGGAGTATAAATTCTTTTGGCAACAAATATTGTCTCCACTTCTTCAAAGCTTGTACTATGGTGTAAATTTCTTGATCATAAAATAAATATTTCTCTTTTCTTCATTCAAATTCTCACTGGAATAGGAAATGAGCTTTCCCTCTTGTGTCAATACCCCTCTAATCGCACATCCACTAGCATCACAGTCTACCTGGAATACCTTGCCAAAATATGGTAGTGCCAAGATTAACTATTTTGTCACCTTTTTCTTCAACAATTGAAAGCTTTATTTTGTTGCGACTTTCCATTGGAACTCTCTCCTACCACCCTTCATCATTTTAGTGATAGGTGCACATATCCCACTAGGATTTTGAATGAGAATTTTGTAAAATATTGTTGGGCCATGAAATATTATAGCTTCAAACATTCTCTTGGGTGAAGGCCAACCTACTATCGCCTTTACCTTCTCTAGGTCCATCTTCAAACCTTCTTCAGATACTATAAAACCTAGATATACTATTTCTTTCTTCATGAAACTAAACTTGTTTAGATTCACCAATAACTTTTCCTCCTTCGACCTCTACAACACAACCTTAATATGCAATAAGTGTTTTTCCTTTGTCTTACTGAAAATTAAAATGTCAACTAGATACATGATAACTTACCTAGGAAAGGCTTCAATGCCTTATTCATCAGAGGTGTGAAAGTGCTAGGAGTTTTTTTCAAACCAAATGACATCACCAACCACTCGTACAACCCATATTTGGTCTCATGAATCCTTATATGGTGATACCCAATCTTCAAATCAATTTTAGTGAAATAATTTGCTCCACTTAGGCAATCCATTAAGTTATCCATTCAAGAAAATGGAAATATATATTTAATGGTGATTTATTTATGGCTCTAGATTCTATGCACATTCTCCACTCTCTATCCTTCTTCAGTGCTAGTACAATAGGTTCCATACATGGAATAAAAATTTCTTGAATCAATCCTTTATCCAAAAATTCTTGCACTTGCTTGTTTACTTCCTCATTCTCCATGGGTGTTATCTTGTATGGTTCCTTGTTAAGAAAAATGGCTCTTGGAATTAGATCCATGCAGTTGCTAATATCCCTCATTGGTAGCATTCCATTTGGTAGCTCCTTCATCATGATCTCTGCATATTCTTGCAAAATCTCACACACCTCTACTAGAAACTATTCCATTTTCTCCACAGATATCGTCAATGTCAACCTAAAAAATAATGCAATGCACAATATTTCTTCAACACCTTTAGGAATTGATTTTCTGACACCAAAAACACCTTTGAACTACTTTCTACATATTTATCCTTTATCAAGTTTAAAACAAACTCTTTCCCATCCTTCTTGATATTATATGTATTGGTCCTTCCATCATTTATATCTTGTCAGTAAATTTTCCAAGGACTTACAAGAAAAATATGACACACATCCATGGGAATTATGTCACACATTACCTCATCCTTATAATTTCCTATTTGGAAATTCACCAAACATTGTTCTCTTATCATGAATTTTTTCTCTTTCTGCAACCATGATATGTTATAGGGATTCAGATGCTTCAATCTCTTCAATCTCAACTTAGTCACCATCTCCTCATACATAATGTTGTCTATACTACCACTATCCACTATCACCTTACAACATTTGTCACTAGACTTACATTTAGTTCGAAACAAGTTCCTCCATTAGACTAGTTCAATCCTTTCCTTTGGATTCAACAAAACCCTTCTCAACATCAAATATTTGTTGAAGTGAGCAGCCAAGATCTTCAATTTGCAACACCAAATAACCTCCACAAGCAATAGAGAGAAGCAACAATGGAAGATGCTATTCCACCAAACAAGAATTACAATATGATACAATATGATCAAATATGCAATACAAGATACAAAATTTGCTAGAGATGCCTTGCTTGTAAAGGCAAGGGTGAGAGATAGGATTGGAAAATATCATGACAAGTTTCTTAATCCTATCACATGATACAACTAACTCATAACTACCTAGGATAATGTAAAGTCTAGATAAGACAACTAATACTTCTAGAAGAAAGCTTATATCCTAAGTAAACTTAACATGTGAACTAAGTCCCCTAAGTCCCTAGTAAATAATTAACTAGGTACAAGACTTAATCACACCAACATCCCCCCCTTAAGTGTAACTTAGGGAGGAAAAAACCAATGCAAATATGCAAAAGATGGATCCTGAAAATAAGGATTGATGAGGTACCCGTGTACAAAATAAAAATATCTCACAAACAGGGAAAAAGAGAAAAACCCCGTGGGAGAAAAATCCTCCCCAAAAGAGAGAAAAAGCTGCAAATAAATATGAAGAAGGAAGGAGGACTCATTAAGATCCCCCAAGGACAACTTCCTTCACCCCAATCATCAATTGCAACTGAAGATAGCGAGGCAAATCCAAAGGATTAGTGAAGATGTATGCAACTTTCTGATATGTAGGAAAATACTCCAAGCTGAGAAGACCATCCTGGATGAGCTGCCTAATGAAGTGCATGTGGATCTCAATATGATTAGTATGCTAATAATCCATTGGGTTGTGAGAGATATGGATGGAACTCTAGTTGTCACAACAAAGAGTAGTGGACTGAGTGGAAGGGAATCTAAACTCAGTCATCAACTAACGAAGCCACTAAACCTCCTGACTAGTAAGAACTGCACCTCAATACTTAGCCTTTGTTGATGATAATGCAATAGTAGTCTGCTTCTTTCATGACCATGCAATCAGACCAAAACCAAGGAAAAAGGAAAAGCTATAAGTAGAATTTTAATCATTGACATCATCAACCCAATCTGAGTAAGTGAAGCCCACAATTTGAGATGCTCTTGATGTATAATGAATTACAAAATGAGTAGTTCCTTGAATGTATCTAATGATACACTTGGTGGCCTTCAATGAATCTCATGAGGCTCTTGTGAGAAGAGAGAGACAAGACCAACCACAGAAGAAATATCAAGATGATTATGTGTCAAGTACAAAAGACTGCCAACCAACTGTCGATACAAGGTAGGATCAATTGTAGGAGTAGTGCAACTGGTAGACAATACAACACTTGACTGAAATGGAGTGGGGTAAGGCTTGAAATTAACCATGCCAAACCTCTAAAGCAAATCAAGAGCATACTTTTGCTAGAAAATGAAGATACCCTCAAAAGTATGATTAATCTGAAGAACAACTTCCTTCACCCAATCATTGATCACAACTGAAGATAGCGAGGCGAAGCCAATAGTTTAGTGAAGATGTCTACAACTTGTTGATCTTTAGGAAATACTCCAAGATGAGAATACCATCTTGGATGAGCTACCTAATGAAGTGCATGTGGATCTCAATATGCTTAATACGCTGATGCTCCACTAGGTTGCGAGAGATATGGATGGCACTCTGGTTGTCACATCAAAGAGTAGTGGGCTAAGTGGAAGGGAATCCAAACTCAGTCATCAACTGAAAAAGCCATAAAACCTCTTGAATAGTAAAAATTGCACCTCGATACTCAACCTCTGTCGCCGATAATGCAATAGCAGTCTTCTTCTTGCATGACCATGCAATCAAACCAGAACCAAGGCAAAAGATAAAGCCAAAAGTAGACTTCCAATCATTGACATCATCAACCCAATCTAAGTCAGTGAAGGCCACAATCTAAGATGCTCTTGATGTATAATGAATTCTAAAATGAGTAGTGCCTTAAATGTATCTCAAGAAACATTTGGCAGTCTTCCAATGGTTCTCATGAGGCTCCTATGAGAAATGAGAGACAAGGCCAACCGCACAAGAAATATCAAGATGATTATGTGTCAAGTACAAAAGACTGCCAACCAACTATCGATACAAGGTAGGATCAACTGTAGGAGTAGTGCAACTAGTAGACAATACAACACCTAACTAAAATGGAGTGGGGGAAGGCTTTCAATCAACCATGCCAAACCTTTGAAGCAAATCAAGAGCATACTTCTATTGGAAAATAAAGATCCCCTTAGAAGTCTGATTAACCTGAAGACCAAGGAAGTAATGCAAAAGACCAAGGTTGGTCATATCAAATTGCTCCATCAATACTCGTTGTGTGCTTTGAATCATGGAAGTAGAACTCCCTATGAGATTCAAATCATCCACAAAGCACAAGAATGAGTAGATCCTCTCCATGTATCTAAGTATAAACTGTAGGATCAAAATGGAAATGAGTGTAGTTGGAAGCAAGCAAGAAGCTATCCACCTTCTCATACCAAGCCCAAAGGGCCTATTTGAGACCATACAATGAACATCGACGCCTACAAACAAGTGAAGAGTCCTGCACAAAACCTGGTGGCTGCTCCATATAGATCTCCTCATGAAGATCCCCATGCAAGAAATCACTCTTCACATCCATTTGATACATTGACCATCTTTGTGATGCAGTTATAGCATGAACAAGGTGAATAGAATCCATCTTGGCAATAGGAGCAAAGGTCTCAGAATAGTCAATTCCTTCAACCTGAGAAAACCCCTTTGCAATAAGATGAGCCTTGTACTTGTTAATTGAACCATCTGCTACATATTTGGTACGATACACCTACTTGCACTGAGCCAAATTTTTTCCATTAGGAAGAGGTACAAGATCCCAAGTATGATTCTTCATCAAAGAAGAATACTCATCAATCATAGCACTATACCACTTAGGAATACTTGAAGCATCTGAAAACTTTTGAGGATCATCTGAAACAAAATGATTCAAAAGACTAATTTCTAAAGTTTGAGAATGAGTATGGTGAGTGTCTATGAGATCACCAACAAGAGGACCAATCTCCTTAAGAGTAACACAAGCCCATCATGGCCTAGTGGGTGGATTAGGAGGAGGTGGATCAAGACTATCATCAAAATCTTCCTCAAGTGATAAAACATCAACTAAAGAAGATTGAGTTGGTTGTGATGAAGAAGAAGTCAAAGGAGGATCTGTTTGTGTGAAAGACTCATCAAACTAAACATCACGACAAAAATGAACCTCTGATGTGTTAGTATCAAACAATCTGTATGCCTTCACATCCTCACAATAGCCAAAAAAATGAACCATTGACTCTTCTTCTCCATCGATTTACACTGACCATTCAAAATGAATGCCAAAGTATCACTACCAAATACTCTGAAGAAGGATATATTAGGATTGTGATGAGACCAAGCCTCCTTAGGAGTCATATTCTGCACTACCTTGTGAGGCATATGGTTCTGAATATAATTGGCACAATTGTTAGCTTTATCCCAAAATACTGGAACCATGGACCTAGATTGAATCATATGATTGGCCATCTCCCTTAGAGTCCTTTTCTTTCTCTCCACCACACCATTTTGTTGAGGAGTGTAAGGAACTGTGTGCTGATGAAGAATACCATGCTCATTATAGAAATATTGAAATTCTTGATTGAGATACTCCCCCCCATTATCTATATGTATCCATCAAAGAGAAAAACCTGATTGCTTCTCCACAAATGTTTTGAAGGTCTTGAAGATGGTGAGAACCTCACTCTTGAGCTTTAGAAAGTAGACCCATGTGTGTCGAGAAAAATCATCAATGAAAGTAAGCACATAATTAGCCCCTAAAAAAGGAAGGAGTTGGGAATGACATGAGATCACTATGGACCAAATCAAGGGTTGTGGTTGCATGCGTAGCTTGAACCTGTATTGGAGTTAATTTTCACTCCCTTGCAAATCCCCCTTTTACACCCTTCACTTTAGAAAAACCAAATTTGACCAAGTAATTCCACGTTCTCATTATGAACTCCATCCACTTGGTGCTTGTTTTTAGCGTTGGTGGGAAAATTTATGTTGACGGCACATGCACAACGTGCAAATGTCTATGTGGCATGCTACCATCCTAACAAGATTCTTGCCTATGGAATATACAAAGGCATTGCATTCTCCATTGGCAATGAAACGTAACACACCTGTGCCTTCCTGTTGACCTTTGAACAACTCTATCCCTCCCATCTCATCTTCAAATGGCTATGCTTCACCTTTGTTGATGGGTGTTTTTGCACTTCTCAACATAGACAACACACACATGTACTACCTCTCTTGAAATGAAAATTTGTAACTAAGTTTTAGACAATCACCCCAAGGTATCTCGAGTGTCAGGTCATGATAGTGCAAGAACAACTTAGTTGTTTGTTGTGATTTACTGGCAATCACAAGGGGCATTTATGGTTGTCAAAGCATGGAGTTTTCTTGAGTCTCTAATGAAGTTTTAGATTTGTGAAAATGCATGAACAATGACAACAATGTCAAGACAACAGTCTAAAACTCGCTTCTATCATAAGATTTAGCTCTATAATGATGTTGGAATTGTATATTTAACTCAAATTTTAAAAGAAATAGCAAAAGGAAAAGGGTTTAGAAGTTTTTCCAAGTCTGAAACTATGTTGAACAGTAATAATGGTTGATGCTACAGTGGATAGACTTCCAAGCTGAGTTTTACTTAACCAGGGACAACCCACAGTATCATAAAACTAGTGCAATCTTCTAAAGCTTTCAGACTGCAACATGAATACTTAAAGCATACATATACATAGTTGAAGTTAAGTGCTCTAAATGAATTAGCTTAGACTAACTTTACACAACAATTTGTCATCAACAAATGGCCAAAAGTATGAGCTGAAAGTGCATCAAACACTATAACATACATCCTCCATTAAAGCTCAACATGGACTACTAACAAAAAATGAACTTAAACTGAAATAAACAATGCTGGAATTAAATTTTGGAGATGAATCATGCACACATAAAGAGAAATACACAAGAAACCATCAACTTAATGCTTTTCTTATATATATTGCAACAACATGTCTTTACACAACAATTCATCTCTCTCTTTGAAAATGAGAGGATGCCCCTATTTATAGCTTTCAAAAAGTAGAATGAATGGTCAAGATTCATTTACAATGAATGACTTAGATTCATTCTAATCTAGGGTTTCACCTAACCCCATATGAGTACAAAAGTTTACAATATAAAATAGACTATTTTGTCTTTTTCCTATTTCGTCTTGTAGTCTATTTTTTCCTCTGGGTACTTATTTAAAAATTCATCATCTATTATGGGATTTCCAGCTTCTTTCTGTAGAGTAGCATAATAAACAAACATTCCAATAATAGCCTAGAGTTTACCCATTCTGCGAAGTTTGATTTGGTGATGTGGAAGGTGATCCTCTTGAAATCATTTGCCACTTCCTCATGGTTCTTTACACATGTATCTCTTGCCTTAACCATCTATTTTGACTCCAAGAGAGCCCGTGCAACAAAATCCATAAAATCTGCCAGCAAAGTGTCATTGGCTCCTTGTTCCACCTTCTTGTGAAACTCCTGCTTCATTGCCTCTGGATCTAGTTCTTGGGTTGGAATTTTGTAGCCTGTCACTAATTCTAGGAGGTCATCCACCTCAACCAAGTTAGTAACAACACTGACATGGACATTGTCCAGTTCTATCAATGACCTCCCCAAAATTACCTTTTTGAATTCAAGATTATGCACCCAATTGTCGAGTAGGCCATGATCCTCTTTTGGTAAGGTCAGCTCTTTCTCCCAAATTTTTGTAGATAACTTAAGGATGCTCTGCATTTTGGGGTATGTGATCTTGTAGAGCTTGAGGAAATCCTTACATGTGCCTACCTTTGTCTCAATTGCTTTTTGCAGAACCAAATAATGGTTATGCATCTTGACTGCATAATGGATGCCCTTATCACCCATGTTGATGACTCATTTGAGCAATTATGAGGTAAACTTGGTCCAATTCCATACTTTCTCCATTTTATTAACCTCCTCCCTTGAGAGCGAGGCAGGTGCAAGAAATTATACTAGGGATTCCTCTCTCGATGCTGTCCACTATTGTATAAAGGCAGTTAACTCTGCCACCTATGCCTTCAACTCTTCCTTTGTAGATTGATCTTTATTCATTTGCTGCAGAATGGTGGACACAAAACCCTTATATTCATCAATCTTCTGTGCTCGAGATGCGGGGCCTAAATTAATGGTCGAAACCTGATAGTATTTACTCTGGATGGTGTCTGTATCCATGTCAATTGTGGGGATAGCTACCTGCAGTATTCTAGACCCAAAAACATTAGTTGTGATATGCAATCTAATCTCTGACTTCTTCTCCTTTCGTGTCTTTACTTGGGTTTGTGCCAGTATAACTGCTAAACGAGCCTTGGGGTCGACAAGTACTAGAGCTTTCCTCTTTAATTGCTATTCCAACCATGTAGAAACCTTTGTTTGATGGCTTGGAGATTCATCATTTTCTCCCTCTTCTTTCTCTTTTGATGGTCATTCCTTTTGTTTCTTTGGAGCGTCTTGGATGTTTTCTCCTTTTTTGTTCTACTCTTCTTCTTGTATCATGGCCTCCTCTTTATTAGGCTCAACAAATTTGACATTTTCTTCAACAATATCCTCTTCTTGTGTTGCCTCCTATTTTCTTCAACTTGTTTCTCAGGCTCAACAATCTTTTCTTCTACATTCTCTTCTTCTTTATCTTTTCTTTTCTCTTCCTCTTGGAGAATTTTTTCACGTTGTAGGCCCTCATCTTGGCTAGTTTGTGGAGGTTCATCATTTTTCTTTGCATCAATATCTATTTCAGTATTCCCTTCCTTCAAGCAATGCTCCTCTAGGTCTGCTTCCTTTTGTGTGCTCTTTGGGCTGCTCTCCCTCAGGTTCTTGGTTAGAGGTTTCAACCTCATAATAATCATCAAACTTACTTGTATCTCCTTCCTCAGGAATTGACTTCCCTTCTTCATCTAAAACTACCTCATCTAAATCAACCCCTAATCCTTCCTTAGGATGTTCAAAATAATATTCCCGATCAGAGTCCTCTGGTTCCTTGGCAGTATCCTCGGTTGCTTCTTTGGGTTGCTCTGCACTTAGTCTCTCCATCTCTTCAGAAATTTGCATTGTCGCTTACATATTTGGTGGTTTAGTAGGGGGTGGTGGGAGAGGTAGGGTAGCAACAAGTTGGGCCATTAACGCTTGGACTTGAGGATTAAGGATTGCCCCAAAGATCTCAGATGACACATTTTGCAAATAAGCGACAAAGGCATGCGACAGGGTGAGAGGTGCCATAGAGGTTGTTTGTAAAGAACAAAAAAGAGTAGAGAGAGTTGGCAGTGGAGGAAAAAGTGAGGAGGATGATAGTGGGGAAGTGATGGAAGAGGAAGAATCCAACACCACCACAAAAGTGGTCGGGGAAGCGAAAGTGAGGTGGATAGAGATGTCCAAAGCAGTCGAGGATGAGACAGGTAATGATTGGGGAGTGGAAGGGGATGGTGCAGTGGAAGTGGTCGATGAGAGTGTAGTGGAGGTGGTGGGTGGTGGTGAGCGAGGTCACTCAATTTTTTCCTCATCTTTGTGTGAAGAACCCTCCTCTTGAATGGTCGACATCTCGAGAACAAATGTTCCCGTTCTTTTTGCCTTCTTCAATGGCTGCCCTTCTACTGATTTCCTAGTGTACACTTTATGCATGGGATTTTACTCAGCTATATCCTTTCTCTTCCTTGATTTGGTGATGGGCAGAGACTTGGGAGCCTCACCTAATGAGCCCACAACAACACCACTATCTGTCTCACTCCGAAGCTCATTTTTAAGCTCCCCATAAGTTAATTCTGTGCCCTATTCATATAGTTGGGCTATCTGATCATCTATCCACTACTTGGTCATTTGTTCTATGGGATGGGTGATAGTATCCAAATCGGTGACCTCCTCCTCGACCTAGTCAATCACTAACAATGGGACATTGATTAGAGCATTATATTTTTCATCCAAAACATTGTCATCTTCGACAATTTGATCTAGGACCGGGTGAGTGTACTATCGTCCAACCTGTTTCTTCAATTTTCCAAGTGGATCCAAGCCTCCTCTCTATGCGTGTAATTCAAAATTATATTCTGCAAGCTCCTTCTTGGAGTACTCTGTGCAAGGAGTAGTAGGGAAAGAGTACATTCCTTGTCCAAACATGAGGGGATACTAAACCCCAACATGGTGCTTGTTGCTCAATAAAGTGTGGGTAGTTTGCAACTTCCGAGTAAGTTCCAACAATATGATTCTATCATTTGGGTAACAAGGTAGCTGATAGGGTCTTCCTGAGAATCCCTCTGCTCTGATGTATACAAATGTTGGGAATTGGATGAACAAATATCCAAAGCCCTTTATGATTGCTTTGGCGCTATGTGACACTCTTATGTGATAGTCTCCTGCAAGGGTCTGAATGATGTGCTCGATAAAAGCATAATTGACTCTCCTATTATCCTTCTTGAAGTTTCTATATTGCAGCAACAGGTAGCAATTGTATACCTTGAGCTACCTCTTCATTGTTCCCAGTGTTCCAACACAGTCTAATCCTTTATATGGGAACTTAATAGTTAGGTGGTAGACCAGATAAGAGGTCATGTAAAACTGTGAAGTCTTCTTCACTGCCATAAATTGATTGTGTAGATTCTTGCTTATCGTTTTGGCCTAATGGAACTTTCTGTTGTCTTAGAGAATCTCCTCTACAAAATAGAACATCCAATCCTCAAAGAATGAGGAAGTGGGGAGGCCCATCACTCTACTCAGAAGTGTGACTAAGTCATTGGGTTTATCTACGGAATCACTTCTATATGGTGTTTGAGGCACTTTATTGGTACTACCCTTCTTGTCCTTTCAACCATGTTTGATTGATCGTCCTCTTACAATCGATAAAATATTGCTGCCATAATTTCAAGGCAAACTCATTTTCAACTTCCTCCATCTTGTCAAACACAGGAATGCTAAATATTTTCTGAATGGAATGGGGAGATAGGTCTGCCAGTACTCTTCCATCCTCGATGACTATTCTTAGGTTCTGAGGTTGATAAAACTCCTGTCAAGTCATCACTAATTTTGGAGCAACAAGAGCAGGAGGAAAGCCGACTGCCTTTGTGAGTCCACTTTTCTTGATTCTTAGGGCCTCCTTTATGGTAGGATTGACCATAACCCTGGGTGTTGCCACAATACTGTGTCTCACTTTTGGGATGTGTTGATTTTTTCCTGAAATCACTACTTATAGAAAAACTAATGATTTAAGTCTTGAGAGGCTCCATCTAAATGGTTTTAATTGAAGAGGGATAGATAAGACCCCCTTAGATCAAACCCCCTTGGATAGAACCCCTATAGTATTAAATCATACCCAAAATGGAGTCTCCTTCACAACTATCAAAATGATGGAAAAAACCACTTTTTCTTTACCTTTTGAGCAATTAAATAACATAATTTAAAAAATATTATTTTCAGGATTGTAGCCCTTGAAACTAGCTTTCCAACAAGTATAGGTTTGATATATTTTCATTTTATCATATATTTAATTTTCAATTTTTACTAAACATAGGTTTTTCTCTGAACATCAAGCTCTTTGTTGTGCAGAGGTGGAAAAATAATAAACCATTGTAATTTTTTTTCAAAAAAAACCCATTCCCTAGATATTTATTTCCTTGTTTCACCCAAAAAAGAAAAATTAGATTTCAATATATACACAAAAAGTTAGGTTGTACGACACACACGTATGTCCAAATTATAGTTATAGTGACTTCAAAAATTAATTTAAAAAAAAATGCAACAAAAAATTATGAAAAAATATCCTTTCCCTAGATATTGATGTTGAGAATCTATATTCCAAAAATTAGAATTTAACCCTTTATAGAAAAAAAGTTATGTTGTACGACACAAATGTTACTTTCTGAAAAATGTTTTCTGTCTAAAACCATTTATTAAAGGAGATGTAGAAAGATTCATGATTTATTTCAAAAAAAATGAAAAAAAAAAAATTTAGAATCTACACACAAATTTCCAAAAATCACTAGTTCACATCATCTTCAAATTCTTTATGGTTTAGTTGCTATAGGTCTTAGAAGATGAAGGTTCAGTTAAAAATATTGATGCAAATGTCCATCTTGGGAAAAAAGTGAGACACAGTATTGTGATTTCTCCTCCCTTTGCTTGAATTCATCGATGTTGACATGCCCTAGATTAGTGTCAGTGACTTTTTCCCAGTTGGAAGTGATCTTCGAGGTACACTTGACCCCATGGAATTGGTATTTCATTTGCACTTTTTCCTCTTTCCCTCTGGGGGTCCTTGTTGGTTTCTTTCCTTTGTCTGTCTTCTCTGTGGGCTTCTATGTTGGTCCCTTAGTAGGTTCCATAAAACATGCACACAAAAGGTGCAATAAGTGCGTTAACATATTAGGAGGGAAAATTTTAGTTAAATCATACAAATTCATCCTTAATTGCATTCATGTATTCTTATAAGATTGTTACATTTATCATATTTCATCATTGACGCTCATTTGTGAATTTTATTGAAATGCGGGTCTGGGGGTGCAAGTTTTCATCTTACGAAAGTCGTCAGAGTGAATGTTGTAAGGAACGGCGCAAGGAAGATAGAATTCTAGAGACGACCACTCGATTATGAATTTCTGCAAGAATTGAGTAGCCAACAAATCCAGTGTGAAACTATTAGGCACATGCATGGATCTATGGTAGAGGTGTTTGGAATTATTTTCTCTAATCAGAGTTACCTTTTAAGCCTATGCGGGTGATTGCGGTGCATGAGATATGAGTGAGATTGTTGTTTTGGTTTAGCTAAGGTGCGTCCTTATGTGTGCAACGTTCCACAAGCGATGTTCCACATGACGAAACCCACAAGTCTCTTTGCTTGGTTAATTTTAATTTTTGATTAATTTGGTATGTGCATGGAATCACTCTTAATCATTTGCTTAAATTCTTTGATTATTTTGTGAAGTGCGAGCATTAAGTACACAGAAGTTGTGTAGTGGTGCACCGTTGAATCATTTCCATTAGATAGCTACTTGGGATTGGCGTTGTTCCATGAGGGGCAACCCGCATGTTGGAATCCGCACAGGGTTATAATTCAATATTTTCATTGTTTGCATTTAAATTTATGTCCACGACACTTGGGAGTTTGGGACCTGCATGGAAGGAGGGCGCATAGTGTTTGCTATGATCAATGGCTGTTGGAGGAGTGGTCTTGCGAAAATGGAGGCCTGTATAGGTGGGCCCACAATGACATTAGGACTTACAAATTCGCTTTCATTCTTTAAATGCATCCCAAAAATTTGTTGAAGTTAGTGCTTGCATCATTGGTTATTGGGCTTAGGCATTTGGGAAAGACATCGCACGGGGTCCATGAGGTGGGGTGTCAGGTTGGTTTTGCCGTTGGGAACGACGGTGGGCGAGCGGAAGCCTGCACACTGAAACCCATGGTGTCACCTTTGAAATGCTTTTGTTGACTTGGTAATTTTTCCATTTTGAGTACAAGTGTTAGGCTTGTGGTAGCACTGGGCGTGGGGACCACGTGACGAGAAGTTCTAAGGAAATTGGCCTTAATCATGACCAAAACAAGACGGGTTCCGTCAACGGTGGCCCGCAACAGCGAGTCTGACTCGAGGGTTTTCTTTTGGTTCAAAGTTTTTGCTTCAAGGAAACGATGAGTGCAATACCTGCACGACATAAATATATTGAGGCTTTGCCATTGTGAGTAGCCAAGAGGGCATGGGGATCTGCGTGGTGAAGCCCGCAAGGATAGTCCTGTGTGGACTTAAAAAACTTAGCAGTTTCTTGAATAATCAATGGTAGTGAAGTTCTAAGGGAGGGCTTCTATGAAAAGTGGGTTGTTGAACAAAGACCTCAAAGAAATAGACTCTCGTGAATGGGATTCCACTATCCCCCGAATGTTTGTTAGTTTTCTCTTTATTTGGTTGAGGGTTTGGGAGTCGAAGCATGAGAGTTGATAGATTGGGGGTGGTGACTGCTTTTGCTGCTTTGGATGGTATGATGTGAAAGGGAAACAAAGTTTGGGGTGTTTAGATCCTATCTCAATACGGTGTAGGGTTGGAGTTTAATCAAGTTTATATTTTGGATGGTTTCTTAAAAACCCTAAAGGCCAATCCTGTTAACAAGTTAAATAAATAGAAGCAAATGAGGGCATGGTTACACACCTGCCAATCATGGAAGGGAAAGAAGCAACTTAATATGGGTCTCCAAATTCTTTGTGCACGCGTGGTTGCTCCTCTTTCCTTTTGAATTTCAAGAAATTTAGGTGAAAATGACAGGCGAATAGGGGTTTTTATAAACTAACCTGCAATAAATGCCAAGCATTAAGTGAAGGTACGACAATAATTGGGTAGATGGAGTTGTGGAAACCTGCACCACGGAGGACAATGAGCTGAAGGCGACGTGGAAATGGATGATGCAGGAGCCACATTGTGGGCAGACGTAGGTGAGATGCTGTAGAGAATAAAAAATAGGGATGACAGTCCGCCAAGGGAGACCCACAATTGTGGACCCACAAAAAGTGAGGGATGATGCAACTCCTGAAGGATGGAAGCCCACAATGGAATTTATACAAAGGACAAAAACTTGATGAAACATGGGTGGGTGACAATGGTCAAGATGTATTTGGAAATTTCATGGTTCATGACCAACTTAGGCTCAAAAATAGGGGTATGTAAAATGAGGCAAAGGCGAATCGACCCGACGAAGGTGAAATGAAAAGAGGGGGTTCCCAGTTTAAACGGGGTGTGTGTGAAATAGGCACAACAAATGGTGACTCTGATGGGAGAACTATACTGAGCATTCCAAGGATAAGGATTCATTCGGAACCCAAAATCTCCAATTTCGTAGACCAAAAGTAGGTATCCTTAATGAACTCAAGGCTCAAAGGAGAACATAATCCTTAGTTGAATTAGGTCACCTATATCTTAGAAGCATGTGTGCACAGTGAATTTGTTTCCCTCCCTCAAAAACCATAGGGAACAGTGACCAATTGACCAGAGCAAGCTACATAGGTAATCTAACCCCAAAAGTAACTTGGACATTGCTTCATTGCCAGTCAGGCGTCCATAGCCCTAATGGAGTTGTCACTGCAATCCCCACAAACATTGCTTCTATTGTTAGTCGAGCATCCATAGCCCCAATAGAGTTGTTCACACACCCACATAGTTGCCTATTTTTTCAATATTTTCTCTTTTCTTTTCTTTTATGCTTTCTTTCGATACTCTTTTGCTCAACTACATAAGCAATGAAGATTATAGTGGGTTTGGAGACTGTAGTGGTCACTGGAGCAGATTTGAGATTTTTCACTTGCCAAGGCTTCATGATAACTGTCATATAGTTCATCAAGAGCATTTAAAATGTGTATTGCATGAGTCCCAAGATAACTAAGAAAGGATTCAAATAAGGTTTCTATTCTAGGTCAAACCAGAGTTTGGGTGAGGAGACTTGTTTCATAGAAGCTGACTAAGATCCTTAGTTACTCATGAAGACTTATCCATAGAACATAGAGGAATGTACAACAAAATGAGCCATTTGAGAAAGAAAAGCACAACCACTGTATCAAGATCAGACAACACCCTCAGCAAAACAGGGGCCGACAAAACAAATGAAAGCAAAGCAAAGCAAAACATAAAGCAAAATCCTACTCTAACTATATACAAGGGTGAGCTTGAACAACTCAGGTGAGGAAGTAATGCTTGAGGTACTGTCCATTGATTGGAAACATGACATCTTCTCTAGTGAGTGTTTTTAGGTGAAAGGCGTTATCTCCTAAGATTTCAAAAAATTGAAAGGGGCCAAGCCAGAGCTTGTCGAATTTGTCATGCCCCCCTTTCCTCTCATAGGCCTTGTCCCAACATAGGACTAAATCAACAATCCTAAAGGCCTTAACTTTGGCTCTGTGGTCGAACTATCTTTTGACCACACCTTGATAAATTTTCTACTTCTTCAGTACATATTTCTTCAAGGTGGAGCAATTTAGCTAAGTGGGCTTTGAGACATTCTCCCTCCTCATAATAGGTGTTGATAAATTGTAGTGTAGGAATCTTGAGGTGGGTTGGGAAAATAGGTTCTAGACCATAGAAGAGATGGAATGGGGAAGTTCCTAGGGTAGCTTTATGTCGAGTGTGATCTTCCCATAGAGAAAACTGCAACTGGGTGTGCTAGTCTTTTGGGTTGTTGTCTAACAACTTGCATATGACACTCAACAAGTTCTTATTTGTAGATTCAACTAACCCATTCCCTTGGGGGTAGTAATGGATGGAAATTTGAGTACAATCCCATAATAAAATTCCCAACTTGAAAACTTAAGGGAAGCAAATGCAGGACTATTGTCTCAGACTAATACAAATGGGAATCCAAAATGATTGATAATAAAACTTTCAAGGAAAGTAGTTACTAATTTAGTTGTGCATTGTTTACATGAAATTGCTTCTGTCCACCTAGTATAATAATTAGTTGTGATTAGAATGTACCTATGACCCACAAAGGATGGCGGGTTTATTGGACCAATGAATTCAAGTCCCCACTGAACAAATGGTCTTACCTCAGTGATTGGATGTAGCGAAACAACAACATACCTCTCCCTGGTGGCAGTCGTCTGGAAAACATGATAGGATCAAACATGATTGGGAGTGTCTTTGAATAGAGTCGACCAGTAGTATCCAACTTGTAGAATCTCATGGGCTATGGAAGGGCCAGATCCATGCCCCCTTTCAAACTCTTCATGAAATTCTTTCAACACTTCAGCTGCTTTTGTTTTTCTGAGGCATCTAAGGTAGATTCCCTTGTGATTTTTCTTATACAATATGGCTCCTTTCAACATATAACTGCTACTTTTTAGTCCCAGAGCTCATTTTTGGACTCCTTGCAATCGTGGTGGATATTTATTATTTAGTAAGTAGTATATGATGTGATCATACCATTCATCTAGGGAAACATCCTCCAAGTGGTATTATTGGACGGTGAGTTTTGGTTCTATTTTTGTCATTGTACGTGTGAGAGCTTGTCCTCGAACCAACTTCATTAGTTGGATCTCCATGTCATATTCTTGCAGCAGTGTAACCCATTTTTCTCTCCTTTCTCCTAGTTCATTTTGCATCAATAATATCTTGACAACAGGGTCAGGGATAATAGCAAACACTTTGTTTCTCAGAATGTAATGTATGAATTTATTGACTCCCCTAACTAGAGCATATGTCTGCTTCTCAACATTGTGGTAGCATGATTTTGCATCTTTTAACAGTGCACTCACAAAAGCAATAGGGTGCTCATTCCCTTCATCATCCTTTTGTGTTAGCATGATGGCACATGAGTGGTCTAAAGCAAAAGAATAGATATATAATGGATTTGAATAATCTGGGCTGACCAGCATGGGAGTGTCTACAATGGATCTCTTAATTTCTATAAAATCCTATTTAGCTTTTGGCGCCCACTCTACTTTGGTGTCTTGCTTGAGCATTGCATTCAAATGCTTTACTATTTTTGCGAACCCTATGATAAACTTCCTAACAAGTTGATTTTTCCAAAGAAGGATTTCATTTATTTTTTCTAATTGGAGGTTGAATTTTCAAGATGGCTTGAATATGCTTCGGCTCTATGGATATACCCTTTCCCGAGATCATGTGTCCCAACAATTTTCCTTTCGTTACCCCAAAGATACACTTCTTCAAGTTCAACGAGATACCAATTTCTCTGCATTTCTAGAATACTTTGTATAAGTTAGAGATGTGGTCCCCTTGTTTCTTTAAGAGCACTGTAAGATCATCCATGTAGATGATCATGCATTTTCCAATGAGGTCCTTGAAGGCTATACCCATTGCACACTAAAATTTTGCACCTACATTGATTAACCCAAACGACATCCTTCTGTATGTGAATGTTCCCCATTTTGTGGTGAATGCCATCTTATGCCTGTCTTCATACTACACCATCACTTGATTGTACCCAAAGTAGCCATCAAGAAACAACATCATTTGTGAACCATTTACAATTTTCAGCACCTCGTCTAATGAAGGCACCAGATAATTATCCTTTTTAGAAGCTCTGTTCAAGTTTCTGAAATCTACACATAGCCTAATTTCTCCATTCTTCTTTCTGACTAGAACCAAATTAGCCACCCATGTGGAATGTTTAATAGCGAAGATGATTCGGGCAGACAACAACTTCTATACCTCTTTGAAGATGATAGGTTCCAACAACACATTGATGGATGTTGTTGCTGCCTTAAGGGATTTACATCTGGCCAGAGGGGAATGGTATGAGTGATGATTGACATGTCATACATTTTGAGGTTTTCATACCCCCAAGCTATCACATAATGGTAAGTATATAATGCCTCAACGATTTTTTTCTTTTCTATTAGGGTGTAGACCTTTCCGATAGAAATTTTTTTAACATCTTTTGTAGTACCCAAATTGTGAGCATCACACTGGTTGTCTATGGAATCTTTCTTGGTTTGTTGGTCCTAATCTCTTATGTGTTCTAGGTCAAATATTCTTTCTAACTGGACCATACCCCTTGCTATTGTGTTTCTTTTCAAGTTGATCACCCTTTCTATATCTAGCTCTGCTTCCTTGGGTTCTACTTCATCTATGATCTAGGAGGTGAGTAAATCAAAACTAGTGATGAAGTCAAACACTTGGAAGTTAGTTACGCTATTGGGCACTGACGGGGTAGGGGTGAGTTCTATAGTGAACTTCTTCAAACCAGTCAAGGAAAAAGTTTGTAGGGTGCTAGCGGCTTGGGCTAATGCATCAATAGTTTGATTTTTGCTACAAGGAATCAATTGGATGTTAAATGCATATAACCCCTCTATAAGATCCCATACTCTATTCCTATAGTTTGCTAACCTCTGATCATGACATGAGTACAATTTTGTAACTTGCTTGACAACTAGTTTAGAATCTCCAAATACTTGTAACATTTTAACCTTTTTCCTCAATGCCATAAGTAACCCATGAACTAATGCCTCACATTCTGCTACATTATTGGTGAAGTAAAATTGCAATCTATGAGCAATGAAGTAAGTCTTACCTGATGGAATAATTAAATCGAAGCTTGCTCCCGCTCCTTGTTTGGACTTGGATCCATCAAAGCGTAACATATAGAACTTGGAGGGACTTTTTCCTTTGGAGCCAATTGAACATACTTCTTTTCTTGGGTGCATGTCTATTTTTGCACCATTGGGTGACTGTTTGCGTTTGGGATGGTCTTGATCTTGTTGTTCCCTCAAAATCTCCTTTGGAGTGATTTTCCTTTTGATATGATCCACAACTATTTGGTACTGTATACACCTAAAATCGGTCAGTATAATTAATTAATTAAATACGAGGTATTTAATTAATAAACCTCTTATTTCGTATACTTATAAATAAATTCTAAATTTATTTATATAGTTCACATTTTATAATTCTTCTTATCTTAAATCATATTCCTCTAATATTAATTAATTAAATAAATTCAAATAGTTTGTTTTATTTAATTGATATCTTCTTACTAAATTTAAATTCCAAATTTGAATTTAGTCACATGTCTACAACTTTTCCTCTTGCCACCTCATCATTTCTCATGAATTTAAATATCCTTAATATTTAAATGGGCTTTTTCCTCAACAAATTTTGAAACAAACTTGAGACACTTGGCTCTTCCATTTCATTTATTTTCTCCCACACATGGCAAAGTGTTCTATTAAAGGGAACACTCTCCATGATTCCCTCTAACTTCTTACTTCTCCATCGTTCATCTCTCCACCTAAAATCCCGACTGTCGGTTGCTGCCACATCAAAATATGCCTTGGAAATCCTATAAATGCAGTCTCATTCTACAACATTTGATATCCCATCTTTGAGCAATCTTACTCTGCAAAAATTACATTAGAGCACTTTGAGCATTTAGAGCATTTGAGCATTTAGTAATTAGCATTTTAGAAGCATATTAGTTTACAATCATGGCTTAGTTATTAGCTACATTTCCATTATCATAGTAGTTTTTATACATCATTTGCATCACAAAATCTAGTATCATATCATTATCATCATATCACTCATCAATCATATAGGTTATCAAACATGTAGAAATAGATTTCTTGCATTTTCTAGCATTCCATTCTTCAGGTTGTCATTCTAAAAGGTCATAAGTGAATATACAATCTGAGAGCCATTATGATTCCATGAATCCTTGAAGATAGGAAACAATGGGATGACTTTAGGGAATTGGTTTTGTTTCAATTCGATTAATTTGCTATTCATTTTCTCTAATATAATGTCTCATTGCTTGTGTGATTTTGTTGTGCATTTACACATTTTACTTCACACATAAATTGGCGCCCATCGTGGGGCCTAGCCCCCTTTTTTTTATTAACATTTTTTGGAAAGTTTTCTTACAGATCTAGATGTGAACTCTTGTGTAGCGCATCTGTGATTTCTTTCGGCTTATACGAAACATCTTTTAGCGCATCCAATTCCTATTACGGTGCATCTAGAGTATCTTTCAGTGCATCTAGCTCATATTTTAGCACATTCAGGGGGTCTTTTTAGCGCATTTGGTTGATAATTTAGTGCATACAATAGTTTTTATAGTGCATTCAATAGTTCTTTTAGCGCATCTGTGTGATCTTTTAGCGCATATGATTCCTGTTTTAGCGCATCTAGTTTACTTTGCAGAAATTCAAAATTCTGAGAACTGGTCTTTTGTTTTGCAAGTACTTTTAAACGCTGTCAAAGATAATTATATCAAATTATTGATGGTGTTTACAGGGGTTGGAGTTATTTTAGTGCTTTCTTTTGATTAAATTAGGAATCTAGTTTAATTAGAAGGTTAATGAACCCCTTGTCTACTATGTTTGTCAAGTGATAGGCCTATGCTCTCCCCTTCACTAGGTGACCAAAATGCTAGACTCACTCTTTTATGTTTTGATAAAAAAACATAAAAGCCAAGTTTTTCAACCCACTATAGGAAAAAGTAGTCACCCTATAGGAACGACCTAAGTGGGAACAACTAAAGCCAAGTTTTCCAACCCACTATAATTAAAAGTGAATTAAGGGAAACCCGCAATTCAACAGTAGTGTTTAAGATAACCATCCCAAAATCCTTTGTTCTAAAGGTTGGGAAGTCTCCTGAGGGAGTTTATCTATTGCTGCATCAAATATAAACCCTTACTACGAACCTTAAGTGTAGAAGCCAGTTGAGTTAGTCTCTGAACACTTATAATAGCACAGTGCAAGGGGAGGGGAGAATCTGCCCCTAAGATACTCACCATATAAGTATCAGGGATCATTGCCCAAAATTGGAGGATTCAACTTTGGTTAAGACCTAGGAAAGGCAAAAACATAGGCGCCCTCTAGGGGGTGACATGGCTGTGTGAGCTGACATAGTTCTAAGATGTGGGTTGTGGTATTTTAAGTGACCCTTGACATTAGAAAAGTGTTTGATTTGTTTGCTCTTGTGTTATACCTATGGAAATCAAAGGAATCAGACCAAATTCTTGAACATACACTCAATGTTTAGTTCCTAGGTTGGAAACAATTGTTGTACAACTTGCTGCTGTGTTTGGAGTCATTGTTCAAGAAATCATCCATTTAAAACACTTAATTCACATAATTCACAGACAAGGAAACCAAGCAAAATTCATTTTTCAAAAGATTATACCTTGGAAACATTCAATTTCACTAATTTAAAATCAAAATAACCAGACATAATTTCAAGAACACTGAACACTTCTAGATTAGCGCATGCATTCTCTATTTCAACGCATTCACAACATTTTCTAGTGCATTTAAGGAATTTTCTGGCGCATTCACAACATCGTCTAGCATATTGAGTCCATTTTGTGGCACGTCTAGGGGATAGTATAACGCATCTGAGTCATTTTCCAGCACATATAGTCCATTTTCTAGCACATCTAGATCATTTTCTGGCACATCTGTTCCATCTTCTAGCACATTTGCAAATCCTTTTAGTGCATTCACCTATAGAGAATCAAGTTGAAATCACATTTAGGGGTAGTCTAGCGCATCATTGGCTTGTTCTAGCACATCTAACCCATTTTCTGGTGCATTTGAGTCATTTTCCAGCGCATTGAGTCCATCTTCTAGTGCATTCAGTACATTCTTTGATGCATTGAGTCCATCTTTTAGCACATTAAGCCCATTTTCTGGCGCATCTAGGGGACAGTCTACTGCATCTAGTCTTTGTTCTAGCGCATATGTGCCATCTTTTAGCACATTCATACCCTGTTTTAGAACGTTTAGTAAATTCAAAACCAAAGAGTTAACTTCACCATCTGTCTGTTAGTTTGAACCAGAATTAAGGATCCTTTTCAAAAAAAAAAATATTCCTCAGTCACCACAGTTTCTTAAACTTGTTGAAACTGGTCTTTATAAGTGAAATTCTTCAAACTAAACCAAGATCTAACATCTTAAAGTGACTTAATCATCAAACCTATCATCTACGATTATTAAGCTAAGTTTCATCATCAGGATCTGCCATCCTTCATCACAAAACAATGCTATATAATCAGATTCAACTCAGTCTCATCAATAGAATTTGTCATTCTATTTGATTTGGTTATTATCCTTGGTACTTCTCAAACAAAGATCAAATTTTAGTCAAATTATAACACTTGTATGCCCGTTCAAACAAGATACCAAAAGCAAAAACTCAAGGAAAAGGAAATTGAAACTCAAAACACCATGGCTGAAGGTGAAGAAAATCCATTCCATAGATTCCATCAACCTGAAAATGATGAAATTAATGAGGAAGACATCCAAACAACACAACAAGATCCCAAATTCCATAAATTCATGGAAAATAATTTTGAAAAAGATGGAGAAAAATACTTCTTAATGCTGGCTAACAAGGTATCAAACTTCCACATGAGTTTGATGTTAATCAACTGAAAGGAGCACCCAAAAGGACTGAAACTGATCCACCAAATATAGATCCAGTGGCTACCTTAACTAATTAAATGAAAATCTCCAATAACAGATTCAAGACATGCAAAGAGGAACCACAAAAATATACTTGATACAAGATATCTTCCCATATCCTTTTGATCAAACTATTAATATGATTCCTTTTCCCAAACATTGTGAATTTTCAAAGTATGATAGATACAATGGTAAAATAGGTTTGATAGATCATGTAAGGGAATTTCAAACCATGATCCTTGAATTTGCACATGAAGAGACTTATTTGATGAGATTGTTTCCCCAAAGCTTATGTGGACAATGCATGGAATGGTTCTCCAAACTTTCACCAGGTATTAAGACCTTTGAAGAGTTGGTTAATAAATTCATCACCCAATACTCCTACGACATCCAACGTGAGATAACCATGAAATACCTTTGCAATACAAAACAAAAAAAGGGTGAATCATTCCTCATATTTTTACAAAGATGGAGAAGATTTTTTGCAAGATATGCTCGTCCCATACCTGAAAAGGAAAAGATGGAAATCTTCATTAAAAATCTAAATGATGAGATGAGCTATAGACTTGAATTGCAATGTCCACCTACCTTTGAGAAAATGATTGAAAATGGACTCAAAATCAAAGAAGCCTTGGTCAAAAGAGGAGTCATAAAAATTTACAATGAGGGAAACAACTCAACAAATTCTTCCAATAATTATAACAACAATGATAAACCAAAGTTTTGGAAAAGAAACAAGAATGCTGGTAACAATGATGCTGTACCTGAGACACAAAATGCAAAACGAGTATTTAACTAGACAAAAGCTGCCACCAAGACCAATCAAAACAACAATCAAAACAACAATCAAAACACCAATCAAAAACAATAATCCAAACAATGATGAGTCTAAACCACTACCATATCGAACATCATCAAATCAAAGAAGATTTACACCTTTGGGACAATCACTCGAATCAGCATTAAAGGAGCTTTTGCAGCCAAGGTTATAACATTACTAGAGGCACGAGATTGGGAACCAAGGGATAAACCTTCATGGTGGAATGATGCACATTATTGTTACTTTCACAGAAACAAAGGCCATAAAACAAATGACTGCATGCAACTGAAACATTTGGTACAATATTTGATTGATAGAAAGGAAATATTTATAGGACCCCAAAAAAATGTTGATCATGGAGCATTCAAGAATCCTTTACCAAATTAGGAAAAGGGGGAATCCTCTTCATCAAACACCAAAGGAAAAAATGTGAACTATGTTTATGATTATACCATTCTCCATATTGAGGTAGTTGAGGATCAAACTAGTGACATCAAAATCAAGGGCCAAAAAGACATTATTGCAGCTGAGAATCAAAGTAATGACACCACAATTGAGTAGGAACAAAGCATTGTTACAAATGAAACTCATCTTCATGACATCAACACCAAATCACATCAAATTAATGATATTGTACCAATAAATATGATCACAAACTTTTTTGCAACTTATAATCAGATTAATGTCATTAAAATCAGAGAAAAACAAGATTATCAACTAGTCAATGCAACCACAAGAGGGCAGGAAAAAGTAATATTGAAAGGAGCTACATTTAAGACACTTGCTGCCCCTGAAACTCAATACAACATAGTTGATCAATTGCAGAAAATCCCAGCTCAAATATCAATATTGGAACTCAAAATTTCACCAGCTCACAAAGAAATTCTAGAACAAGCTCTAGTAGCCACCAAATTACCAAATGATTTGGAAGTTTTCCAATTCTAAGCTATGGTGGAACACTTGACTGCACCTCATTGCCTATTATTTTTTGAAAATGATGATGTATCACTCACCCATCCACATAATATTGACCTCCACATTGAGGTTTTAATTCACAAACACTGGGTCAAACGTGTTCTAATAGATGGTGGAGCTGGCCTAAATATCTGTACTTTAAAACTTATTCATGCACTTGGATATTTAGAAAATGCAATTGATGCTAGAAGAAAAATCACTATAAAAGCCTATGATGATGAAGAGAGATCCTCCCAAGGATTAATTATGTTACCAATTCAAGTGGGACTGGTTGTAAAAGATATAATATGCCAAGTGTTAGAAAAGGAGTTGACATACAATATACTCTTGGGATGTCCTTGGATCCATGAGATGCAAGCAGTGCCACAACATATCATCAATGTTTGAAATTTCCCTATAATGGACAAGAAATTACTATTTCAGCTGATTCCAACAATCCATAATATTGCAACACGCTCAAAACAGTCCAAGATAATTTTGTGCCACATAATAGGGAAGCTCCCACTCCTAGTTCATCCAACAATGAAAGACAATTAAATTTCTTGTCAAATCAACTTGAGAAAAAAGACCAATCAAAAGATAAGGGTATCAGCGATTCTACTCCATCAAGTAACAAAAGTCAATTAAATTCTTTGTCAAATCAGCTTGAGAAAAAGGTTCAGTCAAAAGACAAAGGTGTTGGTGATCCTACTCCATCGAATCATGAAAGTCAACTCAATTCCTTATCAAAACAATTCGAGAAAAAGATCCAATTAAAAGATAAAGGCATGGGGGAATATTCAATTGAGCAATCCTTGTGTCTTTCACAGCTACTATCTTCTCCTATCATATGGGCAGCCATGAACCTCAAGACAACAATCCTTACAACCAACCACACTCTTTGATGGTAAGTTTATAAAAGCAGGCACTTTAGTGGATGAATAAGAAGACAAGGATGTTTTAAATTGGCTGTACAAAGATGAAGAAGCATCACAAGCATCAACTTCCAATGTTTTAACAGAGCCATATGGTAAAGGTTTTATAATCTTAGAGAAGATGGGATATGATGGAAAGGGTCCAGTTGGAAAAAGAAAAGAGGGTATCATAGAACCAATACAACCTATTATAACCAATTCAAAGGACAAAACAAGGCTATGATACAAAGAAGAATCAAAAGAAGAAACCATGTAGTAGATTGTTGAGAGAATCCTCCAATTGCGAGATAGTTCTGAAACAAATTCCAGTGAGTATGAATGGGACTCACTCTCTAAAGAATCTTGTCAGGATAAATAAATTGATGTGATACAAAGGTATGCACCAACCCGTATGGAGGGACAAATCTTGAGTTCTAGACCTCTTGAATTTGGATCACAACATATCGATGACTCTAGCAAAGACAATTAGACTTCGAGCGAGATAGATCCTTTAGAAGAGAGTAACATCATAGAGCTTGATATTGCTATCGAACACTTTGATGACATTGCCATCATGAGACTCACCCCTTTTGACCTTAACCAATTTGATGATTCCTTACCATTGGTACACCCTGAACTAATTGATTGGGATCAAACCAAGCTGCTTGATATCCCCATCTTTCCAAATGATGATGCGATTGTGAATTTCCTTTGCTATGATAATCCTGAAACATGTTCCACTAGCGAATCTCATAACGAAGCTTCAGAAAAGGGGAGAGCTAAATCTCTCAGCTGCAAAATGAATATCAAAAATAGATCTAATGGTGAAAACCATTTAATGGCAGTATTAGATCAAGAAAAAGTAAAAATAAAGAACGCGTCTAATGGTGAAAACCTCTTCGAGGCACCGAAAGATGGGAGATTTGACACTCTTCTTGAACACTATCATGAGAGATCTTCAGTATTGGTTGAGCCCACATAATCCATCAAAATTGGTACAACTGAAACAGTGAAGACCCTACATCTAGTAGCATCCATGACTGAGGAAGAAAAACCAAGCTTCACCAAATTCTTTAAAGAGAGACAAGTCAACTTTTCTTGGTCCTACGCTGACATGCCAAGCATAGATCCAGATCTTATCATGTACCATTTATCCCTACCACCTGGAGTGAAGCCAGTGAAGCAAAAATTGAGAAAAATGCATCCACACATTGCCCTTATGGTGAAAGCTGAATTGAAGAAACTACTTGATGCAAGATTTATTCAACCCATTGATTATGCTGAATGGATATCAAACATTGTGTCAGTTTCAAAACCAAATAACAGTATCATGATATGTATGGATTTCAGAGACCTTAACAGGGCTTGCCCGAAAGATGATTTTCCTTTGCCTAACATTGACATAATGTAGATTTAACAGTGGGTCATGCAATGCTATCACTTATGGACAGATTTTTAGGTTACAATAAGATAAAAATAGCACCAGAAGATCAAAAGAAAACAACATTCACATGCCCATGGGGTACTTTCTGTTGGAACGTCATGCCTTTTGGGTTGAAGAATGCTGGGGCTACTTATCAGCATGCAATGAACACCATCTTTCATGACATGATGCACACCTTTATGGAGGATTATGTAGATGACTTGCTAGCCAAATCATTCACTAGAGAGGGACATCTGGAAATCCTAGACAAAAAATTCACCAGGTTGGAGAAATTCAATGTGCGGTTAAACCCCAAGGAATGTGTATTTGGCGTGACATCAGCTAAACTTTTAGGATATATAGTATCAGCTAAAGGCATTGAGGTGGATCCTACAAAAGTCAAAGCCATTATGGAGATGCCTCCTCCCAAGAATATCAACCAACTTAGATCTTTACAGGGATGATTTAAATCTATTAGAAGGTCCATTGCACAATTGGCAGATAAAACTCATCCTTTTAATCACTTACTACACAAGAATGTTTCTTTCAAATGGGATGAAAAATGTGAAGCAAATTTTAATCAACTGAAACAATATTTGATGTCACCATCCATACTAGTATTGCCAACTGAAGGAAAACCATTATTACTCTACATAGCAACAACACAGGTATCTTTGGGTGCTCTATTGGCACATGAAGACTCTGTGGGAAAAGAAAGGGCTATTTATTACATCAACAGGACCTTGAATGGCTATGAAATCAACTACACATTTATTGAAAAAGATTTTCTGATGGTAGTATTTGCTACTCAACAACTAAGACACTACATGTTAACCCACACCATCAAACTCATAACAAAAATTGATCCATTGAAGTATCTACTCAACAAAGCTGCCCTAACTAGAAGACTAGCCAAGTGGGTAATGATATTGAGTGAGTTTGACATCTAGTATGTGGACAAAACAAAAATTAAGGGCCAAGTGATAGTAGATCAATTAGCTGAAGCACCATTACAAGATGATCATCCAATGAACATTGAGTTTCCAGATGCAAATGTCCTTATTGTGTCAACACAATAGTGGATGCTATACTTTGATGGATCTTACATGCAACATGGGTCGGGTGTAGGAATATTATTTGTCATGACTTAAGGACACACAATTCCAAAGTCCTACAGGTTAATGTTTCCTTGTACTAACAACACAGCTGAGTACGAAGCACACATCATTGGAATCAAGGTGGAAGTTGAGTGGAAGATCATGGAGTTGCAGGTCTATGGTGATTCCCAACTAGTCATAAAGAAGGTGAATGACTATTACCAGAAAAAAGATGACAAATTGATGTCGTACAAAATAATGGTTGATGACTTCAAGAAGTAATTTGTGTAGATCAAATTTGAGTAGATTCCAAGAGGGGACAACAAAGCCGCTGATGTTATGGAAACCATTACCTCTCTCCTACAAATACCTGAGAAATGAGCTTGTTATGAGCTCATGGTGGAACAACTGTTTAATCTTTCCTATGATAACCTCAAATCCAAAGTCATATACCATCTAGTTGAGGCTGAGGCTTCTATCTATGGGAAGATCTACACCTATATGAGAGATAATACCCTACCACTAGATTTATCCCAAAACTAGAAATGCAACTTTATTCGACAAGCAGCTTGACATACCTTGATAGCCGATGTACTTTACTAAAGAGGTCTTGATGGTACTCTCCTTCGTTGTCTTGAATGTAACGAAGCTGAAACCACTTTACACGAGGTTCATGAAGGTATATGTGGAACTCATTCAAGTGGACTAACTCTTGCTAAAAAACTCCTATGCTTGGGGTATTATTGGCTGAATATGGAAAATGAGTCTTTTCAATTTGTCAAGAAGTGCCAAAAGTGCCAAGTCCATGGAAACCTGATACATGCACCAACACATGAATTGCAACCATTTGCATCAACATGGAATTTTTGTCAATGGGTACTTTACCTTGTAGGTAAGATTCATCCATTGTCCTCCAATGGGCACAAGTTCATCATCATGGCCACATAGTACTTTACAAAGTGGATTGAAGTTGTTCCCTTAACCACAATCATTGGAAAAAAAATTGTATCCTTCATCCTAAATTACATCATCTGTCGGTATGGTATTCCTCAATCCATTGCCATAGATAATGGTAGACCTTTCAAGAATCAGGATGTCCAAGAACTTTGTGAAAGGTTTCATATCCAACATCAATTTTCTACACCTTACTATCCTTAGGGAAATGGCCAGGCAGAGGCCTCAAACAAAACCATTTTTAAAATCTTAAAGAAAACTGTTAACGATGCTGGACATGATTAGGACATTCAACTGAACCCTACTCTATGGGCTTAACAAACCAACATCTGTACCCCGATAGGAGCTATGCCCTAGGCTATAGTCTATGGATTAGAGGCCATTTTACCTATTGAGGTCGAGCTACCATCACTCCGAGTGTCTTTGAAGGGAATTACCTTAGAGGAATATTATAGAGTATCCAGGATACAAGAGGTGGAATTGTTGGATGGGCATCGTCAATATGCAGTTGATCACCTAAAATCCTATCAATAGAGGATGTCACAAAGTTATAATCATAGAGTAAAACCAAGAACATTTCAAGTTGATGACTTGGTCCTGAAAGAAAATCCCTGTAATCAATAGGATAGAAAAAAGAAGGGAAATTTTGAACCAGATTGTCTAGGTCCCTTTGTCATTATATCAGTCTTTGGATTTGGAGCATATCAGTTGTCTACGCCTGAAGGAGACATATTTGAAGAACCCATCAACAAACTACATCTCAAGAAGTTCTACACCTAATTCATCCAGTGCACGGTAAAAGTCCTAAAAAAATATTAAAAAAATTAGAAAATGTCCTAAAAAAATGGTCACCTTGATAAAAACCTAACAAATAGGCATCTTGGTGACAAAAAATAAAATAAAAAAAGTCAAAAATACAAAAAAATAAAAAATACAAAAAAAAGTGAAAAATCAAAAAAATCAAAAAATCATTAAATTTGAAAAAATGCAATAAAAACAAGTACTGAAAACCTGGCAACAGGCACTATTTGTGATTAGATTATCTTTTCCATCTATTTGAGCATGTGCTGACCATTCGCTTTCACAATCATTCTGCCTGTCATCAAAGAAACCTCATGTAAATATCCTAGCATTGTGATCGTGTCTCACCTTGGACTAGGGGAAAAATCCTGAGCTCACTGGGGGCGATAAAATTTGAGCTTAAACCAACATAAAAACAATACTAACACAACGCCACAAACACAATGATCATAGAACAACCTAACATTGAACATCAATCAAACTTTACACATCAGCCATCCAAATCAAACGACAAAATCAATCAAGGAAAATTTAAATGGATGATGTCTGAAGCATGGTATTATCACATTAGCATCAATGTTCAATTGTTGTACTTTGATTTTTGTTATCATTTCTCCGGAGTAACTTAATGATGTCTTGAACTAGAGGAGCTAGGAAGGAGAATGCTATTTTCTTTGTCTATTGTCTGTGAGTTAATCATTACTACTGTGCAAATTGTTGTGAGACGTGCTCTACAAAGTATCACTGATGACATTTCAATTTACATAGGAAAACGATTAACTCTTGTCTGTTTACAACAAGAAATTCTCAGGTCATCTCGGTTTGATTATACCTAGATGCTTGTGTTAACTTGTAATATCAAAAATCATGGAAGTAGTACTCAGGTCATCATGGTCTAATTATACCATCGATATTTGTGCTCACTTTCAACATTTTAAAGGCTCAATGATGACAAAAGCATGACAAATCGGCTGGAATAATGACAACATTTGCATATTTAGATCTGCATGGTTAAGTTAGATTGCATCCATGTTAGTTTTGAATCTACAGTATATATTTTCCAAGGCTGGCACAATTTTCAAAATGGTGTTATCTCTATCATTAATGGGTTGAGTACATTTGACATTAACAAAAACATACCGTTCTCATGTAGTTGCATAATCATTTGCATATCATACATACATTAGAAAAAATTATTACATCATTCATCCATCCATGCATTACATCATAATATTTGCATTAGAAAACACAAAAAGGAGTGCATTGCATCTCACTTGCATAATCAAATTCATCCGATATAGTATAAAAGTACATTATATTCACACTAAAGAATACAAGAACATAAGGGGCATCATATTTCATTTGCATCCATCTCAAAGCATAAAGCATCATGCATAAGAAAATATAGAATCATCATCCATACATCATCATAACATCATTGCATCCATACATAATCATGTCATAATCATATAAACATCGTATAAGCATCATAAGATAGAAATTAAATGCATTCATCATAGGAATCCATCATAAACACACATAAACACATATAGATTGCTAATCATCACTGCATCTCATATAAATCTCAAAATAATAATGTAAAGTGTACAATGATGTCCAAATATGTGGAGAGATATAACATCAAAAAAATGGCAGAAACTATAATGTCTCAACTAAATCAGTGTACACATCATCAAATGTCTCAAATACATCATGAGTGATCATAACAAAGGCTATGTGCTGCTGCCCCCCAACAATGCTAGCCCTATGCCTCCTACTGCTGCACCTGAGGATCCTGCCCCTAGATCTCTGCGCAGTGGTCCAAAGACACCTTTGCTGGTTATCCTGGAATGACTGCGCGCACTGGTAGACTGAGCATAACTGACCCGATGCTTTGGAGGAACTACCTCATGATATCGTCCCCAGTAGTACTTGACCTCCTTGGTAGAGTGTTGTACCTCTCTTGAGGTAATCTGTCTTTGATTTACCCTCGGTAACTCTCTGCAGTCTCTCTGCCATGCCCTCTGCCTGCTCACACCGCTATCTCAGGGTATCTCTCTCAACTGTGAGAGTGGAAATCTGTCCCTCTGCTTTTGGCTATCCCTGTATCTGTACTAGCTGACCCTATAGAGTCTATACCTGGGCCTGTAAAGTAGCTATCTGAGCCTATTGCTACTGTGAGGGCAACCAAATCTGAATGTGCTGCTGAACTGCAGCCACCAAGGATCTCCTCATCCGATCCACTCACACATCTAGCATCGGTCCACCTCCACCATCACCTCCATCTCCTCCATCTCCATCTCCACCATCCCCACCATCCCCACCACCTCCATCTCCCCCATCTCCATCCCCATCATCACTGCTCTCTCCCTCCTCCTCCTCCTCCTCTCCTCCACCCATCCTCTCTCTCGGTGTCTGATCATCTAATAAAGGTGTTGGCTCGTCTAGACCAAAAATCCTCAAGAAAGGATGTGAGAAGAAGTAATGAGCATACTCCTATGATACGATGACCTCTATAATCTCTGGATGGTACTCCCAAATAACTGCCTATAACCCTTGGTACTCCTCAACCACTACATCATATGATAGACAGGGTCCCCACTCTGGAATGTCATGTTGTCGGCGTGCATACAAAGCAACCCCCTGGGGAATACCTTGTACCTGCTCGTACTGTTGCAAGACCCTGCTAAGAAGGAATCTCTCTATCACAAATTGGGTCCTCCCAATCAAATATCTGGAAGTGCATACATAGGGCATCTATGTGTCATCCTCTGGCCACTGCTCGCAGTCTAAATACAACCTCCATGTCATGGTATCAAGATCATCCAACACCCTCCGCCAGTACTCTAATTTTCCCAACTTATGTTGGAGAACTGGACCTGTATATCCATGAACGTATGGCCTCCCTACTGGACATTGTCTCTTTGCCACTGGATGAGTAACAACTATGTGCTCCCATGCCCATACCTGTAGTAGTGTCACTCCAGATGACAAACTGGCCCCTCTAAGATAAACAACCTGGTGAAGATCATGGTATAGATGTGCAAGCATACAGGATCCCCATGCATATCTGGTCCCTTGCATAATCACGCTCTCCAAAATCTGACCCCAACTAACTGAGAGTCCCTTCGACCTGTGGTCGGGACATAGAAATCCTCCAATAAATCCAACAAGAACACATGGAAATGTCACGTAGGCATCAACCATCTCTCGCCATGGAATCTCATAGACACAAATATGATCATCCTCGAAGAATCTCTGTAATGCATATGTACCTCCCTACTCAGTGGAATCATACACAACTAGCTCTTTGACAACATGAATCCTTAGAATTCGGTAAACATCCTCTGGTGTCACTGTCATCTCACTAGTGGGTAGGTGAAAGGTGTTATGGCCATTGAGCCACCTCTTTGCCAAAGCAGTTAGAAGTCCCTTGTTAATCCTATGCCGGGGCATATCTATCAAAGAAGTCAATCCACATCATCCAATCACATTTAGATCAGCTTGATCCAAATGTGGAATCAAATCCTAGGTCCTCGGGAAATGCTCCCAAGACTGAAGGGTCCTCGAAGGCTCCTATCAATATAACATATCACAAATCAACAATCTTATCAATCAATCAATATCAATCTAATCAACTCTGATGAGATTTTGATTACATCTCGTGAGCATCTTTCATTGATCCTCACCTATCATGAGGTCCATCATCATTATCCTATCATGAGGTCAATCATCATTATCATATCATTTAATCTCACCTACCATGAGATCAATCATCATATAATCTATCAACATCATCACACATCATTAAATCAACAACTAATGGGATCATCAATCATCAAAAATGAGGAGAACAATCAAAAGTTCATCATTTTGGCCTAGATGTCCTGAAACAGTGTTTCTATGCGCTAAAAAACATTGGTGCGCTAGAAAAATTCATGGATGTGCCAAAATAGTGCCTCAATGCACCAAATCTATGAATGGGCCATCAAATTTCACCAATGCGCCATTTTACTTCATCAATGTGCTAATGCACCTAATGCACTAAAAATTTGACCGAATGCACTAAATCTAGTCATCTATGTGCCAAAACTATCATTGCACTAAAAGATTCTATGTATGGGCTACTAAAGCCTATGCATGCGCTAATTTTCTATGCACTAAAATCTGGCATCAATGCGCTAAAAATATGACCCTATGCACTAATCTACTTGATGCGCTACATCGGAGTCTGAATGTGCTAAAACGTGAAAAGGCATAATTCAAATGTGAAAAATGTGGGAAAAATGACATTCAAAACTCATGAGGAGGTTTTTTGGGGTACGTACCAAGGTCCATACGTGGCCAGGCGGTTGTGACGTCGAACGTGCTCGAATCGGTGGGTCTGGATCAAAATCACCATCTTGCCAAATTTGCTCAAAAGTTGCTCAATCACTCCACTTTTCAAAATGAAAATGCACAAATGACCTCAAATCATATTCTTTTTACCTTTTTAGGAGTGATTAAATGGGATTAAAGTGGGATTTATTTTATTTTTCAAAGGGGTCTTAATTAATCAATTCATCACTTGGCAGGATCAACATCATTTTTTGGGAGATAAATCGTTGAGATATCATAAAATTGAAATCATCATCAAATCCTCAGAAAATCATAAATATTTCAAAAAAATTCAAAAAATCCTAAAAATTAAAAAATTCATCGATTTATCTCTCGAGGGGGCATATATCCATTATCATTCAAAAATCAGTGTCTCGGGCATATCGAAATTTTTTGGTCGACATCACTAACAAATTTTTCTTTGAAGCAATGTGTAAACACATCACTTCAAAGAGGGGAAAAATGTATACACCTAAAATCGGTCAGGATAATTAATTAATTAAATACAAGGTATTTAATTAATAAACCTCTTATTTCGTCTACTTATAAATAAATTCTAAATTTATTTATATAGTTCACATTTTCTAATTCTTCTTATCTTAAATCATACTCCTCTAATCTTAATTAAATAAACAAATTCAAATAGTTTGTTTTATTTAATTGATATCTTCTTACTAAATTTAAATTCCAAATTTGAATTTAGTCACATGTCTACAACTTTTCCTCTTGCCACCTCATCATTTGTCTCATGAATTTAAATATCCTTGATATTTAAATGGGATTTTTCCTCAACAAATTTTGAAACAAACTTGAGACACTTGGCTCTTCCATTTCATTTATTTTCTCCTGCACATGGCAAAGTGTTATATTAAAGGGAACACTCTCCATGATTCCCTCTAACTTCTTACTTCTCCACTGTTCATCTCTCCAACTAAAATCCCGACTGTCGGTTGCTGCCACATCAGAATATGCCTTGGAAATCCTATAAATGTAGTCTCATTCTACAACATTTGATATCCCATCTTTGAGCAATCTTACTCTACATAAATTACATTAGAGCACTTTGCACATTTAGAGCATTTTAGAAGCATATTAGTTTACAATCATGGCTTAGTTATTAGCTGCATTTCCATTATCATAGTAGTTTTTATACAACATTTGCATCACATAATTTAGTATCATATCATTATCATCATGCCACTCATCAATCATATATGTTATCAAACATGTAGAAATAGATTTCTTGTATTTTCTAACATTCCGTTCTTTAGGTTGTCATTCTAAAAGGTCATAAGTGTATATACAATCTAAGAGCCATTATGATTTCATGAATCCTTGAAGATAGGAAACAATGGGATGATTTTAGGGAATTGGTTTTTTTTCAATTCGATTCAATTTGCTATTCAATTTCTCTAATATAATGTCTCATTGCTTGTGTGATTTTGTTATTCATTTACACATTTTACCTCACACAGGTACAAGCATCACTCAAACTCAGAATGAGATGCATCATGTATTTTGCACCAATTGGGTAGAAAAAGTTCCTTGAAATCCATTCGGGCTCCTAGACTGAGCTGGTCTTGTACACATTTTGGCATGAATTCTTGGAAGCCATCGAACAAGCCTCAGTTGGCTTCCTCTTGGAAGTCTTCATCATCAGATTCAACCAGTGCCTCTATACTATTAGAGAGAGTAGTCAAGTTGGGAGAGGCATGACACATCACCAAGATTTCCTCTTCTACCTCTTCTTCGGAAATTTCATATGCATCTGGGAGGTAATTCCCTAATTCCGTTTATGCGAACAACACTTCATTCATGTTATTGTATTTAGTAATCATGAACCTCATCTATGGCTCACGTTCAATACAGATCTAGTTGGGCAGCCCCTTCCATGGAAGCCACATGTGGGAATAATAAGTGGATGTATTCCCATTGAGTGCTTGAGTGAAGTCTCTTCCTAATATGATCCCATAAGTGTCAGGAATGTCAACAACTTGAATGTCAATAACTTGTTATATCCTTGGGTCCACTGCGATCTACATAGGGATCTTGTTCATCTCCCCTACTATGTTCACCTCAGTCTTATCAAGCTGAGTCACCTTACATCTGGATGGGGTTAGGGTTATTCCCAGTGTTTGGCATATTGTGAATGGCATGACATTCATAGATGCTTCAAAATGTAATAGACATTTATGCAGATTTTTTCCAAAAATACAAATTGTCAATATGAAAGGAGGAGTCTCCAATTTTCCCTAAAACAACCCTATGGAAACATCAACCTAGGCTATTTGAGCCTTGTCCTTTTTGTTACTTTTATCTTTTGTTTTTTCTTGATTTTGCTCCTTGATTGGCTATTTATCTACTTGCTAATTTTTGCTAGGTGACTTATCATATTTCTTTCCTATAATTTCCCTGATCATGGGCTCAGTGTTGGAGGTGTCAAATGAGAATATCTTTACAAGTACCTCTTGAGTAGGTTTTTATGGGGCAATTCCATTCAATGATCGAAAGAAGGCATTCCTAACACCGGGTACCCTTAGCAACTCAAAGGATGACAGGCTTATCTTTACTTTCTTAAATTCCTTAGCCACATATTCTCCCATTTCTTAGAGGAAGTTCCTTGGGCAGCATTAGCGGGTTGGTCCCGAGTTGGAGTGGGTTTCCTATTTCTATTGAAATACTAGGTGGGCACTTTGGGATAGGCTGGGTTATTGTTAGCATTAGGATCAGGTGGAGTATTGAAATTGTTGGGTGGGGTAGAAGTTGTAAAGGGACCACCAACTTGTCTATTTATTAAGTTATAAGGAGTTTCACGTTGGTGGAACATATGAACCTCGCCCTCACGTTGCTCTTCCTCATCTTTGGGACCATTATCTACTAAATCAAATAGTTGAGATGAACTCTCATTACTTACCTCTTTTTCTTTGCCTCCCTTCACTGCGGCCTCTTTCTTGGGTGAGTTACTGTCACTTTGAGGGAAGCGAGCCTGGTTGACCACCAAAACCAAAGAATCATATGGTTTCGATGGAACTATTTCCCTACAATTCAAACCATCAATGACATTTTGAACTTCTACTTGAAAGATTTTTGTAGGCTCAAAATGCCTGTTGGTTTTATGAATTCTACACCATCCGAACGATGCTGCTTCAGCTAAGTGAAATCCACTTGTTGATTTGTCCATACCACCTAGTGGGTCCAAAGGTGTGGGCATTCCTCCATTGTTGGGACTGATGTTCCATGTTCTATTTTTCCTTTGAGGATACCTTCTTTCAAATTTTTGTCTTGAATTTTTTCCTCGTTCATAATTTTGGTTCGAAGATGGTCCCAAATCTCGATTGTCTCTCTGATAGTTGGATTGAATGCTCTTCTAAGATGCTTGCAACTGGTTATTTTGATTCCTCAAATGAGTGACTTTGGTGGAAAACTTCTTCACTAATTCAACTAGCTCATCAATCTGTTCCTTGTCTGCACTATTATGTGTAGGCACTGAATTTTGAAAAAAATAGGATGCGCCGAGGGCTAACTCAGTTGGGTAGTTGATGCTTCAAAGTTTTGTAGGTATGAAGGGACTTTGGTCAGCTGTGAATAAGCCTGCTAATTTGGAACCTACATGTAGTTGGGTATGGATGGAGCTTGGTTTACTGGCGGCCCTAGATGTGGCACGATCGCCAGCTGTGGAACTTGGTTCATCAATTGAGTTTGATGTGCCAAGGCATGAGTAAGCCCCTGGATTTTTCTAGGATTGGCGGTTGGTCATAGTGAAGGTAGTGGTCCTCCAACATGTTTTCCCAAGTCAGTGCTTTCTTTTATTACCTTAGCATAAGCCTCTATCAAACTTGCAAGTGGTTGATGCATCTTTTGACCAAGGCAAATGTGAAGTTGTCTAAATCCGCATAATTCTGGCTGAAGCATCATCAACTACATAAGGAGGCTACATTGTGCAAATTCATGTAGGCTTTGTGAAATCTATTATTGAATGACCTAATTGGCTCATTGACTTCCCTTCTTACTGACATGAATTTTTGGTAAAAATCTATGGGACTGACTGGAACCTTGAATTTTTGCAAGAATGTGTTCTTCATAAGGTGCCAAGAGGTAATGAAGCCTGTAGGCAAGTGTATATACCAATAGAATGCCTCATCTCCCAACAAATAAGGGAATATTCTGCAAGCAACGTCTTTATACTCAATCTTTATATCCTTAAATGATGTTTGGAAGATCTTGATGTGTTCTTCTGTTGTTCTGTGTGGATCATTTGGATGAAACTTGGTGCAGAATCCTTCTGGGTTCTTTGGCATGTCATGGTAATCATTGAAGGATAGGGGTGATGGATTATTTTCCAGCCAAGCCATTGGTGGAGGTGGGGGTGGTAATGGTTGAGCTGCAGTAACCTGTGGATGAGGTGAGGTAGCTGCTGTAACAGTGCCTTGAATGTGGGAAGTGAATGGAGAAAAGGCTGGTTGAAGTGAAGGAGAAGATGGAGATGGAGGGGATGGAGGTCGAATGGGTGGAGCTAATGCTGAAGGCTCTCCTTTCTTAGCTCTTCTAGCCCTGGTAGGGGTCTTTAACTCTTGGAACTCTCCCTTATCTAGTGTAGATCTGGTTACTCTATAAAATATTTGAGGGAGAAGGACCCAATTCGATCCAGCTTCATCTAAGCCCTCCTTCTAGCGCCAGTTCTATTGATGGGTGTTTTTTCACTTCTTACCACAGACATCACATACATGTGCTGCCTCTCTTGTAAGGTGAAAATTTGCAACTAAGTTTCAAACAATTACCCCAAGGTATCTCGGGTGTTAGGTCATGACAGTGCAAGAACAACTCAGTTGTTTGTTGTGATTTGCTGGTAATCACAAGGGGCATTTATGGTTGAAAAAGCATGGAGTTTTCTTAGGTCTATGATGAAGTTTCAGATTTCTAGAAATGCATGAACAGTGACAACAATATCAAGACAATAGTCTGAAACTCACTTGTGTCATCAGATTTAGCTCTATAATGATGCTGGAATTGTATATTTAACTCAAATTTTAAAAGAAATAGCAAAAGGCAAAGGGTTTAGAAGTTTTCCCAAGTATGAAACTATGTTGAACAGTAACAATGGTTGATGCTACAATGGAAAAACTTCCAAACTGATTTTTACTTAACCAAGGACAACCCACAATATCATAAAACTAGTGCAATTTTCTAAGGCTTGCTTATGTTTTCCATACTGCAACATGAATACTTAAAGCATACACATACACAATTGAAGTTAAGTGCTGAAAATGAATTAGCTCAGACTAAATTTACATAGCAATTTTTCATCAACAAATGGCCAAAAGTATGAGCTGAAAGTGCATCAAACACTATAACATACATCCACCATTAAAGGTCAACATGGACTACTAACAAAAAATGAACTTAAACTGAAATAAACAATGTTGGAATAATTTTTTTGAGATAGAATCATGCACACATAAAGAGCAATACACAAGAAACCATGAACATAATGCTTTTCTAATATATATTGTAGCAACATGTCTTTACACAACAACTCATCTTTCTCTTTGAAAATGAGAGGATGCCCCTATTTATAGCTTTCAAAAAGTAGAATGAATGGTCAAGATTTATTTTAATCTAGGGTTTCACCTAACCCCATATGAATACAAAAGTTTACAATATAAAATAGACTATTTTTTCCTTTTCTTATTTCGTCCTGTAGTCTATTTTGTCCTCTATCTACTTATTTAAAAATTCATCATCTATTATGGGATTTCCAACTTCCTTCTGTAGAGTAGCATAATAAAAAAACATTCCAATAATAGCCTAGAGTTTATCCCATTCTGTGAAGCTTGATTTGGTGATGCGGAAGGTGATCCTCTTGAAATCATTCACCATTTCCTTGTGGTTCTTTACACATGTATCTTCAGCCTTAACCATCTATTTCGACTTCGAGAAAGCCCGCACAACAAAATCTATAAAATCTGCCGACAAAGTGTTGCTGGCTCCCTGTTCCACCTTCTTGTGAAACTCCCACTTCATTGCCTCTGGATCTAGTTCTTGGGCTGGCATATTGTAGCCTGCCACTAATTCTAAGAGGTCATTCACCTCAACCAAGTGAGTAACAATGTTGGCATGGACATCATCCAGCTCTATCAATGACCTCTCCAAAATTACCTTTTTGAATTCAAGATTATGCACCCAATCGTCGAGCAGGCCATGATCCTCTTTTGGTAAGGTCAACTCTTTCTCCCAAATTTCCATAGATAACTTCAGGATGTTTTGCAATTTGGGGTATGTGATCTTGTAGAGCTTGGGGAAATCCTTACATGTGCCTGCCTCTGTCTCAATTTCTTTTTGTAGAACCAAATAATGGTTATGCATCCTGACTACATAATGGATGCCCTTATCACCCATGTCGATGACTCGTTTGAACCAGTTCGAGGTAGACTTGGTCCAATTCCTCATTTTCTCCATTTTATTAACCTCCTCTCTTGAGAGAAAGGTATGTGCAGGCAATTCTACTGGGGCTTCCTCTCCCGATGCTATCCAATACTGTATAAAGGCAGTTAACTCTACCACCTATGCCTTCAACTCTTCCATTGTAGATTGTTCTTTATTCATTTGTTGTAGGATGGTGGACATAGACCCCTGAAATTCATCAATATTTTGTGCTCGGGATTTGGGGCCTAAATTAATGGTTGAAACGTGATAGTATTTACTCTGGATGGTGTATGTATCCTTGTGAGCTATGGGGGTAGCTGACTGCAGTATTCTAAACCCAGAAGCATCAGTTGTGATATGAGATCTGATCTTCGACTTCTCTTTTCGGGTCTTTACTTGGGATCGTGTTAGTATAGCTTCTAAACAAGCCTTGGGGTCAGTAAGTACTGGAGCTTTCCTCTTTAATTTTTTCTCCAACCATGTAGGAACCTCCGTTTGATGGCCTGGAGATTCATCATTTCTCCCTCTTCTTGCTCTTTTGATGACCCTTCCTTTTATTGCTCTGAAGCCCCTTGGATGTTTTCTCCTTCTTTGTTCTGCTCTTCTTCTTGTATCATGGCCTCCTCTTTATCAAGCTCAATAGATTTGGCATTTTCTTTAGCAATATCCTCTTCTTGTGTTGTCCCCTTGTTTTCTTCAACTTGTTTCTCGGGATCAACACTCTTTTCTTCTGTATTCTCTTCTTCTTTATCTTTTCTTTTCTCTTCCTCTAGGGGAATTTCTTCATGTTGTAGGCCCTCATCTTGGCTAGTTTGTGGAGGTTCATTAGTTTTCTTTGCATCAATATCTATTTCAATATTCCCTTCCTTGGAGCGATGCTCCTCTGGGTCTGCTTCCTTTTTTGTGTGCTCTTTGGGCTGCTCTCCCTCAGGTTCTTGGTTGGAGGTCTCAATCTCATAATAATCATCAAACTTGATTCTATCTCCTTCCTTGGGTGTTGGATACCCTTCTTCATCAAAAAATACCTCATCCAAATCAAACCTTAATCCTTCCTCAGAATGCTCAAAATAATCTTCCCGATTCGAGTCCTCTAGTTCCTTGGCAGTATTCTCAATTGCTTCTTTGGGCTGCTCTGCACTTAGTCTCTCCATCTCCTCTAAAATTTGCATTGTTTCTTGCATCTTTGGTGGCTCAGTAGGGGATGGTGGGAGAGGAAAGGTAGAAGCAAGATGGGCCATTAACACTTGGACTTGAGGATTGAGGATTTCCCCAGAGAGCTGGGATGGCACATTTTTCAAATAAGTGGAAAAGGAATGCAGAAGGGTGAGAGGTGCCATAGAGGTTGTTGGTAAAGAAGGCGACAGAGTAGAGAGAGTTGGTAGGGGAGGGGGGAGCAAGGAAGATGATAGTGGGGAAGTGATGGAGGAGGAAGAATCTACCACCATCATGAGAGCAGTTGGGGAAGCGAAAGTGAGGTGGAAAAAGATGTCTATAGCAGGAGAGGATGAGATGGGTAATGATTGGGGAGTGGAAGGGGATGGTGCAGTGGTAGCAATTGATGGGAGTGTAGTGGAGGTGGTGGGTGGTGGTGAGCAATGTCACTCAGGTTCTTCCTCGTCTTTGTGCGGGGAATCCTCCTCTTGAATGGTCGACATCTTGAGAACAAATGTTCTTGTCCTTCTCACCTTCTTTGATGGCTCTGCTGATTTCTTAGTGTACACTTTGTGCTTGGGATTTCACCCAATTGTATCCTTTCTCTTCCTTCATTTGGTGATGGGCAGAGACCTGGGATCCTCACTTGATGAGCCCGCAACAACGCCACTGTTTGTCTCACTCCCAAGCTCATCTTTAAGCTCCCCATAAGTTAATTCTATGCCCTATTCATATAGCTGGGCTATCTGATCATCTATCCACTTCTTGGTCATTTGTTCTATGGGATGGGTGATAGTATCCAAATCAGAGACCTCCTCCTCAGCCCAATCAATCACTAACAATGGTACATTGATTAGAGCATTATATTTTTCATCCAGAACATTGTCATCTTCGACAATTTGATCTGGGACTGGGTACAAATTGATGGCTTTTACAAATTGGGTGCTCATCCTCATATAGTGGCACCTTCTGACTTCTCTATCACCATCATAATTTTCCCATAAATATTCTATATGCGATCCGTGAGCGTACTATCGTCCAACCTATTTCTTCAATTTGACAAGGGGATCCAAGCCTTCTCTCTTTGTGTGTAATTAAAAATTATATTTTGCAAGCTCCTTCTTGAAGTACTCTACACAAGGAGCAATAGGGAAAGAGTACATTCCTTGTCCAAATACATGAGGGGATAAAAAACCCCAACATGGTGCTTGTTGCTCAATAAAGTGTGGGCAGTTTGCAACTTCTGAGTAAGTTCCAACAATATGATTCTGTCATTTGGGTAACAAGGCAACTGATAGGGTCTTCCTGAGAATCCCTCTGCTCTGATGTATGGAAATTTTGGGAATTGGATGAACAAATATCCAAATCCCTTTATGACTTCTTTGGCGCTATGTGACACTCTTTTGTGATAGTCTCCTGCAAGGGTCCAAATGATGTGCCTGATAAAAGCATAATTGACTCTCCTATTGTCCTTCTTGAAGTTTCTATATTGCAACCGTAGGTAGCAATTGTATACCTTGAGCTGCCCCTTCATTGTTCCCAGTGTTCCAACACAGTCTAATCCTTTATATGGGAACTTAATAGTTAGGAGGTAGACCAGATAAGAGGTCATGTAAAACTGTGAAGTCTTCTTCACTACCATAAACTGATTGTGCAGATTATTGCTTATCATTTTGGCCTAATGGAACTTTGTGTTTCCTTAGAGAATATCCTCTACAAAATAGAACATCCACTCCTCAAAGAACGAGGAAGTGGGGAGGCCCATCACTCTACTCAGAAGTGTGACTAAGTCATTGGATTCAAGTGTTTGAGGCACTTTATTAGCACTACCCCTCTTCTCCTTTCAACCATGTTTGATTGATCATCCTCTTATAGTCAATAAAATCTTGCTGCCATACTTTCAAGGAAAACTCATTTCCAAATTCCTCCATCTTGTCAAACACGAGAATGCTAAATATTTTCTGAATGGAATGGGGAGATAGGTCCACTAGTACTCTTCCATCCCCAATGACTATTCTTAGGTTCTAAGGGTGATAACACTCTCGTCAAGTCATCACTAATTTTGGAGCAACAAGAGCTGGAGGAAAGCTGGCTGCCTTTGCGAGTCTGCTTTTCTTGATTCTCAGGGCCTCCTCTATTGTAGGATTGAACATAACCCTTTACTTGAACTCATCGATGTTGACATGCCCCATGTCAGTGTTAGTGACTTTGTCCTAGTTGGAAGTGATCTTTGAGGTACACTTGACCTCGTGGAATTGGTATTTCATTTGTGCTTTTTCCTCTTTCCCTCTGGGGGTCCTTGTTGGTTTCTTTCCTTTGTCTGTCTTCTTTGCAGGATTCTCCGCTAGTCCCTTAGCAAGTTCCATATATCATGCACACAAAAGGTGTAGTAAGTGCATTGACATATTAGGAGTGAAAATTTGAGTTAAATCATGCAAATTCATCATTAATTACATCCATATACTCTTAAAATATCGTTATGTTTATCATCATCATTGAGGCTCGTTTGTGAATTTTATTGAAATGCGGGTTTAAGGGTGTTGGTTTCCATCTTGCGGAAGCCGTCAGAGTGAAGGTTGTAAGGAATGACATGGGGCAAAGGGAATTTCACAAATGGGCACCCGAATCTGAATTTCTGGAAGAATTGAGCAACCAACAAATCCATTGTGAAACTATTAGGCACATGTGTGGATCTATGCTAGAGGCATTTGAAATTATTTTCTCTGATCGAAGTGACCTTTTAAGCCTATGCGGGTGATGGCAATGTGGGGGCCGTGAGTGGGATCACAATTTTGGTTTAGCTGTTGAGATGCGTCATTTTGTGTGTAGTGTTCCGCAAGCGGTGTTTCACATGAGGAAAACCACAAGTCTCTTTGCTTGGTTAATTTTAGTTTTTGATTAATTTGGTATGTGCATGGAATCACTCTTAATCATTTTCTTAAAGTCTTTAATGATTTTGTGAAGTGCAGGAATTGAGTACGCGGAAGGTGTGTAGTGGGGCACCATTGAATTGTTGTCGTTAGATAGCTACTTGGGATTGGCATCATTCCGCGAGGGGTGGCCCGCATGATGGAATCCGCATAGGGTTATGATTCAATATTTTCACCATTTGCATTCAAATTTATGTCTAGGACACTTGGGAGTTAGGGACCTACATGGCGGGAGAGCACATAGTCTTTATTGTAGATCAACGATTGTTGGAGGAGCGATCTTTCAAAAATGGAGGCCCACATAGGCGGGCCCACAATGACATTAGGACTTATGAATTCGCCTTTTTTCTTCAAATGAATCCTATAAATTCATTGAAGTTCATGCTTACACTGGTGGTGATTGGGCTTAGGCATTCGAGAAAGACATCTGCGGGGTCCATGAGGTGGGGTGCCGGGTTGGTTTCGCTATTGGGAATAGTGGTAGGTGAGTGGCAGCCTACACACCAAAATCCGCAATATCACCTCCGAAATGCTTTTGTTGACTTGGTAATTTTTCCATTTTGAGTACAAGTATTAGGCTTATAGCAACATTGGGTGTGAGGACCACACAACAGGAAGTTGTGAGGAAATTTTTGTTAATCACAGTCGAAACCAGATAGGCTTTTGTCGGTAGTGGCTGTTAGTGGCAGGTCCACAAGGAGGGTCTGACTCAAGGGTTTTATTTTGGTTCAAAGTTTTCACTTCAAGGAAATGATGAGTGCGGTACCCATACGGTGGAAAGACACCGATGCTTTTCCATCGTGAGTGACCAAGAGGGAATGGGGATCTGCATGGCGAAGCCCACAAGGATAGTCCCGCGTGGACTTAAAAAACTTAACCATTTCTCAAATAATTAATGGTAGCAGAGTTCTAAGGGAGAGATTCTGTGCGAAGTAGGCTGTTGAACAACGACCTCAGAGAAATGGACTCCCACGAATGGGATTCCGCTATCCCCCAAATGCTTGTCATTTTTCTCTTTATTCAGTTGAGGGTTTGGGAGTCAGAGCATGGGAGTTGATAGAGCGGGGGTGGTGACTACTTTTTCCACTTTGGATGGTATGATGTGATAGGGAAACAAAGTTTGGAATGTTTAGATCCTATCCTAATACAATACAAGGCTAGGGTTTCATCAAGTTTAGATTTTGGATGGTTTCTTAAAAACCCTAAAGGCTAATCCTGTTAACAAGTTAAATACATAGAGCAAATGAGGGCACAATTGCACACCTATCAATTGTGTGAGGGAAAGAAGCAACTTAATGTGGGTCTCCAAATTCTTCGTAGGAACGCGGTTTCTCCTCTCGCCTTTTAAATTTCAAAAAAATTGGGTGAAAATGACAAGTGAGTAGGGGTTTTATAGACTAACCCACCATAAATTCCAAGCTTTAAGTGTAGGTACAATGACAGTTGGGTAGGTGGAGTTGCGGAAACCTGCACCATGAAGGATGACAAGCTAAAGGAAACATGGAGATGGATGATGTGGGAGCTGCATTGTGGGCGAACATAGGTGAGACGTTGCAAAGAGCAAAAAAATAGGGACGACAATCCACTAAGGGAGACCTATAGCTGCGAACCCGTAAAAGGAGAGGGATGATGTGACTCCCAAAGGATGAAAGCCCGCAATGGAATTTCTACAAAGGAAAAAAAACTTGATGAAATATGGGTGGGTGACAATGGCCAAGATGCATACTTGTCAAACATGTGAGGGAAAGAAGCAACTTAATTTGGGTCTCCAAATTCTTCATGCACATGCAGTTGCTCCTCTTTCCTTTTGAATTTCAAAAAAATTGGGTAAAAATGATAGGCAGCAGGGGTTTTTATAGACTAACCCACCATAAATTCCAAGCATTAAGTGCAAGTATGGTGGCAGTTGGGTAGGTGGATTTGCAAAATCCACACCGCCAAGGACGAAAAGCTGAAGGCAAGGTGGAAATGGATGAAAATTTTCCAAGGGAGACTCGCAATTGCGACCCACAAAAGGTGAGGGACGACGTAGATCCTGAAGGATGGAAGCCTACAATGGAATTTCTGCAAAGGCCAAAATCTTGATGAAACATAGGTGGGTGACAATGGCCAAGCTGCATTTGGAAATTTCATGGTTCATGACCAACTTAGGCTAAAAAATACGGGTACACAAAATGAGGCAAAGGTGAACCGACCCAATGAAGGCGAAATGAAAAGAGGGGGTCCTCGGTCTGAATGGGGCATGTGTGCAATAGGCACAACAACCTTCAATCCATCTTCTTGGAAATTCTTGATCTTCTACACAATTTCTCTCTCACTCCACATACTTGCAACCTCAAGCTACTTGCTACACTATTGGCTTCATGATTCCAACAATCACAACATTCTTCACATCTACCATAGAAGCTATAATTTGGTGCCTTGCGAGACTACTTTCGGTGTTGTTGTGGCTACAGCAACTCTGCCATAGTTGTAGACTTACATTCCTCTCTCATTGGCCTTGAGCGCCTTTGGTCAGGGTGGTAACACTTTCTTATTATTACTTTGTTGTTGGATTTGAGTAGTGTAGTGCCTCTCATAGTGTTTGGTTTCATTTCCATTCCAACATTGTTTTTCTTTATCATATCTATCTATATGGCTATTTGTGGAGGTGGAAACACCAAAACAAGGGTTTGACTACGACAAGCCTCGAAAAAACCCCAACATTTTTCCCTTCTTTATTGTGTGTAGGTACACGTTTGTGTGGAGCTTGCTGGCGAACTGGACCCTTTGTGAGGTCATTTCCACCACCTTCGTTCTTGTCCTTTCATATCATCTTTCTTGCTATTTCCATCATTCTATCATTTAACATTTCTATTATTACTTTACATCTCAACACCTAAGCTTTTAGTAAGCATTATGTTATTTTCACTATCCTTTTACACTTTCTATCCATATGGATGCTAATGCACCTATGAGATGCCAGCGTGTTGTACTGTCATCCCTAATTTGCACTATTGTCCTTTGGCAGAGAGTTGTCTGAGGTACAGTTTGGATTCCAGAAACCTACTCACTTAGCCCTACCAAAACTCTTGGGTTAGTAGAGTGACAAAAGCATTGAGAGTGCTCTTCATTCTCTATCCCTAACATAAAAAACTTGTCCAACTTGAGGTAGATTAGGCAGCCTTCTACTCTTAGCTCTTCGTGACTTGGAGCCTCAGTGTGGTTGGTCCCCCTCATCTACATTTTGGTGAACCTAATGTGAACCATTTTGATTCCATTTGGCAGTGCTGAAAGATTCTTTCCTCGTATCCTAGGAGTGTTGTGGGTGTGAGTTTTGTGAGGCGCTTAGCCCTGCAACCCAACCTACGACCCCTAGTGTCGTATCTGGAAGGTTCCCCAAGAGTGCAAAATGAAACCTTGAGTGGGTCACTGTCTGACTATAAAACCCTTGGGGGCTCCTATGAAAGATCTGTCTAGTATACAAAGAAATATCCTCCTTCTTACATCTACCCATCCCATATGCACAACCTCTGAGTGGATCTCTTGCCATAACATTCACCTCGTAGGACTTGCTGATGAATTCCAATAGAGAACCATCTCCCTTAGACATCCTCATACGAATCAATGGAAACATTGTAATGGTGTCCTCGTTGACTCTACTTGTTGGGTGAATATCATCATTGAACGAGATTATGCTAATTAATTTCTTACACAAGGATGGGTATGACAAATCAAGGAGCACTATTTGTACACACGATGGGATTTTTGTTCCTTCTATCAGTTGCATCACCTTGTTAGTCTTAGCTGGGCCTAGAACCATAAATGCACTCTTTGACATAATCCCAGGGTCTAAACTATTCAGGGTAAAACTAGGTATCCCTTGGTTGGTTGCTATGAATGCAGTTCCCTTGATAGTTCATAAGTGCCTAAAGTTTTCCCATGAGGGTTCAGTGCATGTAGTCCATGACACCGGTTATAAACCGTCAATTTTGTGTGGGGGCTACTCACTAGATCACTTTTGGCCTACCCTTGTTGGTTTGCTTCCTCCTAGGATGAACCTCTTGTATCAAACCTATGTGAAGTACAAGAGTGGGGGCATAATGCCTAAGGTGAGATACCCTCCTTCTCCCTATGCCCACTTGGTGAAAGCCCAAGAATCCAACATTTGAACAGTGAATGGGAAGAGGCCTGCCATTGAGGTGTTAGAGCCAACTCCCTCGCTGTCATTCCATCATCCTCTCAATCTCTCCCTCCTGCTCCTGTCCAAGAGTCCCTCCCTTAGCCAAAAAAGGCTATGATGGATACTCTAATGGTCAAATAGAAGTCTTCTATTCCTTCTCATCCCCCAGCCTCTAGATCTTAGAGTCGTATAAATTTCCTTGCGCATGAGCACAAGCATCGAAGAAAGGCTTTGGCCATTGAGTAGGCTGCCTTACAGAAGAAGGAAGAGGATTTGAAAGCTCTTGCTTTGACACCTTCCACTGTGTCCTCCTCTCCCATCCTCTCTGCTTCAGTTCCTTCAGCTTCGGCCTTGCTTCTGGCTCCTGTTGCAAGCATAAATGACCCTCACCTGAAGAGGGTGCAGGTGTTTATTTCTTCTTCAGTTGAGCAATCCCTACTGATGTCCCTTTCAGACATCTCACCATTCTCAAAGCCTGTGAACATGTTGAATACCTCAGTGGTGTCTGCCATGATTTTCTCCTCTTCCTCCGTGCCTTCTACTTCATCTGTGGGGATATTGCATCCTCCAATGAAGTGGAGGATGGAGGATGAACCTGATAGCAATGGGGGTAGGAAGAAGGGCTCACCTTCTTTAGAGGGTGGCTCTACATTGGCTTGTGTCATCCTAGTGACAGGAGGAACCCCTGATGTCCCTCAAGTTTATCATTTCTCCCGAGTCTTTTGATGAGCCTAGTAGTGGATCTCAGACACCGCCTCCCTTTCCCGTTGAGTTGATGCATGGCCCTCCTATGAAGTGCATGTTTAATTCTATGGATGAGGTCCTGACCCTATCAATGATCTTCGCAAAATCACTAAAATTCACCCCACAGGAACTAAGCAGAGAAGACTCAAGGGTCCTTCTTCCTTGGATCTCATTAAGGGAGGGTTGGAGGGCTCCCCCCTTGATATTTCTACCTTGTAGGCTTGTCCACCCTCCCCTTATAGTGATTTGTACTGGGAGAATGACGACCTCTTGGTTGATGAGGAGTAGGGGGTGCCTCTTCTTTATCTGTAGATTAGATTGTGTGTGTGAATTGTGTTCCCCCGTGCTTGTGTTATGTGTTCATGGATGACCCTTGTCACCCTTGTAGGTGCTTGGATACATGATTATTTTTGTGTCGTAAAAATTCTTCTATTTGTCACATCATTCTTCCTCTGTTGTGTATTGATTTTCAACAATTAGGGACGATGCAAAGTGTTGGGAGCATTTAGGCCTCCCTTCCATGTTGATCCATTTTTTTAAATTTTTCCTTCATGTGCCTTCTTCACATGGTCCAATATAGTAGGGGGTTGATGAATGTTCATTTATATACTATTATATCTATTTATCTATATTTATGAGCAACTCTGACCTCGAAATATCATATCACCCCCGTCTCTTGTTCATTATGCTATTGTCTTTCCTTGCATCTTGCTCTCTTCTCTTTTGCTTGTTTCATGATGTTGTGGTGCTCATGTGTTGTCCCTCGCGTGTGTGACAACATTACCATAGTTACATCTCATTATGTTATGTGGGCCACAACATCACTTTTTCATTCTTGCTTTTCTCTCCTTAGGATCTCACATTTCTTTTGTGCTTGGAATGCACCATCCTAAGGGGGGTATCATATCACTTCGATTTTCAGAAAACACATTGGGTGGCCAATGAATCTTTTCAAAATATTTTTTAAAAATCGCATTCCTCAATAAGGACCCCTAGCGGAATACTTTTCCTTCATCATGGGTTTGTAAAGAAAGAATTTGAAAAACTTTCCCCCGAGGAGGGAGAACCTTTTCTTGCAGGAGAAGTCTTGACCTTCCCCTTGTGAGGGGGCCTTCTTCCTTTCAAATTCCTTGATGAAGTAAAAATATTTCAAAATGATTCCTTGATGTTGAATTTATTTGTGAAAAATAATCTTATCTCTTTCAAATAGCTTGTCCCTTGAGTGGACCCCTTTTATTTTGAAGGTTTCCCGAGGTACCCCTTTGAAAGCTATTCCTTCAATTTTTGATTGTCTATGTGACTGTGTGCTTGTCTACCTGTGTGGATTTTTGTTATCTAACATGTTTTTTCTATGGATTAACATGTTGCTTTGTAGGTGCACTTGTGAAGCTACTTTCCAATTCTAACTCTGCGGAGTCCCCTCACATCGGGCTTCTTTTAGGAGAGAGTACCTGGGGGCCCCTTCTTTGCAAGTATGAGGACCTGTGAAGTGCTTACATCCTGCAGGATTTTTCCGTCGTTGGTATGAATTTGTTCAATCCTCCTCATTGGAGAGTACTTGTGGAGTTATTTTACTTCCCTGCACTTTCGAGCTTGCCAGATTACAATTTGCTTCCTCAATGGTTTAGGTATACGTTTCTAAACTTTTTCAATCTACTTTACCGAACACTCATCGACACTCATGTTCACTAAAGTGGTGGAAAAATGTATAGGAGTGAATTTGCACCCCCCTTGTAAATTCCCCTTTTACACCCTTCACTTTAGAAAAACCAAATCCAACCAAGTAATTCCACATCCTCATTCTGAAATCCATCCACTTGGTGCTTATTTTTAGTAGAGGTGTTACATTCTCCATTGGAGATGAAACGTAATTCCCCTACACCTTTCTATTGAACTTTGAATGACTCTTTCCCTCTCATCTCATCTTTAAATGGATATGATTCACTTTCAATCCATATTCTTGGTAATTCTTGATCTTCCACACACGATTTCACTCTCACTCCACATTTTTGTAACCTCAAGCTACTTGCTGCACTATTGGATTCATGATTCCAACAATCAGAACATTCTTCACATCTACCATAGAAGCTGCAACTTGGTGTCTTGTGAGACTACTTTCAACATTGTTGCGGCTACGTCGGCTTTTCCATAGTTGTAGACTTGCATTCCTCTCTCATTGGCCTTGAGCACCTTTGGTCGAGGGTGGTAACACTTTTTAATTATTACTTTGTTGTTGGATTTGAGTAGCATAGTGCCTCTCATAGTGTTTGGTTTCATTTCCATTCCAACATTGTTTTCTTTATCATATCTATCTATCTGGCTGTCCCTGGAGGTGGAAACACCAAAATGGGGGTTTACTGTGCCAAGCCCCGAAAAAACCCCAACATTTTCCCCTTCTTTATTATGTGTAGGTACATGTTCGTATGGAGCTTTCTGGTAAATTAGACCCTTCACGAGTTCATTTGCACCACCTTCATTCTTGTCCTTTCATATCATCTTTCTTGTTATTTCCATCATTCTATCATTTAGCATTTTTGGTATTACTTTACATCTCAACACCTAAGTTGTTAGTAGGAATTATGTTATTTTCACTATCCTTTTACACTTTCTATCTATACAGACGCTAACACACCTATGAAATGCTAGCGCGCCGTGTTGTCATCCTTGATTCATGCTGTCGTCCTCTAGAAGAGAGCTATCTGAGGTACAGTTTGGATTTCGGAAACCTACTCGCTTAGCCCTACCAAAACTCTTGGGTTAGTAGAGTGATAGAAGCACTAAGAGTTCTCTTCATTCTCTATCCCTAGCATGAAACACTTGTCCAACTTGAGGTAGATTAGGGAAGCCTTCTACTCTCGAATCTTCATGACTTGGATCCTTGGTGTGGTTGGTCCCCCTCCTCTACAGACCCTTAGGAAAAGGATCTTAATGTTGTTTTCGAAGAACATAACCTTGACACACACCATCTATGCAAGAGATCTTAGGAAGACCAACCACTATGTTATGTGCATGCATATTTTGAAGATATCTGTAGTTCAAGTTCCCAAATCTTTCATGCCAAAGTTTTCTCATTGAATTAGCATGAGAAATAAAACATGAACCTGAGGAAGACTCAAAGCCATCAAACCAATATAAATGGTTCTCATGATCAACTATCCCTGGAGCAAAAATATTCTTAGGATCTTGAAACTATCTAATATTCACATTCTGTGGAGTAAACTCAATTGAATTTCCATCTCTAGAATGAAAAACTTGATATATGGAAAGTAGATTCACTAAAATATCAAGAACGGGAAGAACATCCTCAATACACCCATTGAGCATCTGAATAGAGCCTGTCCCCAAAACAAGAATATGTGAAGAGTTCCCAACTATAATATGGAATCCAACTATCAAAAGATGAATGAATGGCCTATGCTGAAAGAGCTTTCCCTTTACCCATGGAGGAAGACTTAGGCATTGAAATATTATGCTTCCTCATAGCTTCCTCCAAGGCTTCTAGTCTCTTAAAACAATGAGCCCCATCATGCCCAGTTTTTCCACAAAATGAACAAGGATCTCCTTTCTTTTTCTTAGACTTAGAAGAAGCTCTAGAGGTAGAAGAAGAAGAAGGAGATGGAGTGGAATTTTGATTGTTCTTCAACTTTGATTTGGAGGGAGTCTCATTACCTGAAGATGATTCTATCTTGGGATTCTTATTATTTCCTTTACCCTTGGAAGATTGAGCTATTAGAGCATGATTCTTAGAACTAGGTAGTGCATCCAACTGAATCAACTTGGCCTCCTCCCTAGTAAGACACTCACAAAACATCTCAAAAGAAGACATTTTATAATCTTCCCCCATGACATACATTGTAGAATAGAAAGTAGAAGAGAACACTTGATAAGGGCCTCGTAACTTAGACAAAATCAAGAAGATACATTCATTACTAGATTTATCATGCCCACATCCTTTTAATAGTGACAAAATCAACTTGAACTGTGCAAGAAAATCCCGAATTGAAGGAAATGCATCTAGAGAGAGTGATTGTAGATCCCCTTGAAGTTGTAAGATTTTGAACTAATTTACTTTACCATATAATTCTTCAAGCTTATCCCAAACATTCTTAGGTGTTTTACACTCCGCAATATGAAACAAGTTATCAGATACATGTAAGCCAATGAACCCTTTTACTTCATCCATTTTACATCTATGGGTAAATTTTTCATATTACCTTGTGAATTTAGGTTGTTCTGAATCTAACATTGGCCATAGACCCTTAGATTGTAACAATTGAGTCATTTTTAGCTTCCATGTATGATAATTGTGTGGAGTCAGTGGTTCAATTTGTCTTATATTTGCCATGTTGGACAGAAGAATACCAAGTGAAAGAAGACAATGTGGCACTTAAATTATGCCTTTTACCCCCTAGAATATATTGAAACTCAATTTGCAACCCCCCCAACAAATTACAATGAAGAAATTTTACAATTTGAACAAGTGACAAGCGTAAATCAACTGTTTATAACACACGGTGATTTTTACAATTTTTAGAAAAAATGCTTGTCAAAACTGAAAATAGAGGTTACAAACAGATTCCTTGTGATTTTTTACAATTTTTAGAAAAAATGCTTGTCAAAACTGAAAATAGAGGTTACAAACAGATTCCTTGTGATTTTTTGAGCAATTTAAAAAAAAAGGTTTGTTAAATTTTGAATTTGTATGCAAAATTTATGCTAGTTACAAGTAATAAATCCACCTGTACCTTCAAGTTGAAAAAATAGCAAAAAATGGAAAAATTTGCAAAATTCACCTGCACCACTATGAGTTCGTTGAACCACCTTTCTGACAATATCTCGTTTGTGAAAATCCAACACCGTGGCGAAAAAGTTATGCAAAATTGAAAAAAATTGTTGTTTTTGGCACCTAGCAGGCTAACTAGGCACAAAATTTTAGCCCCTGGTGGGCTGGCCTCAGTCCCTCACGTGACCCTGTGCTGGGTTGAGGCAAAACATTAGGCGGGTTGGGTAATTTCTAGCAATTTGGGCTAATGTTCACATACGGCGGTTAAAAAATTGTTTATCACTAACTATTAGTGGTTTCAAATAACCGCAACTGGTTAACAAAATTTGTTGGCGGCTTGTGTTGACCACTCGCCTAGTGGTTTAATGACCACACAGTGGAAGTTTTGGGAGAGCTTCTGGTGGCTTACTTGTGACTACCCGCAATAGAGTTTGGGGAGCATTGCAGACAACGCTTTAAGTGCTAAATAATAAAGTGCTAAGCGCTGTTTACAACACTTAATTTTTTTTTTGAACTTAAAAAAAAACGTCGATTAAAGCTAAAAACCAAAAAAAAAAATATTTTTTTCCTGACGACATACCTCCGCTACCTAGGGGGCCATATTGCCTCTCAGGTAAAAAAATTGCCCCAAAAACTACTTTCACCAAATATAGGTGAATTTTATGACAAAATTCATGGAATCGACCACTCAGACGCAATGACAAGGTTATTTTTTGCCAAAAAAGCTCTTGTAAAAAGTTGTTCACCAGATTTGAGCTTCAAACCCTTGTTTGCCAAAGTTAAAAATGGTGACGAAATTAAGTGAAACGAAAGCCAAATTTGACTTTCTCGAGCCTCCTGAACGTAATGGGACAACCAAATATACTGCCACTGTAGTAAAAAGTGCTGCAATCATGAGATATCACCAAAAGGCATACATGCAATAGAGGATTAACAAATATGTGCAAACCCTTTTTGATTCTCAAGATCATATTAAAATGAAAGAGAAGAGCATACATGAATTTAAAATATCATAAAATAAACTCAAATCATAATAGAAAACTTGATGGTAGAAACTCTCTAATAAAAAAGGAAAGGGCTTGCAAGATTCAAAGCTTTGATACCATGTTGAAGTGAGCAACGAAGATCTTCAATCTGCACCATGAAATAACCTCCACAAGCACTAGAGAGAAGCAACAATGGAAGATGTTATTCCACCAAAAAAGAATTACAATATGATACAATATGATCAATATGCAATACAAGATACAAAATATGCTACAGATGCCTTGCTTATAAAGGCAAGGGTGAGAGATAGGATTAAACAAGATCATGACAGTCTTAATCCTATCACATCAGACAATTAAGACTTCTAGAAGAGAGCTTATATCCTAAGTAAACTTAAAATGCAAACTAAGTCCCCTAAGTCCCTAGTAAAGAATTAACTAGGTACAAGACTTTAATCACACCAACAAGATTCACCATATTTTGGGTCTTCTCCACATTTTAGGGAGGCAACACTCTCACTATCGACTTGTGCCATATTTATCCCAGTTTATTTTTTCGTTTGTACTACCTCACTATACCTACATACATTAAAATTCCCTTTGTCCCACTTCTCCACACTGGAAAAAAGTATCACTAGAGCCTCTTCCTTTACCTCTTCCAAATGATCCTCTTTCTCTAGAAAAATATCCTCTTCCTTGAGAATAATTTCCTTTGCATCTATTGTCTTGGGTGTTTTTTTGTGATGAACCCGCCTCTCCTTATTTGTTCAAACATCCTCTTCCACCATAGGGCTATCCTCTTTAGTGAGAAAACCTTCCCCTTCCTCTAGAATTATTTTTCTTCCTGATAAGTTACTCTTTATCCTTTAGAGAAAATTGGTAGGCTTCTTCGACACTAGTGATTCTCACCATGCTTAGTTCATACTAGATGGAATAGTGCAATTCATTGACATACCTAAACATCATTTTCATCATGACTAGCCTAAATATTCAATTCATAATACTTATTGTATTCCTAAATATTTCTCTCCTTTTGTTTTAGATTTCTACAATTTTCTAAATAGATTAATGTGATAATTTATTGGTAAATTTTTTTTTTTCAAATTTATTACCATTTATCCCAATTTCTAATTTTCTCCTTCCTCTTTCTTTGTCTTAATTTCTGAACATGGTCCAACCATAGGGAGGCATGACCCTTCAAATTTGTGTAGGAAAACTTAAATTTCTTACGATCTTCAACATAATCGAAGTCAAAATACTAAATCCATTTCAAAAATATCAATGAACTCTTCAAGATTAAAACTACCATTATAACTTGGAGGATCCAAATAGGGTTTATTGTTGATTTTATACATGGCTTGAAAAAACCTCATTTTAAGCTCATCACCCTTTCTTGTGCATTAGCTTTTGTAACTTTTATGCCCTCTTCATCCTCACTAACATCTTCCACATGTACTCAACATTGTGCTACTTCAAAATCTTCCAACCTTGTTAAATTATCTCTCAGAATTTGTACTATGGCCAAATCTCCCACTCTAGGTGGTGCTCTTCTTCCTCATCCTCTCTATGCCATATCTTCACTAGATTCTTTACAGTTGTGGATCTTCACTCACTCTCTCACCCACAATAAATTTTCTAGAACCCCTTCTCTATGAAATGCCTACAGTCCACAATGAAAACATATTCTGATACTAATTGATGCAATTTGGATTAAGGAGTTTTATCATATGACCCAATTCAATAGCCAATACAAATAACTAACAACATCCACAATTACAACAACTCCTAGATAATTTATTCTTCTAAAAAATATTGAGTACACTAGTTTTAAATACACAACAATCAATTTATAGTAGCCAAAATCCTCCAACTTTTCAAACCTAGAATAATAAAAAATGGTCATTAAATAGACCCATGACTTGACAGTTGAAGTAGTTTAGTTCCTAGCCATAAGTAGTTGAAAAAACTTCAAATTCTAACCAATCCATGAAATATTTCATACCAATCATAATTGATCCAAAACCCCATCAAACCTCCACAATCCACTTGGGACCTACAAACCCACATCCATATTTCATCAAAATTCTATAGAATACCACATCCCATTAGAACCTACCAAACACTTGGTTCTAAGTCCTAATCACCATCAAAATTTTGCAAGTTCAATTTAAATACAAAAATTTGCAAGAAGATAATCCAAATTTAAATATTGGCAAAAGTTTGTCTTCCATCTGAATAGGATTTAAAACTTCACCCCTTTTGTCCACTTGATCCATTTAGGTACAAAGCCCCACATCTATATAATTGATGATGTCTTCATCTATCACTACCCATGTTGATGTCATCACCACATCATGTTGACGTCATCATCTACTTATGCCATCTAAAATGGATTATTAAATCATAAGGTTCAATTCACTTGGTTTGGTCTACATGTTTTGATGATATTAAAATTTTTGCATCCAAATAACCACTAGAATCTTGCATTTAGATAATCATTAGAAAATTGAATCTAAATTACAAATCGAATCTCGATGACCATTAGAAATTCACATCCAGATGACCACCTAAATCCGGCATCCAGATGACCATTATAACCTGCATCTAGATGATCGCCAAAATCTTGCATCCAGATGAAACCCTTCATTATGCTTCTTGATGGAATACAAAGCTTCACATGGAAATAACTTAGTTTTTCTTCATAAAAACTCACCAAAAATGAAGGATGGAATACTCATTAAGCTCCTCTTCAATATGAAATCATTAGAACAACAATCTAAAGTTAAAAAAATTTACAACTAGAAGCAACCAAAAAACAACCTATAAGAAGAAAATAAACAAATGAGCTGGAAAGCATGAAACAAATATTTGTGGGCAATGCATGATCGCCTGTGGACATAAATTCTCCTACATCAAAAATAGATAAATAATCAAGGAAGATCACCAAACATGGTATAAATAAAATAGGTTAAATTTAAAATGACACACAAAACAAGTAAGAAGTGACATGAACAACACAAAACATATTCAAATTTACTTGTTCTAGCATAAACTACTAAAGGTGAACTTTTATTTCATCCACATACTAATTAAGAACATCCAAACATAAACCCAAGAAGGAAATGAAAAAAAAACATAAAATATAACAATTAAATAAGAGGGATAGGCAAGGATATCAAGACAATAAAGTTACCTCCCATCATGTGTGTTTTGAATATAGTGCACACTATGATTAATTGAATTATATTGATCCTCCTTATACAAGTCAATGTGATTATTCTCAACTTGTATCATATTTTTATTTGTGAGATATTAAATTTTATGTTTGAGTTTTATGTATCTATCCATAGTAGAATTTCTATATGTACAATGATAAGCATAAAAGTATTTAACCTTATACAATGTGAGCTTAGACATATCCACTAGCTAATTGGACGCAAAGGAGGAAGATTATGCCCCACATATTTTTTTATTATGACATGTAGACTCTTCTAGTGTATTCAAATATCTTAATTTTCTTTTATTTGTTCATAATGATCATCATAATGTACATCCTAATTATCCTTAATATATAAATGTAACAAAGTGCTAAAAATACATTGATATAAAGAAGGATTATTCAATAAAACACACACATGTTTATTACATTGATACACAAATCTAAAAATAAATGTAGTGACATGTAATAGAATTGGATTTAAAGATTGGAATTAAACCATCCATAGCTATGTTCCAAAATTAATCATGTCATCGAAAGTATAATTCATATTAGTAGCTAATGCTTGATATCACATTATATAATCTCTAATTGGATCTTATTTTTCTTGCTCATATTTCTTAAGGTCAAAATAATATGTCTTAGGTTCAATATTATAAGGAAAAAATTAATGAAAAAATTATCAAAATACATAGATGAAGTGAAAAAAGTATGTCCAGTAATAAATAAAACCAAGTAAATGCATGAACACTCAAACTTGACTTGAAAATTTTAGCAAGTAATGTATCCTCTCAACATGTCCCATATCCATGTGTATGCATGTCATGTATAATAGTGGGAGAGGAAAAAATGTATCATCAATTAATGCAAATCATCCTCATGTTGTTAGTTATCCTTATATATGTCTAAATTATGTGTTTTGTTAATATAAGGTGTATAAGAATGCACTCTACAATCACTCAAGGATACCTTTGAGGAAAATATGATATTTTCCAAAGGAGGTTTGTCATCAAAATTGTATATCATCTTGATTAATAGAGAAATCCATGGATCCACTAAGAGAGGGATACTAGAAGGAGAAGACTAAATATCACGAGAAAAACATGGTCTAGGACCCATATTGAAGTGATCTATAAAATTATATGGAAATAATAGAAGGATATATAATACACATGACATGGATTAAAAAATTATTTAGCTCTATCAATAATTAATACAGATATAAAATGAATATAAGAATGATCTAACATGGAAATTTACATCTTCGGTTCCACTAGATTAATTTATCATCGGTATATTACGAGAATGTTCATTATGAGCCACATAATAATGAAACAAAGAGTCATCAATAAAATTATGAGAATATAAATAATTTTCATTATTCTCATCACAAAACATATCACCAGTGTACCATGAGCCACATGATAGAGATTATGATTCATCATGAACTATATGGGGGAAATGATCCCATATGAAGGTGAAAAAGGAATATCATTGGTGATAGAAGTACATTCATCACAAAGATCATAACTAGGATAAGAATCATAGATAGGTAATCCAAACTCAACAAGTGTATCACTAGAGTGGGAGAAGGTATAACACCATGATTATGAAAGTAAAGGTAAGCAATGTTGGAGTTGATAGTGAATCCCATAGCCCCCAAAAATCACCTAGACAACCAAAATGCCTATCACAAAGAAGATATCAAAGAAATTGATTTGCTATGGAACCAAGAGAGAATACTAATTGATCCACACAAACATCTAATATTGAGATTAAACTGTGTTATATTGAATGTGAATACCTAGATTGGAATGGAATACAAAGTATAATAATAAATGATTATAAAAGAAAAAATGCAAATGCTAGTTGAGAATTTGATTAGATTGTGACAAGTGTTCTAATCCTAGGAAATGAGACAAATTGACCTATAAATAACCTAATCTAATAATAAAAAATCACTCCCAAGTTTAGCTTAAGTGAATAAATTAATAAGGGACCTAATAATTAATTGATGACTAATTAATCATTAGGTGATTTTCCTAATTGCTCCAACACCCCCCTTAAGATCAACTTAAGGAGCAACTAAAAAAATAATAAAGAATGCAATGATGTATGCATGGATGGGTTTTGACTACAATTCTTGATGAGGTACCCATGTACAAACAAATGAAATCTCTTATAACTAGAGAAAAGGAGAAAACCACATGGGAAAAATCCTCTCTAAAAGAGAGAAAATGAAATAATTGCACTAATGAAAGAAGGATAGGAGGACTCATTGTGATCCCCCAAGGACTACTTCTACCATAAAAGTATAATAGATGTCCCCCAGTAGGAGAGAGAAAATGATGATATGAATCCCCCACAAAGAAAGAGCTCCTATGCCAATGATGAAATTTTGAAGACAAAATACGATTCACTGCCCGCAAACAACATTTCTCCCCTTACAAAGAAAAAATAAATTGGTGATTGGAGAAGCCATTCCCAAAAGATGGAAGAATTAGGAATCCAAATCAAAATGATGTGTGCCTATAAAAAAATTCTCAAGTGTCTAGATGTTAAAATGAGATGATGTCAATCCATGATCCTATGAAGACTGATGTAGAACAAGCCACAAAAGGTGATGAAGATTATGGTCCAACAACGATGATGTGAATATTAACAAAGAGGAGATGAATGTACTCACAATAATACTCCAAATCTACAATATAGGACTCTACAAACAAGGATGATATGCCTATAAGATATAAATCCTAAATAGCTATGTCTAGAAGAAGATGAATATCCTTTTGCACTGAACCAATAGGGGCCAAGGATGTGGCAACACAAAGATGATAAATAATAATAGAATATGGATATTGGATCTTGATCTGAAGAGTGAGAACATGTAGACAAGTCCTTGAACCATAAGAGCATGCAAGACTTGTGATATACTCAAGCTCCTCTAAAGTATCATTATAAAAGGGTGTGCAATTTGCATCTGCAAGAGGAATAAGATAATTTGCAGCAAGATCCTTTGGGAATGGAGAGATATGAAGGCCTCTATGGATCTCCCAAAGTTGATTCCAAAGTGTGTGAGGAAAATCAATATTTGAAACAACACACATAGTGTCATGATAAACACTAGAAAAAATCACTCCTACAACATGATCACTAATAAAACCCCATGTTGATCTACTCCCTAGTGTGTTTAGTGTAGGTATGATTCCACAAAGATAAGGTAAAAGATCAAGCCACCTAAGATGTGTCAGGATGTTGTTTCTCCAAGACTCATAATTATCCTTTTCCAAGATGACCACTAAAGGATTAATAATTTAAATCCCATGATACTTCCTTGAATAAAAAAATCAGAGACTAAAAACCTTAGTATGTGTAAAGCAGATCAAATGAAGTCATCTCACATAAACGAGTCCTTTCTAGGTGTCAAGAAATCCAAGTAATTGACAAAATTGTGAAACCACGAAAAAAATGAATAAAATGTACTTAGGGAAAATTCTAAAAAAAGTGCATGAATGGATTTGAAGAGATCTGAAATAACTTTCCAATGCCATGAGAATCATGAAAATCAAAGATACAAGCAAAAATTTATGAGCTCAAAAGTAGAAAATGATGATCTGACTTTGACTATGAATAAAATGAACTAGCAATAAAATTTTATGATGATACCTAAACCATTGGAAAGTACACAAAACTTGTTTTTTAATATCTTATTTTCTTGATTTTGACATCATATGCCCAAGTTATGCCAAAAAGAAAAAAAATAGCTCCTTTAGGGAAAATGGGGGCTAGGAGGGGGGTTGAGTGGTCAGCCGTATGACTGATGTTAGCATGACATCAATGTAATATACTTGGGAATATTCCCTATGCTTGAACTTTTTTCCCCCCCTGTAAACAAAAATTTGTTGGAATATGCTAATAGCTAGAGGGAATATTTTGGTTTGATGCCAAAATTTGAGTGGTTGATGGGAATATTTTTTTGTGGCTAGTTCAACTAGAGGAGCTACTGAGAAGTAAAAGAGGTGACCAAAGATTACATCACCACTTTATATTTATAACGTCAACGATCGATTAGTGGGGCCAACGCTAGATGGGAAAACGTTGCCTATTAGCTGTATGGCTCTCATAGGAAGGTTTGAAAAAAAAATGTGCTTTTCTTTAAACCTTTGTTTTGATTTTTTTTGAATTTTGATAATTTTTTTAAACCAAAATGTTTAATTGAAAAGCCTATTTTTTTGAACCTTCAAACTATGTACCTACATAGGGCCCAGGAATCGTATGAAATTCTATACAAAAATCTCAGGCCTTTAAAAATATAAAAAACTAGAGATTTTTTATGCCCCTGTACCTGTGCACTTGTAGGAAATTATGGTGGCTTGGGTTTATGTGTAGGGTTGTACGGATTCCTGTGTGTGGATTTCAGGCTGTTATTTTTTTTGCTTTTATTAACTTCTCCATTTTTTACCAAATGATAGGCGTTCCTTAGGTTTTTGGCCATTAAAGACTCAACAGTGATGCCCATTTCACTCTAGGATGAGCCATTTTTCCCCTCAAGGATGAATCTCTCAAAATTTAGATAGAAAGTCACAAATTTGGTGCTTTAATACCATGTTGGAGTTGATAGTGAGCCCCACAGCTCATATAAATCACCTACAACCAAAACTCCTATCACAAAGAAGAGATCAAAGTAATTGATTTGCTATACAACCAAGGGAAAATGATAATTGATCCACATAAGAATCTAATATTGAGATTAACCTATATTTTATTTAATGTGAATACTTAGATTGAAATGGAATACAAAGTATAATAATGAATTCTTATAAAAGAAAAGTGAAAACCCTAGATGAGGATTTGATTAGTTGATAAGTGTCCCAATCTTATGCAATGAGACAAATTGACCTATAAATATCCCAATATAATAATAAAAAGCACTCTTAAGTTTAGCTTAAGTGAATAAAGTAATAAGGCACCTAATAATTAATTAATGACTACTTAATCATTAGGCGATTTTCCTAATTTCTCCAACAAGACAAATGTATCTACATTGCTGAACTTATCATGAAAAAATTAATCAATAGAAGAACATGGAAGAGAAAACATAAATGCAAACAAAGGATATTGTAATATGGAGGAAGAATATGCTTGCTAGATATATGGTAATAATGCTTGTATGCACCACTATCACTAGCCATTGGAAAAATATAAGCAACATAAGTCTCATGGATAAGTGAATCAAACATATGTAAGAGAAAAGGTAGAGTATTAAAAAAATATATGGAGGAAAAATTGCATACATGATGGAATAAAAAATCCATACTTGTAAAATACATATGAATCCATAAGATAAAATGACACATGCATCAAAGATAGAAGGATAATGTGTCATAAAAGATAGGAACATCTTAAAATAAAAAATATGTGCATATAAATTAGCAAGAGGAAATCACCTATATAGATCTATGATGGATACTAAAAGAGTGGGAGAACGTAATCAAATAGTTGTATCATTGTGTATTCCCATTTTATAATATGAGTGAAGAATTGTTCAATGGTGGTTTGTCACCAATTGGATTGTTTTACATTTCGGTGTCTTAAAAATAGTAAACTATATGTATTTCTTAGTTAATTCATTCACTTAAATTTAATTTTTTTCTTAAATGTACCATACATTCTCTCTGACACATATTTTCAATTCTTAGAATATATTTTGTTAACCATGATGTTTATTTTAGTTTAGGTCCAATCACCTAGACATGATATATCTAATTTTTAATTTAGGTCTAATTGCTTGGCATTTAAATTTTTAGTTTTTAAAAATATCTTTTGATCGCCCCCATTATGAAAAGAATATTTATCATTTTTGTTGTTATTACTTGTCATTTTACATGAATTTTCCTTAATTTAGGGACATTGCCCTTGTAATTATAACTAATTTAGGGAAAATGTGATGTTTATGTTAAAAGGGGGTAAAAAAAGTATTGAAGGGATCCTAGACACCCTTTATAACCAAAAAACTATTAACAAAGCCATAATTGAGCCACAACTAAAGCCATACATGAAATAAAAATAAAATAAAAACCTAATAAATCATAATGAAAACACAAAATAGAGAAAAAACATAAGATAGATTAAAAATCCTTAAGGGTGTTAGCTACCTGCAAATCCTCCATGTGAAGATTGTCATCCACACCTTTAAGGTATTAAGTCTTCTTGTTCCCCTCATTTCTCTTCATATTCACGCTTTTAGTCCTTATGTTGGGGTCAACATACTTATAATTCTTTCTCTCTTCTGCAACACTAAAACTCTACCTTCTTAGTTTTTTATTGATACTTTTCTTCCCCCCTAAGTTAGTCCTCCTATATCTATTAAAAATTTCTTTCATTTTCTTAATATCCTATTCTAGGGTTGCCTCCAAAATATCTTTCTTCTTAGCAATTTTCTCCTCAATGATGGAAATATTCTCCTTTTGATTGGAAACTTCATTTTATAATTTGTTGATATAAAGGACTACCTCCTAATTTTAGAATATTCTTCTCTCTTTAGGTCCAATGGCTATTGGTTTTCTCCATTTTTATTTTTGGTCATGATTTCCATCTTAATGTTCACCCTATACATTTCAATATTAAACCACTTCATTAACTTATGTTACATGCCATAAGTCTAATGTGGAGTAGTTATATTTTGGTTGAGAGTCATTTGTACATGTTTTTGATTAACGATAAATAGGTTTTGAAGGGTACTTAAAACTCTGAACAAAAAAGACAGTGGTAGTAAGGATAAGACAATTAACTACCCACTCAAAAACAACAAAAAACCAGCTAATTAATAGACCATTAGCAGACCATCAATAGACTAAAACAACCAACATAAAAAATAGAAAGACACACCACATGACCATTAGAGCAATTCTTTAAGCATTTTTTCCACATCCATATCCTTAGATGCCAGCCTATCATGCATCTCCATGATTTCTTCAACATCACGAGCAAGGTCCTTTTTACCTTTCTTTGTTTTGCTTTGAGTATGCACACTCGGTCTAGCATCCAAATCGGTAGTATGCACATCCATCCCAAAACCCTCCCCATGTTCCATAGTCGCATGGTCATCAAACAAACCCTTCCTAGTCAATTCCTTCACCTTCTGATTGAGGAAAAACATACCTTCAGTCGAGGCCTCCAAATTCTCTCTGCTAATGTTTATAATCATGTCCAAATCCCTATGAAGCTGCTTGTTCTATCTTTCCAGCAGAGCCAACCTTGGAGCATAGTCACTCTTCAAACTAGCAAGCTCATCCACCACACAACCAACACTAGCATTTAAAGATCTAGTAAGCCCAAAAATAGAATCCTTCTCCTTAAGATTGCACAGAATAGAAATGTTACAATGGGAAATGGTGTCATGCTTGTTGTGGAGGTCCTACACCTCTTGCACAAGCCACATAAGCAGATTAAATGAGATATCAACCCCTTCTTTAACTAGACCCAATGCTTGAGAAAAATCCATTGCCCCCCAAAACACACCCTTGCCCTAGTGCGAACCAATCGAAGGATCCTCCTCATGCACACCCTCAGAGAAAAGCTTGGCCTTCCCCCTATCCTTGGATGTAGACACCTGAGCAGAGTCATCCATATTGACCACCGAATTCCTCTTACTAGCCACAGGGGACCCACCAATACCAGAATCATCACCTTGAATATTCCTCACCACCTCTTGAAATTTGTCACCTATATCCTTCGCACAACCCTTAGACCTCTTACCAGCCAAACCCTTAATAGCACCCTCCATCACCTTCAACTTGTGTTAAGCATGTAGGATAGCCTTCGAAGTTGAGGGCTTAACACCACCTGTCGAAGGAGTATAATCTAGATCGGTAGCATAGCCATTGGACTAGCCCTCTGACTCCTCCTCCAACTCCGTACCCTCTAAATCCTGAATTTCTTCAATCTTATATTTCACACTTCCTTTCCCCTTCTTCTTAGAAATAGGGGACTGAGGGGTTCTAACAATGCAATTTTCTTTGATAAAATCAACAATGAGCAACATCAAACCTTCATGCAAAAAGGGATTTCTAGGTTTTTTCCTAAAATTTGAAATACCCTCTTCCAGAGACATCAACTAGTAAAAAGGGAAAGATACCAACTTACCATGGAAAAAGTGGTTGAGCAACACAAAGTGGTGACCATACAACATCGCATATCTCCCATCAAGAGTGAAGTAACACATCAATGCCACCACAACCTCCTACCAAATTGGTTTTATCTTGGTTCTAACATATCCCCCACAATCCAAAAGAACCATTTTAGCCCTTTCTCTATCACAGAGAAAATTATGTCTGGCCGACTGCGAAATGTTCTTATCCCTGTTAAATTTTTTTGCCTTCCATTGACATACCCGTGACCTCAATAATAAAATCTTCATTAATGGTAGTATCTCTACCAAACATACTCAACACATGACCATGCCAAGTATCAACAAATTCCTTAGACACAATGGACTTAAAACCATTCAATCTCTCCATGAAGGGAGTACACCACCTCTCTGCAAGATTGCCTAAACGTCGACATTGGCTCTAGTTTCATCGCAAGACAAAGGCTCTGTTTGAAACCTATCCCCACCCATCATCGAATTACTTGCAGAAGGAAAGCACGAATAAAACAAGCCAGGAGCAATGGCCAGAAAAACACCTAGAAAGCGTGTGAGGCTATCGAGGGAAGTACCAATGGAAATAATGAGGAGGATGCTTAAACAACTCAGCTGAAGAAGGCCACAAATTCCAATGAGCGTCAGTTGTGCGATAATTCTAATCAAACAACAAAATTCATGATACCCACGCAAACCAAAGGCCAAGGAGGTGGGAAAAAACAAAAAATTAACAAAGATCATTATGAATAAGGTTCCTTAAATCAATAGGCAGGACATCATCCTCCCCCCACGATCTAGCCGATGTCACTCCATAATTAGCCAACCAATCAACAACAACATTTTCCTCTCTATAGGTATGAGAAATATATATTTCTTCAAATTCGCCACTTAAAGAAACGACATCCGAAATAAGATTATCAATAGACCAAGAAGGGGGAGATCTTTTCTTAAGGCAATTAACAATGTTTAACGAATCACCTTCTATCCAAAGTTTAGAGATCCTCATATCCCTAGCCAGTTTGATACTATGATAGGCAGCCACAACTTCAACAAGGTGGTTTGTCTGGATTCCCAAAGGGAGTGCCACTGAGTCATTTGTACATGTTATCTCCAATACAATTATAACTAATTTAAAGAAAATGTAAGTAACAATATAAGTATAGGTAATTTAGGGTGAATGTACACAAATGCCTACATAATTATAAGTAATTTAGGGAAAATGTGTGCAATCATCTATGCAATTATAATTATTTTTGGGAAAATGTGTGTAATTACCCATTCAATTATAGCTAAGTTAGGGGAAATGTGTGTAATCATCAATAGAATAATAATTAATTATAGATGATCAACATATACATAAATCATTCACTTAATTTATTTCTCACATTTCAAACTTGTGCTTCCTTATTTTACAATTTATCAATCCACATTCCACATTTTTTATCGAAAGACTTCTAACTCTAATAAAGCCATTAAAACTAAATATTTTTGATTTGAAATAATTAAGAGTCAACTATCAAACAAGAGGGTACTTTCTCGAGAGTTTTCAAATATAATAGAGACACAATCTAAGACAACTCAACTTTAGTCTCCCATTATAGGTGATTTCCATAGTAATATATTATACTTAATTCTCAAACTACATTATATTTTATACTATGTATTGAGGGAATAATCTCTATAATTGTATTAAAGTGTTTCTCCATTTTCCATGTTTTTCCCTTCTTATCTCTATTTTTCAAAAAAAAAAATGTAGGCATTATGTAACAATCAATTATAACTTGCAATATTGTTTTATATATTATAACATTCCATTGTACCATGTAAGATTTTATAAGGTTGTGAGTTGTGTGACACTATGTAATGATGAAAGTTATTTTGGAATATTGCTTAATACTTTGTAACATTATTCTCTAATTTTTAACATTCTCTTTCATTGAGTAACATTATACATGGAGTTACTTAGGTTTTTATAATTCAACATGGTATTATGTAATGCCATTTTTTATATTTTTAATCATTCTTAATATTTTATAATATTTTCCTAATTTTGTATCATTTTTTTCTAATGTAAACATTATTTTTGGCTTTATAATTTTTTTCTCTATTTATTCATAGCCATTATCATCATGTAATATTGTTTAGAATCCTTATCATCAAGTAAACACCAAGTGGCATGACACTATGCAATGTTACGAGGCATTTTGTAAATAAATTTTAAAATTTTTGTTTAATATTTTGTAGTATTACCTATATTTTGTAACATTCCTTCACACTATATAGCACTATTTTTTGGTTTTACAACATTTTTTTTTCTATTTGGTCGCATTTATTATCATTGTGTTATACTTTATTTAGCATTGTGTAGACCTATGCAGTTTATACCATTGTTCTATATTTTGTATCATTCCTTACCATTGTGCAATACTAGGCAATGCCATGATGTGTTGTTTATCTTTGCACAATAAAGTGAGACATTATTTTATGTAATAGTTAATGTCAATATGATCATTCTATAAAGTGAGGTATTGTGTAACTTTATTGTATTATTTCTACTATTCTATTTATTGCTTAAGTCCAATTTATTTTATTGCATTCATAAATTTAAATGTCTTTACTCTTATGAAAATATTTTCATAGGAAGATGGCATATAAAATGAGGAAAATTAAAAAATATGCCCATAAAAATTAAGGACTTCATAATGTTCTATTTTAATAATTAATGACGATATGATAAAGTAAGTTCGTCAAGAATAGACAATCAAGGAATCTTATCAAACGGGGAGGGATTCAATTTGAACTAATTTCACAATGAATGATTCTCTAATGGAAAATTTAAGGAGATGACACTCTTTTAAATAACTATAATTTGACATAACATGATAGTGAATTTGAACAATAATCTCTTACAAGGAGAAAATAATGATGCTACTTGTAGTGATGATATTGAATTTGGAAACATGTCAATGAAATCTAAAGGATGTTAGTTAGGAATGCCATAAATTTTTAACTCTAATGTATTTATAAGTTTCTATTCAATAAAAATATATAGAGAATGAAGATGGAGTGGGCATACTAAAACCATGTGGCAAAAAAACTTGTAGCTAGAGATATAAGAAAGATAAGATGTTACAACTAAAATTAGACACCATAGAGAAGCATGTGGGTAAATTTTCTAAAAATATAAATGTAAATGGAGAGTTAAAGTTAGTGATGTACTAGAAAATATATTATGAATGATCTCATATCATAATGCAAACAATTTTAAAGAATACATGTGATTGTGGCCATGAATTTTTGTTATTGGAGGTTCCATATCTACTTTATTTGGAAAGGTAATATAAACATACCAAATTTCCATATCTATTTACCTCAAAATTGAATTCTATATATTAAATAAAGGACATCCATTGAAATAACATCCATTGATAAAATGGTTTATTCTATAGAGAACTCTGTAGTGGGAAAATTTTTCTCCTTTCTCCCAACTGTTGATATGGTTTGAAGATGGACTATGGTAAAATGGTGCCTAAAAGGTAGTATTGAAGTGTGTGCTATGGCTAGAGGGTTGTTTCTCTTTAAATTTACTGCTCCTGAAGATTTACTCTCTGTTCTATCTTTGGGTCCTTGGGTTTATGGGAAGCATAACCTGTCTCTCTACCGGTGGAAGCCTGGCTTTGATCTTGTCGTCGACCTTAACAAATATGCTCTTGTTTGGGTTCGACTGTTGGGTCTACCGCTGGAATACTGTGATGAGTCAATCTTTCAAAGTATTGGTGATTTGATGGGTCACTTCATTACATCCAACATCATCACTAGAATGAGGTCTAGGTTAGTCTTTGCATGCTTATGTGTTAATATCAATATTAATAAGACTCCACCCAACTCAGTGATTCTGAGTTCTAATTTTGGATCATGGAACCAACAAGTTTGCTATGAAAAATATTGTTGTTTATTGCCAACAATGTTCTGAACCAGGGCACCTAATCTTCTTCTAAAAATCCTCTATGAAAATCCTTCAAAAAACCATTAAGGATGATTCCCCCATGGATGAAATCACAACCAAATATCCTTTCAAATATGAGATTTTAAATATTGTAGATTCCTTGGCCGAATCTGTGCCTTCTGAGGACCCTGTCACAAACCTTATTGTGACCTCGCCCAACAAACCTTCATATAACTCTCTGTTGACTAGGACTCCCTTGAAAAACCTAAGATGTGACCCAATTTCCACAACTTGTAAGGAGGCTGAAAAACCCTTGGACTTGCCTAACCTCCTAGTTACCCATGAACTAACTAAAGATCTAGAAGAAGGTGAAATACCTAAAGTTGTGATAGAATGAGAATCCTCTGAAACCCATCTGAAAAACATAGATGTTAAATATTGAACTAACAACTAAGCCAATGAAGAGGATGGATGGTTTACCCCAAAGAAGAAGGGAAAACAAAGAAAGGTGGATGTTGGTGTTGAAACCAAACCTGACAAATCCAATTAGAGGAAAACCAGAAATATAGAAATAACCAAGGAGATAGCTATTGGAAAATAGAGGATGTTGGAAGCATCCTTAAAGATGTCAAAATGAAAGTTATTTCCTTGAATATAAGGGGGCTCAACAACCCTCATAAATAGCTAGCCTTAAAAAATTATGTTTGGGAGCACAAGCTTGATATACTTTTACTACAAGAGGTGAAAATGAAAAAAACTTTGAATTCATTACCAAGAATATTTTTCCTAACAATTACTTTAATTTTAGTGATGCTAATGGGGCCTTGGGAGGCTTTGTTATTATGTGGATTTCAAACAGACTAAGTGGTTACAAACTATTTCAAACTAAGAATTGCTTGGGAGTTTAGTTCACCCATTCTGGGTCTACTTGGATTCTAATCAATATTTATGCCCCCAATGTGGGAATGCTAAGAAAAATATTTGGATTGAAATTATAGATTGGATCCTGAATAATAAAGAGGCTCATTGGCTGCTTGTGGGGGAAATTTAACTCTCCTTTAATATACCCCTCTGAAAAGTGTAGGGGTCTTATGGATTATTCTGATAGTATGGCTGACTTGGCAGATCTATCAAGTACTACTGGGCTTGTGGATATCGATTTACATGGTAAAAAATGTACTTGGACCAATAGGAGATTGAGAGATAACCTTATTCAAGTTAGGATTGACCATTTCCTTTTCTCCTCTAACTAGGCTGCTCTCCTTAGCTCCAATTTGCATACTCTCCCCCAGATTGTTTCTGACCATGCCCCTCTCCTACTCATCTTGATTGATTCTGCTGTTGGTCCCTTTCCCTTCCATTATGAGATCATGTGGAGCTCTCACCCAAACTTTAGAAATAAAACTGCTAGCTGGTGGAATGTCCTTATTCATGGCTCTCCCATGTTTAGAGTTGTTCAAAAACTCATTTTTATTAAAAACATGGTAAAAGGATGGAACAAGTGGGTTTTTGGGGATGTCTTCCACCAAAAAATAGATCTCTCTATTAATCTTATAGAGGCTCAAACTAAACGGGATTTTTTTTTTAAATAAGAAATATTATAGAAATAAAAGTCTAGAATTCAATGGTTGAAAGGAGACAAAAAATATTCCTTCTTTCATATCTTTGCTCTCAAACACAGGAAAAGGAATCAAATAAAGAAGCTGAAGGATGATTTGGGAGTGGAAGCCACTACTCCTACTTAGATTGGTTAGTTGGCCTCTGGATATTTTCAACAAGCCTTATCTAAGCCTATTGTGGTTCCTAACTCTGTTTTTGATGACCAATTACTGGACTCCATTCCCCCTACTTTAACTAACTTGGATAATGTTGATATTCTCAGGGCTGTTACTCTAGCATAAATCAGATTAGAAGTTTTTAGCATGGGTGCTTTCAATGCCCCTGGATTGGATGGCTTTCCTCTGACTTTCTTTCAGGAGTATTGGGAAATAGTGGGAGAGGACTTATGAACCTTGCTACCAAAGACTTTTTTAGGTTAGGAAAAATTCTAAAACAAATGAACCATACCTTTTTGGCCCTTATTCCCAAAAATGAAGACCCCTAAACCATGGCTAACTTTAGGCCCATTAACTTGTGTAACACCGTTTATAATATCTTCTCTAAAATCTTGGTCAACCGCTTAAAACCTTTTATTAAAAAATGATTATCTCACATGCCAAAAAGGATTTGTCCTAGGTTGCCACATTATGGATATTGCCATTTCCACACATGAAATCCTTCACTCTTGTTGGCGTTTAAATTCGCACCTCTGGAATGTGAATTTGAAATGGATAGCTATGCACAATAAAACTACTCTTCAAATTAGGAGGGGAAGCTCGCTCTTGCTGATGATGTGAAAGAAAGTAAATTAAAACTAATTCGCCTATCTTTTTGTTTCAACTAGAGCACAAGGTTTATAAAACACAAATGCCGCAGCTGAGATTTTCTGATTAAGAATTCCAACTACGACTAACTTAAGCTAAAGATGTTTCTAATATCTCAAGTAATACACAGAGCAAGAGAATTAGAAATGAACAAGGTTGATTCTCTGACAAAGTGCTTCAATAAACTCTTTCCCAACATACACCTACTTACTTTCAATGTAAGCTGAAATTAAGTTCATAAAAGCATAACACAATAAACGTAAATCTAAGACATTATACCAAGGAAAAGGAGGCTCATGATTTTATTTCTCAAACTTCTAGAACAAAGATTACACTAAACACATGCACGAAACAAGAAATTGCAGCTAAAGAGGCTTGCAATCTTGTTCTTACACAAAAAGAACAACAATTACAACTACTTGTTGGCTAAAAGAGACTCAACAATTTGCTATCATAAACACAATTGAACAACACTTGAATAACAATAGAAGGCACTTAGGTTCATTTTTTTGTTATCACTAGCATGGTTCCAACACAAAGTGAATTGACACTAAATAACAACTTGCTGCATTACAAACTCGCAATTTGCTATCACCATAACCGTTAAGAAAACTAATGAGCAAAGGATCTTATTTATAGGCAAGCAGAGGAGTAGGGAACCCTAAAATCTCCTTGCTTTTACAACTAGGACTTGATCAACAAGCAAGATTTATTTCTAAATATAAAAGAAGATAGCAACTAACACCTAAGAAAGCAGGAAAAATAGGAAACACCAACTATTACAATTTATCTTCTTTCTCTTCTTCAAAGAATAGATAAGTATTGTTCCAAGAATAGAAAGAAAGCAGAAAGAAAGCTTCTAGATGAAAGTCGCTTTAAATCTCAATCACATTCGCTAAAAAGCAGGAAACTATGTCTCGATTAGGTGAATTGATACTATCTAAGGCAATATTATGATTCTCCAAGATCTCCTCGCCTTCTGTGATCAAACTTAGAGAATCTTTCACTTCTTTGGCTGCTTTATGAGTTCTATTCTTGAAAAACATCATTGCCCCAAAAGATGACTGAATAATTGATAACTTGGCGGTTTTGCAACTTTATGCTTCTGACCCTTTTGATTTCCAATGAAAGAGTATTGCACAATTTTTTTTCGATACCTTCCATTTTTCCTCTTATCACACCCCTTCACTCTCTTCAACTGAGATGATGAAGTTTTCTGTCCATGGTGTCATTTGAAAAGCACTTCTCAACATCGTCTGGCTTGCGGCTGCGAGATACAATACTGACTTGGTTCTAAATCCCATGGGAGAGTACTGCATGCTGAAAACCTTGAAGATTGACAGTAAACTCGACTATATTCAAACAAGTTTTGAGCAACTTTCTAAATTTAGCCTGTTGTTTTTTCTTCTTCAAATAGACAAATTTTTGGAAATTTTTCTAAGATATGGGTTTTGCTCAGAATTTCGTTGCAAGACAACCCAGATCGTCTGTTTTTGAAAATTTTGAATTTAGACTGAAAAATTAGCAAACCCTAATTTCTTCAATTTTTCACTGAAAAAGCTGGCACCTGGGTTTTGTTCAGAAGACAATTTGGAATGAACTCAGTTGATCAGATTTGAAAAACACTGAGGGCTGATTGAAAAAGCAGCCAACGCTAGAATTTGAAATTTTCTTGAAAAAAAAGTTGTGATATGGGTTTTCTTCAGAAGACTGTTTTGAGAGGACCCAGTTGATCAAAATTTGTAAACCCTGAGGATTTCACTGACATGCAAATAAAAAGCAGCTGCTGCAACTTGATAAATTTCCTCAAAAATTCTTCAGAAAGATGAGATGAAAATACCTAGATGGCTGAAAATTGAAATCTTTGATCTTCTCAAAAATTCGATGTTCTGGATGAAAAAAGCACAAAAAGGAAAGGTCTTATGTTGCTGGTCTGAAAATTATTCTTGAAAATCAACAACCTTGAGCTTTTGAATCTTGAAATAAAACTTCAAATTTGCTACTCCACTTTTCTCCTTTGGACACCACCTACAATAATGATGAATTTTGAATGAAAGAGAGGTCTTAAATAGATTTAGGGTCTAAAATAGCTCTACTTTCTTTTGCTTTAATCTTCAAAACCCTAAAATCAACCTATTCAATGAATTTGGACATTCATCTTCCATCATGAAACTTTGAAAATTCAAAAATTTTGACTAAGGCATGGCAAGATGGGTGCCCTTTTTGGGCTAGAGGCGCCAACTTCTCCCAGAGTTAACCATTTTTAAGAGTTTTTTGACATTTCTCAAATTTGAACCCCTACTTTGACCCTGATCCTCAGCTTCTAGATTGATTAGATTGACGAGTTGGATGATTCATCGTGTAGCCTGACTGATCCTGAGGAGATAACCCTGGAGGCACTTCTAGCTAAAAACTTCATTTTGACCTTCGAATTCATGGGAGATTATTTCCTCCAGGGGCTCTGAACTTTCACAGTGTTAGCCATTTTTGCATGATTTTCAAGTTCTTCATTTCCCTTTGATCTTCTGATGAAATTATGATTCCGGGAGCTATGTTGATTGAATTGACTAGCTGATTGCTTTGTTGGATAGCTTAACTGAATCAGACAGAACGATCTTGGAGGTTGTGTTGGAAAATTCTATCATTTCAGACCTCAAAAGTTTGGGCGCCCTTCTTCACTAGGGGTGCCCATGTTTACTAGACTTAGAATATTTTTCATTTTCTTCACCTTTGCTCTTCTTTAGATGATCTCATCAGATCTAGAGTTTTAGGCACCGGATTGACTGATGGTTGGGCTCGTTACAGAGTTGAGGAGAAATCAAGAGGAGTCTCCTGGGAGTAACTCTGTCAGAAAGTTGGATTTGAAGCTTCAAAAGCTTGGGCGCCCCTAGCAAGTTGGGGCGCCCAACTTCACCAGTGTTAGAATATTTCTCAATATTTCTCCCTTGCCTTTGACTTTTGATTTTTAGCTTGTGTCGAACCCTCTGTTCAACCTCTTGCATTTGATGAATTCCAACTCGGATTGATGAGCTGATAGTTTCGTTGGAAAGCCTGATCATCTCTGAGGAAGTCACATTGGAGGCTTGACTAGTAAATTCAACTGTTTAAGCCTTTAAAAACTTGGGCGCCTTTCTCCTTCAGGGGCGCCCATTTGCTCCAGACTTAGAATATTTTATCTGATTTTCATCCTCAAACTTGAATCTTCATCTTATATCTTCAACTTTGATTTGGATTTTCCAAAGATTGACTAGTCTGATGTTCTGATGGAGATATCCGCTGCGAAGTTGATTGAATTACGAAGAGATTGATCCCATATGCAAACCCTAATTGCTAAGTTAGGCCTCCTAAAAGACTGGGTTCCCCTAGGCACCTGGGACACCCAAAGTTCCCAGACTTGGACAATTTTCAGTGATTTCCATGATTTTCATTTTGTCTTCTGTTTGAAAACTCTCCATTCGATCTCAAATTCTAGGTGACTAGATGATTTGATGATTACGCTGTTGGACTTGCTGTGGAGCTAAGAGGATTCTAAACAACTTTGACTGAGAGCTCAAACCCTAATTTCATTGTTTGATGTCCTAAAAAGATGGGCGCCTATCTCCTCTTGGGGCGCCCATGACAAGCAGTGTTAGAATATTTTCACAATTTTTACCTTCTTTCCTTGTTCATCGTGCTTGTTCATCAACTCACCTTTTGTTCAATGCTTGAGTATTAAATCTGACGCCTTGCAGCTGACTAACCTCCATTGATGACTTCAGAGCTCCTAAAATGCTTCTAAAAAAGTAGAATAGACCCACCAGGGAAAAACTGATCCTTTCATGATTCTGACCACACTAGCCTAATGTGGAAGTATTTTGAGCCAATCAAAATCAGTTTGGACCCTGGCAGACAAAATTTCTATTTTTAGAAAATTTTGCCAGTATCCGTTTAGAAAGAAACCCAAAAAAACCAAGAAAAACCTACTATTTTTAGAAAATTTCTAAAAAAATAGTAGTTTTCCTAAAAAGTAGGGATGAAAAACTGAGATTTGGGTTTTGTAGATTAGGTCGCTCTAAGCAGACCCAAATCTTCAGATATTGGAAATTTCACATTTTAACCCCTCATGCAAGACATGCAAACCCCAAATTTTGACCTTTTTGACAGATTTGACAAGACTTCTACTCATTTCTTCAAAATGTCTAAGTGTAACAAAAAAATTAATTTTGGGGTACAACAACTCAATGGATAGATGTAACAGTGCTGGTATGGCTTTCAAACTTGACATTTCCAAAGCTAATGACAAAGTTCTGTAGAGTTTTCTGCTTAAAGTGTTAGCTAGATTTGGCTTGAATTAGATTGTTGTGAATCTCATTTTTGAATGCATATCTAAGGTCAAGTACTCTGTTTTGGTTAATGAGGTCACATGGTTTCTTCAATGCTGGTAAAGGGATTAGACATGGAGATCCCCTTTCCCCTACCTCTTTATTATGGTTGTTGATGTCTTAAACCAATTTTTTAAAAATATTCTAATGGATGGTACTATTAAAGGAGTCAAACCTGCAACTTCCCTTGAACCTTCAACTATTCAAAATTTTTTGGATGATACCATCCTCTTTGGGAAAGCTTCGGTGGTGGAAGCTAGAAAGTGGAAGAATTGTCTAAACAATTATGCCTCCAGCTTGAGTCAATGCATAAACTATAATAAGAGCATGATCTACTTCTTCAACAACACACAAGCCCTTCAGGATAAAGTGACTGTTGTACTTAGCTATAAGAGTGCTTCCCTTCCTTTTGTGTACCTTGGCCTCCCTCTCACAGTTAAGGAAGTCACCCCTAGCTTTTGGAACTTAGTTCTTGAAAGAATTCAGAGTAAATTGGTTGGATGGAAAGACTCTATCCTTAGCCATGCTGGTAAATTGCAGCTCCTAGCTTCTACTCTTCAAGGGATTTCTATGTATTTTCTTTCCATTTTTAAAATCCATAGATTATTGCTGAGAAATTTGAAAGAATACAAGAGAATTTTCTTTGGTCTGGTATGGAGGAAAAGAAGAAATTGGATTTGCTAAGTTGGGATACTGTCTGTCTTCCTAAATGTAGTGGTGGTCTTGGTATAAGAAAAATCTAACCTTCTAACAAATTCCTTCTTGTGAAGGTTGGATGAGATCTACTGAGGAACAGGAAGGACTAGAGCATGCTTGTGAATGCAAAGTATCTCAACACATCCCCCTGATCAGATGTCTCTCGGATGACCATCCCAGTGGTTCCTTAATTTGGAACAATATCTATAGGATCAAAAAGATGTTGTACTTTGGGTTGAGATGGAAACTCAATAATGACAAAAAACAAGTTTTGGGAGGACCCCTGGCTACTTGAAATACCTCTTATTCAATCTAACTTCAAGGAATTTTATGGCCCCTACCTCTATGTTTTTTGGGAAAAATGTGAGAGACTACTTGTGTGGGCCACATGGTTCCATGAAGTGGAAGATGTTAGAGAGTTTCTACCCTCACTCCCAGGAGTTAAGGCATTAGGATAAAACTCTTTAGGACACTCTCTTTAACTAGAATACTCATTTCGGCTCAAGAGGATGAATTCTACTAGACTAGGGAAATCAAGGGTAATCTCTCTGTTAAGTCTTCTTATAGTTTGTTGTCTCTGCAAGGAACTCAAGTATTTAGAAACATGTTTGGAACTAACAACTTACACCAAAAATATTTTTTTTGGTAGACGATGAGTCATAATAGGATCCTCACATAGGACAACCTAAGAAAAAGGGGATTTCAAATCCCTAATAGATATATTCTATGTAAAAATGATGAGTTTATCTGTCACATGCTACTCCACTTCCTATTTACTTCTAAAGTTTGGGAGTCTTCCTTTCAAAGGTTGGGTATCCATTGGACCATGAATGGTGATATTAAGAGCTTTGTTGATAACTGGTTCTGTCACTATCAACACCCTCTACCTAAAGAAATTTGGTGATAGTTCCCTCCCATTATATGTTGGTGTCTATGGAAGGAAAGGAATAATAGGATATTCAAAAATGTGGAAAAAATCCAAAAGGAGGTCTTTAGTATTGGCTTTAGACTTATTACTGAGAATGTATCCTTGTATGTTTGGAAACCTCTGGAAAAACCTCCCTCTATCTTGGAAATCACTATGGAAAAATCTTGGAACAAGAACTTGGATCTTAATTCCTTTGACAACTCAAAAGCCTTCGCTAGGCTTAACACTGTCTAGAAACCCCCTCTCGATGGTTGGCACAAACTTAATTTTGATGGTGCTGTGAAAGGAAATCTTGGCCTAGCTAGCAATAGGGGCATCATTAGAGATCAAAATTACATAATGGTGGTTGGTTTTTCTCATTGTATAGGGATACAAACATCTATGATAGTAGAGGCAACAATGCTTTTGATTGGAGTCAAAATTGTTGTTACTCCAGGCATAAAGAATCTACACATAGAGGGAGACTCCAAATCTGCGATTGACTCCATCACCAACAATTACTGTCAGGGGTAGAACAACAAGGATATTTTATTTGATATACAGTTCTTACTCAATAAAATTGAAAGGATGAAACTAACCCACACCTTTCATGAAGCAATAAAGTAGTTGACTCCTTGGCTAATTTTGGTTCTTCTTGGGAATCATCAAAATGTTGGAGGAATATAGCGACCTTCCCCTTGAATGTCCAAGGATTTATCCTTGAGGAGAAAAAGAAACTTAACTGTTTATGATGAACACTAAGATCTCCTTCATGGATTGGGCTACATGTCTTTTCACCCTTGGTTTAAGTATAACGTGGAAAATATTTGATGAGATGGATGGGTACGTGCGGGTGACTAGGATATGGTTAGGATTGTTTATTCTGGCTAGCTAGATTCCCCATGGGATTTATGTGCTATCTTGTCATTTGTACGAGGCTTCTCCCAATAATAAGAGGTTTTTTATTTGGAACGTGCGGTTGGCTAAAATATTTCTCAAACCTTTGCCTAATTATGGGCCAATAATTAATGCTTCCCATGTCATGATGGCCTTTCACTCTGTCTCAAAGTATTTCATCAATACTTGCAATAGATTCACAACCCTAAGCCTCTTGGAAATGCCTAATTGTATGTGGGAAAATCTTATCACCTTAATTAGGCAAGATATGCAGATTTTTTTTATTATGGTTATCCCTTTGATAAGTTTTGTGTATATTTCCCTTCTGCATTTTGAAAAAAACCATATTGCTTTTCCTTGTGACTGTTCACTATGCTTTGTGTGTGAATATGGGGGGCGAGTGTGTGAGAACTGAATCGGGCTACTATGAGGAATTCTTCTAGGATGCTTTTGTTTGGCATATTTTCTTGGAAGGTGGTATAGTACCTTTAATGGAGAGTTTAAAAGGGCACGATGAGAAACTTTTAGCCTAGTTTTCTCATAGTCCCAATGTGACAGAAGGGTCACAATGGGAGAAATTTCCTTTGAATCAATGAAGATGTTATCACTAAAGCAACGAGGCTTTCCTGTTCAGGACAAAAGCTTAAGAAACACATGAAGGTGCAAGATATGGAGAGTTTGCAAACCTTCTTCAGGGAGAATGAATGACCTACAAAACTCCATACAGGTTTCGACTAGAGAAAACTTACTGCATCATGGGATCAAATGTGCCTAGCTCTAATAAAATATATCATCTTAGAAGGTCAGTTTAAAGTCTTTTATTTCTATCATTTATCATTGCTGAATCACCTTTGACATAGGATACTTATTACTTTTCCTTTTTTCTTTCTTTCATCCCTTGAAAGCTCGGTTAAAGAAAAAATGGAGCTCACAACTAAGAAACTTGATAAACCATCCCATCTACCCTTGTATCAAGGGATTATCCTCCGCCTTTATCATTTTCACCTTTCCCTTTGCCCTTCGAAACCCATTTATACTATCAAAATTGAGGAATCCAAGCCTTCTAATCCGTCCCCTTCAAAACCCTCCCCAACTGTCTCTATTGATGCTAAGAGGAAGCTCCCTCCCACTACCATCCAACCTCCTAAGAACTCCAAGCCCAAGCCTCCTACTAAGAAGAAGAAGGGTGGTGTGGGTATAGCCTAATCAAAGGCCGTCATTGGGCTCTGTGAACTAAAGAATACCCCCACTAATAAAGGGGGAAAATGCTCATCAAAGCCTAGACTGAACCAAAAAAAGGAAAAAAGGGCATCACCTTTCATGTTGAGGAACCTCCCATGAATAATGATGAGTACGACTCTACGTCCAAAGAATTTGAAGAGGATACTATGTGGCTGTGAGTGTTGATATGGGGGTGGATCAGACTAGTGTTTAGAGGTCCAATAGGCTATCTAAAAATAAGCCAAAGGTCGTAGTGGATGACATCTCTAGCAGCTTGAAGCAAGAAAAAGGTCAGGATGACAACATACATGATATGGTCAAGGAAATCGAGGAGAACATAGGACCTAGTCACTTCCCAAAGTTGTATCAAATGATTCTGGAGGATTCCACACTGAATTCCTCCAATCATCAAGCTCGGGTGGAAGAGACCAATAGGTTGGATGTTGCAAAGGAAGAAGACCCCAATAGCTTGATTTCCCATGTTGAAAAACTAGAAACGAGGCTTACGAGACTGACCCAATTCACAAACAAAGTCATTCATCACTCGGCTATCACTCTTTCGGTGGTGCTGAAGGATGAGGTTAACAAGAAGGTTGTTGATTATAATCCCAACAATAGTTTGATTGGGGAAGATGTGTAGAAATTCCTCATGAAGGAATGGGAGGGTATTTCTAGACTTGATAGGGAGAGTCCTATCTATTTTTGGGTGGGTTGTTATTTTTCTATTGTTCTACTATCTCTGTTCTAGACTTTATGCTGTAAATGGTTAATTTTTTCTATTTTGATATGAACTCTGGCCCTTTGGGCTTTTCATGTTAAAGGTATTGCACCTTGTAAATGTAGCTTATATTATCAACAACATCCAAAATATAGAAATTTAAAGTGTTTTATTGGCATGCTAAATCCTCTAATTTCTTATTATTTTTTCAATAGTGGTTAGGAATGGGTTCAATGTATAGATAAGGTAGGGAAGTAGGCTATAAAAGAGAAATTGAATTAGATGAATTTATTTTCCTTGTTTCTAGATTAAGTGATAATCATTAGGGTATGCATGCTTGTTTATATTTAGAGAACCATATTTTCCAACCTCATCTTCTTGTAATTCATAAAATGAAAGAAAATTCAACCTTTTCTACCCTTTTTGAAACTCGTTAAAAATATATTAAAGGAGATTGGAGGATTGGATGATTCAATGAATGAAAGTTGGTCTAATTTAGTGTAGATGAGGCATAATTTATGCATGGTGATAGAAATGGGATTTTTAGTAAATTTATAAACATCATATTCAATATACATGATCAAATTTTATTGCATGACCCATAGATTGGATTTGATTTTAAAATTGTGAGTCAATTTCCATTTTTTTAATGTCAAAGATCTTGTACATGAGGTCTATACATATTTTTGTAGAAATCTAAAAATACTTTGAGTTCCAAATATTTTTTAAGGTATGAATCTAGATAACAAGTTACTTATGGTTGTTCATACTAGAGGATATGATTACATAGTGTAAAAAATATATCGTTCCAATATTTTTACTCATTGATTTAAGTCTTTTGTAAAACTTATTGAAGTTATGCAAATTTGTTGGCATTATTTACTAACATAAAGATAGTATTGCCTCTATTTGTGCTTCTTTCCATGTTGGAATCAATGAATGTACATTGTAGAATACTCAAAGTTATAAAGATGGTATGTTTACTCTATATAATCTACATGTGAATGAGAATGGAGCATTTATGAGTCTAAATATTACAATTTGGAAAGCAATGACAAAAAAAAACTTAGCATTAAATTATAGAGTTAAATAATCTAGGCCATTTATGTGCATTAACACATGGATATATGATAGAATTACATAAATTCACTAAAGTTGGATGTAACTCTAGGGTTAGACAAATAAGTGTTAGAAAGGAGGATCTTAATGATCTTGTGGATTTTGTAAAGGTTACATTATTACGAAAGTGAGAGAAGTTTGGAATCAAATATCAAATAATGTTTTCCTCTTTATGAACTTCTAGAAGCAATGTCTATAGTTTATCTTCACTATTGGGACACCAAAAATGTAAATTCTCATAATTTTCCATGTGATTTTTAGACCAAGGTGAGGTACTTGGCCATTTTTTTGTAGAAGAGTAGATAAGTGGATAAGAATTCAAATTAATTATAGATAGGATAAAATCGAGAGAACAATCTACTCAATTCACAACAATAGTGATTGAATAGTATAACATGCACAACCATTCTTTCAAAGATGGTTTGATAACTAAGCTATAGAAAAACTAAGCTTAAGTGAAATTCTATGATATTATATTTCACAAAACTCTAGTTTGCATCATCTTCAAATTCCTCACGGTTTAGCCACTATAGGTGCTTGAAAGTGAAGATTTAGTTAAAAAAATTATTTCAGTGTCCAGTTTGGCCAAAAATTGTAAACCACTATTGTGGGATCACCCAAGATAGTGGATCATACTCCAAAATTTCTTCTTCACAATCTATTGTCTTAAATTTTTAAAACAATCACTTTTAAATTTCATGCCTTCCATGCTCGCTTTGAGTCTTTTCCTTTTTGTAAGTCATCAAGTACTTGTGTTGTTATTCCTAGTTTATTTGATGTGTTGGGTCAAATTGAAGTTTTATGGGGACTAAATGATCCTTAAAAAGGTTGTCCTAAATAAAATGAAAGTTCTAAATTAAAATGAAAAAAACCTCCTTATAGGTTTTCAATTTTTGTGTGTCACCTTGTAGTCCTTCTATAAATGTGTATTCCACCCCTAAAATTTTGAAATATTGTCTTAATTTGAAGTTTTCATATTTTTATTACATCATTTATAACTTATCATTGAACTCTAAAAATAAAAAATTGATAAACAAATGGAGTTTTAAAACTTCCATACACGCTTGTAGTTGTACCACCAAGTTCCATTTGTGCATCAAAACTTCATAGTTTTAGAAACTTGTAATTTTATTCCTTTCTTTCATCTTTGGAATATTTGAAAAATTGAATCTAGAATTTAAAACCTAAGAGAAAAAACCAAAGGGGTACATCATTTATTGCTTGCACATGTGCCTTAAATTATAGAAAACTTATGAATCAATACATCATTTGTAATTAAAAATTTCATGGTTTTTACTTGTTTGTGTATCCTTTGTATTAATTTGGTCTTTGTGACTCCTCTCTAACTTTTTTTATCATTTCCATTGCTCAATCCTACCATGTACAATTCCATATGAAAATGTATGGGGTAATTTTCTTGCTATTTTAAGGGTTTTGTCATAATTTTAGGTTATGGTTTTTCTCCTACCAGGCTTCAAATCTTCTCAAGGGTTTTCTATTTCCCCAAAAGGCTCAAATTTCATCTCTAAGGTATTTTTTGAATCCCCATAAACCCCATGTAATGTTTCTATAGTAAATTTTTCTAACACCAATTTAAGGTTTAGATAATTTATTCAAGTTATCTAATTTAGGTATTCAATTGGTTGTAATAATTAATGCATAAAATATATTTTAGGTCTAAAAATACTACAATTTTAATTTTTTCCTAAATTCATGCACTCCTACAAAGTTAAAATTAAATTTTGAAACCTTGCATTAATTATGATCACTAGAATTCTAAACTTTATGTGCATATTTATAATTCCTAAAAAGTTATAGATGGAACCCAATTCCAAACTTTCAAATTAATTTTTAAAAGATGGACCACACATGTAATCCTATAATTATAAATCTACTTCAAAATCTCAAATCCTTCTTGTAGTGTATTTAAGATTCCATACTTTACTTGTGTCGCTACAATTGTCAATATATAAGTAAACCAAAAAATATCAAAATCTCATGATAACTATCTCCTCAGAGTTTCCTAACAATTGTAAACTTTAATCTTGAGCCCAAAAAATTTCCCAACTATTAATTGAGTTATTCCCATTTTTTCAAAGTTAAAGGATTTTTAGCATGTAACATCACCCCAAAAAAAATGAAGTACAAATTTAAAGGCATCTCTCCTTGTTTAGAGTTTATCTCAAAGGTTTCAATTTTTTTAGATGTGAACCTTTGGAATATGAGTTGAAAGAGTTTCATAAAAGGATGAATGGTATAAATAATATAAACAAAAGAGTGAAGATCATAATAAATGGGATTATTCAATTTATTGAGCTTTCCCCATCTTGTCCAATCTCCCAAGTAGTTGTTGAACTGTGCATGATTCTACAACCATAACATAAGTGAAATCTAAAATATGATAAGTCAAAAGGTGCACAAATTATTCTAGAATATAGAATAATCTTTTGGGATTCCTAAACATGAGAAGTATGATCTAATATTTAAATATTGAGTCTGTTGAAATATTCTATGAAAAAACTTTGATCAATGCCTCTAAATACTCAACAAAAACTAGTTTATAAAAGATAAAGTTTTTTTTTCTAGGATTCCCAAGGTGCTTCATTAGAGTTCTTTTATTGAAGAAATAAGTAACTTAATCACCTTGCTATATAAAGTTCATACAAGCTGGACCACCAAGGATTCAATCTATGGATATTCCAATTTATTGTAAATATTCTAGATGGTAAGGAGTATATTGACTATGGTATTTTTATCAATAACAATTTGAATAATCAAGTGTTCTGAGTAATCCCATATAACCACTTATTCATGAATTCTTATGTAGTATATTGAATTTCAAGAATAGTTATTCCACCTATACTAGAAAGAGTTAGAGCCATGGGTACCAATGCTAAACTATGAGAAATTAAGATATTAAGATACTAATAATTATAAACAAATATTAAAATAAATAAACTGAGAATCATAAAAAATATATATTTTACACATTACACAATCTATATACATGGGGAAAACCCTTTTGAGTAAAAAAACCCATAAAACATCATTTTATTAAAACACTTAAACAATAATGGTCAATTATAACATAAACTGAACATGGGGAACACTTCTCCATAATTCTAAATGACCAATAATATCTCATGTGTATAGTAATATAATTCAATATAAATATCCAAATTCACCTCCATTCAAATGAGAGAGAACATCCATAAATAAAGGAGAAAGGGTGGCATAATACCTATTTAAGGGTTAAATTAGTCACGCCTATTCAACAATCATCATTCATAAATAATTAATAATCTAATAGTTGGGTATGTGCGGGATCATGGTATGCCAAAAGTGGCAATATTTGTAGGGTATGTGGTGAACTTTTTTTTCCACCCAAAATTAATGAAACGAAAAGGGTTTTAGAGGAGATTCTCAGCTTTCCAAAAATATAAATTATGATTTAATTTGAATTTAATAAATAATTATTATTCATTTTCTATTAGAATTACTACTAAAGTCCGATCAATAGGTTGATTGAAAAACATCTATAACTTTCAAACGGTATCATATTTTGAATCCAAAACATGAACATTCTATGCTTTACATAATATTGGATTAAAAAAAGAAAAATTAAATTTCATGAATTTTTGACCAAGTTAAGGTGGTCAGACAGACGAGTTTTTATATTTTCTAAAAGTTGTAATAAAAAATTCATAATTAATTATTTACTTGGAAAAAAATTACAAAAAATATGCATCACATCCGACATGAGTCCTCTACTTATATATAAAATCTTACAAAAAAATATTATCATTTTATTATGGTTAGGGTGGTCAGCAGACACCTACTTCTTATTTTTTCCCTGAAATTTAAGTACTACTGCATTGAAATTTCAAATTTTCACCAAATAGATTTTATTTATTTTTAAATAAACCTAGTATTTTAGAAACTACATTCAATTTTATACAAATTCTATTCTTACATATTTTTGAAATAATATAGATAACTTATTCAAATATTTACGCCAAGTTGCCTAACACGATTTTTCTGATTTTTGCCACTTAAGGCCCTTGGCATACCATGATCCCGCACATGCCCGCTATTAAACTATAATTATTTCCAATGGGATATGCTTAATAAGCATATAATATATATAAGGTTTTATAACCTTATATTAGAACTATATATACATATATATATGTTATAAGGGTATGACCCATAATAACATTATGTTCTAACATAAAAATAATTTGGTTTATGAGTATTACACACAAGTACAACTCAAGGAAAGCTAAACTTTGTTTAGAAGAGTTAATTATACTTTCGTCTTACTCATCACCAAAGTTATTGATGAGGTATAAGTATTTGTTGAATAGGACAACTGAGAGGGGGGTGAATCAGTTGTCACAGATTTTAACCTTTAATTCAATCACCGAAACTAATACTTAAAGCTGCTTAAATGATTAATCATCAAATGCCAATGCAAAAACTCAAATCCAACACATAAACACAATAATACCATATTTACGTGGAAAACCCAATGAGGGAAAAACCATGGTGAGGATTGATTCACACTAAAGAGAATATCAAAACCAATTACAAAAAGGCTCACTACCTGAAACAAGGCTCATTGCCTGAAATAAGACTCACTGCCTGAAATAAGGACTCACTATTTGGAACAAGGACTCATTGTCCACACTACTGTATTTGACTCCAATTTCTGACGAAAGTTGGTTGAAATTTTGACACACTATTGTCAGAATACCGATGAACCACTGAAATAATTTTTGTCGCAAAGTTTTCATCACTTTCCTGAAAAAAATTAAACCGTCAAAATCATGACCTAACTTCGTCGGTTGTCGCCACGAAAAAGGGATTAGGATTTTGTTGGAATATCGACTAAAATTGTGTCGATCTAGCGACAAACAATAGCTAGAACACAAGTGGTATGCCTTTGGAAAAGCGTCGGAACAACACTAGAAATGCATCGAAATTGCGACGAAAGGGGAAAGTCATAATGACGAAAGTTTCGTCGGAGGTATAGCAATTTTGTCGGACGCTTTTGGTGGTTTTTCGGTTGAGTTCGTTGAAATTTCGACGAAACAATGCAATTTTTTTTATAAAAAAGTATTCGTTCCAATTTAGGCATTCTTTCATTTTGCAAACATGCTAGTCTATAAGTTTAGCATGATCCAATGGCATAAATTCTTCTAAGAGATCCCCATCACACATTTGTCACAAATACCTTTGTGCCATGTGGTTTTCCATCCTATGGTCCCAAAGGAATCTAGAGATCTTTCAGATCTCCTTTTGAGCATTATGATTCTCTTTTAAGATCTAGGGAACTTAGGTTATACTCAAACCCCTTGTTAGACAAAAGTTAAATGATGTACAAATCCATCTCCAACACAACTATGTCGAGTAATTTGTATAGTAATTGACCAATTTTAACTTAATTGCATGTATCCATAGCTTACAACAGTGTATCGCAAGTGCACATCCCAAGGCCCAGCTTGACATCCAAAACATCTATGATGCCATGGAGACAACATGACTCCTGGCCCAACCTTGCATCCAGGACATCTGCAATGCCATGTGGGATATGAGAATGGATAGAAAATATCTCCTTCCCACTCCATTCACCTTTAGAAATTTGGGGACACCCACTGGATGTGGCCCAACTGTTAAACAATTGGAAATTACACATCAAATTTTACAAGCACCCGACGAACATCGAATTTTACATATTTTGTCGGACAATTTCGTCGTATTTTGCAGTCAAATGCATTATATGCACATTTTTTTTAAAGAAATAATTAAACAACAAGAAATGTTGTCAGAACTCATAATTGGACTAGTAGTAACATTATCAGATCAAGTATTCTTGTTGCTTATAAATCTCATGAAATAATACTACTATATTGATAATTGTAGATGTAATAAGACCATAGGACATGACCGAAGAATCTAATAGTTTACTTCTATTTCCATATGAAGATCAAACAATTGTGATCTGCCTGTTAACATTCATTTTAACTAAAAATTCAATGAAAGGTAACCCATTCTTTGGTTGAAGATTAACTCACAAGGTATAAAGGTCAAATTATGGATCCATATAGGCTTAAGGCCGTAATACATAAACCGTGACCACTTTGCTGGTATTTCCTTCTCAAGTTCACTTTTTTTTCTTTAATTTAATGTTGCTTAATTGAATTATATAACATAATTGTATTTAATCACATAATCTTAAGGTGATCAATATTTGAATCTATCAATTACTTGTATCAAGGAATGAGTTTCCAACAAGAGAATGAATGACACATGGAGTGGATGACATACTTGAAGTATTGCATCTATAGATCAAGCACAAAGATGAAATACAATAAGGTAGTGGATTTCTTTAGCCAATTATCAAATCACACACTTGTCATAGTGCTAGACTTGCATAATCAAAACTTCTCTAATTAGGACCTTTTCACGCTAGATTGAGACTTTAAATAGACCTACACCATGTTTTCCCAAAGTAAATAGGTGAGTGAGTTCCATTTGGTTGGAAATATTCTTTTCAAGCTTAGAAATCTTTGTGTTCTAGAGAACACACCTCAACAAAGACTCATCACAATGCTGTACTAGAGAAATCCACAACTAAAGCAATCAAGTAAAGTTGTACAATGTTTAGTAGCTGTATGTTCAATTTTTATAGCTCACTAAAGTCATGACAGGAGAAATCACTTCTCAAGAAATGGAACATATAACAATAGGTCTTCATACCATACTTGGTTTAGCATGAAAACAAGTTTGATGAATGCCTTACATCATCCCCAAATATAAGAGAAAGTGAGCAAGAAGAATCATACACAAGGAAAGAAAAATGATTACAATCGTGTGTTAAAATACAACCAAATATTCATACCTAATTCATGGCAGTAGGGGACATAAGCATAAGTAACAAAATGAAAAAAAACTTGCCCTGTGCTTATTACATCAAAGTGAAATTACAAAGCAATTTTCCAAACCACAAAAATTGCTTTCAGACCATTCTTATCCCATGGAGAAGACATGAAGTGGACAAAAATTGCTTTCAGACTATTCTTCTCCCATGGAGCAGACATGAAGTGGATCTGCTGTAAAGTCTTTTAAATCTCCACACTTTCCTAGTGCCCTGGTGGCCATGGATGCTCAATTTAGAGACAAACAAGGTGCCTGAATTGTTTTATATGCCTGGAAGGAATTCCATTTTCATGGAATGATATAGTGCAGGGTATGTTAGAAGTGGATACATTGAAGATGCTTGATAGTTGTATAATGAAAAGGAGATTTTTGTCAGATATTATAGTTGGAAATGCTTTGGTAGATATGTATACAAAATGTTGAAGCATAGACAAGGAAATTAACCGTTTGAAAAAATGCCCCAAAGAAATGTGGTCTGATGGAATGCCATGATTGCAGGATATGTACAAAAGGGATTATTTAGAAGGATTTCATCAGATGTAGTTGCAACTGCCCTGTTAGAAATGTATGCAAAATGTTGAAGCATAGACAAGGCACATGAACTATTTGACAGAATGCCTCAAAGAAATGTGGTCTTATGGACTGCAATGATTGTAGGATATGCACAAAATAGATTTGTTCAAAAGGCTTTAGAAATTTTAAAGCAAATGTAATTGGCTGGTGTAAAGCCAAATTCAACAACCTTTGTCAGAGTCCTCCCTTCTTGTGCCAAAAGGGGAGCTTTGGAACAGGGTATGGACATCCATCATAACATAATGGAAGGGGGAGTTTTGTCAAATATTATAGTTGGAAATTCTCTAGTGGACATGTATTCAAAATGTGGAATTATACACAAGGCACGCAAACTATTTGATGGAATGGCTCAAAGAGATGTCATCTCTTGGAATACAATGATTGTAGGATATGCACAAAAATGACTATTTAAATAGAAATTGTTGTGATAGATGCAAACTATTTCCATCATTTTAAATAGGGACAATGTTCTTGAGGAGATGATTGGTGATGCTAAATGAAGCAATCTGAAAATTAGGCTTGCAATATGTTGTAGTGGCAACTGCCCTGGTAGACATACCTACGAACAGTCTATAATGCACCTTCAAAAGCTGCAGTCATGCCTATCTTATCCTATTCCCCACATGAACATATGTTCAATTAGATAATAGAATAAACAATAAAATAAAGAGTTTAACTAATGAATTGTAGAAAATAGATTTTTGTAGTTTATATTCATACCGCTTATTACATTCATTGCATTGCACACCTTTCAAACTCAAAGTATTACTTCACATTACATAACTAATAACTAGATGTTGATAGATGATGAAATTTCAATTACAATACAGTTTATTACGGTCAACCTAATCAGTTATGCAATTACTTCACATTGTGTAACTAATAACTAGGAGCAATTGCCAATTACATTAGCTTGTCATGGCATTCCATGAGACCACATTTATTTGAGGCAATTTTTCAAATAGTTCACTGCCTTGTCTATGCTACGACATTTTTCATACATGTTTGCCAGAGTATTCTATCAAAAAGTTCACTGCCTTGCTGCTATTATCTACTATTGTCTTGCATCTCATGGAATCTTTATCACTATCAATATGTCTAGACAGTCATGATGATATGACTATCTTTAAATCTTACTTGTTGTTGAGGACAGTCATGAATTGTCCTTCCTATGATTGCCTTTAATGGACCAAGGCTATCCTAAACTCTAGTTTCAAGAATTTTACTTAATGTTGTGGAATAGAAGAAAAAATAATCATTTATCTACCACCATAGTGAAAAGTTAGCAATTACATTTGGTTTTTTAAACATGGCCCTTGGTGTTTTGGTGAAGGATAAGGTATAGAAGGCAGTGTATGCTGTTTTTAATGATTTAGGTATGGTGAATCTAATACGCATGAATGATGACTTTATTGCAAAAAGGACAGTAAGTTGGAATGGATAGAGTTGTGAAGTAGATGATGAACCTATTGTCTTGAAGGTATGATAATTGGTTATAGTGAGAAGGTATAGATGGTTTTTAATGTGCCTTTGGTGATTTGGTATAGGTGTTTGATTGTTTTTCCTTGAAGGGATACAATTGCAATGCAAAATGATATGATGCAAAGTAAAGGATGTGAATGGTTCTCTAATCAGGTTTTTGATGCAATGACATACAAAAGGAACAACGTTGAGAGAAAAAATGCAAGAAAATAGATCATAGAGTAGGAGTCATAGAGCATGAAGTTTTTTGTGGAAAGACTTGGAGGCATGAAGCATATGAGGACATGAGTCTTAGGTTTTACATGATAAATTTTAAGACATAGAAAGTGATCATATATATGAATTTGTAAACAATCCAAAAGACTATCCTGTGCCCTTAGCAAAGGTTATGACTATGACATATTTTCAATGGTTTTATGCACTATGAGTCTCTAATGGATTGGTAGACTGTGGTTTATCCTCCATAGGTATTTATGAAATATGATTACCCTTAGTAATGTATTGATGCCTATTATCCTTTTTGTCAAGACAAATACTAATGACTGAGATTGAAGCATTATGACAGTGTGCTAGTTATGGTTGTGGCTTAACAAGGGTAGATTTTGGTAAGGAAGACAGTAAGTTGAATGAATGTAAGTAGAGAAATTTTTGCATACCTACAGTTGGTACAAAATTTCATGGTTAAGTGGAAGCCTCCCATCAACAACAAGATCCAAATATCCATGTATCTATCTCAATCGAGCCTCTAAACCCTTCAGAGTTGTCAAATTTTCCACTAACCTGTTATGCACAAAAGTCAAATTTTGGAGTTATGTCACCACTAAAAACAAAAGAAACAGAGCTTTGAAACAAAATCCACACACAACACAATGTGGTATTCATACAAAGCCATACAAACTAAACTCAGAACATTGGAATGGAAACAACTTCAAATTATGATGTAGAGCATGGATTCAGTTTACTCAACTGGAGGCACATTTCACAATAATGGGTTATTCATCTAAAACATCTGTACGAGGTTCAAATAGTAAAGAGATTGATCAAAGATAAAGGAATTAAAAAGATACTTGGATGTAGTTGGATTGAGCTTCTCTTTGTTTCGAGAATAGTTTAATATTATCTACTTAACAGGGCCAACCACGTGACAGAGGAAGCTCATTTGGATTGCCCCCCCTCCCTCACATCACTCTCTCAATTCCCCATACCCGATCATATAAAATTAATCATTCATTCATCCATTAATAACATATAACATTCATTCATTCAATTTTTACATATTATCAAAAATATGGTTGTCATAATATGATTACAATCACTTTTTTTGTTTTTTAAGCTAAAAACTGAAGTGGAGTATCATTTTCTAAATCATTTGTCCCCTTCAATTGTTCGCCCCTTTGCTCGTGATCTTAATGTACACCTAGTGTATCTGATCGATGTGAGCTTGCAAGGGGTCTCTAATAACAAAGAAATGTTGAATTGATATGTTTTGTTATTATTGTTACAAGTATTTTATTAATTAAAATAACATTAGAGTGGTGCTCTTTACGATGGGGCCACATCATGTTCGATCTTGTCTTATAGCCTCATGCTCAACATCTTTGAACACCCTCTAAATCGATCTGGTTGAAACACGAAAGGTTACATTAATTAATACACCAATTGCAATTAAATATGTTTAAAAGAACATTAGAGTGGTCCTCTTTACCTGATGGGGCCACATCATGTTCCCGATCTTCTCTAGCCTGATCATGCTCAACATGTTGATCACACTCTACATGCTCTAAAGTTGAAAAATGAAAGGTTACATTAATTAATACACCAATTGCAATTAAAGATGTTTAATTGTATTAATCCATACTGCGTTTTGTATAACACATGAATACATCTAGTACTGGGATGCACACCATGACCTTCATCTGCAGGTTGTGCTCCACCCTCACCAGACTGCATTCCAATGTCATGTGCAGTATTATCATTACTTGTCTGTTTAAAACAAATAGGCACATAATTACTTTATGGCAGAAATTAATATTGAATAGATTGCACAAGTATTTGATTTTAAATAAACTTTATTGAGTTTATTTACCTATGTGTCAGATGCAGTGGAAGATTGTGTTTGCTCAGTCAAGACTCTTAGGTGTTCAACCACAACTTCATAGCCTTGCTGGAAGGAAATCTTCATGTCCTCTTCTGTGGGCGTTCTATTGAATTCAGAGCCCTGCATTTTTGCATAAGATCATGAATTTGCTTCTATTGTGTGATAAAGCTAATTTTTTTTGCAATTTATTATTTGGATGCAATATTTCATGTATTGATACTTACAATTTGTGCGACTAATTTCATATAACCACCAGAGCCAAGTTTGTGTTGTCTGTGTTTTTCTAGTCTTGCCTTTGTTTCCTTCGATGTGTTGGGCAGCCTATGAAAAGTTTGAAATACATTAGATTATGTAAAAAGAAAGAGTAACCAATATATAATTACATTGTTGATAGTATCACATATCTTCCTTGGCCCGGTGGTGTCTTTCCTTTTTTCTTTTCAGCCTTCTCCTTTCCATCCGACACCAGGCCCTTCCACTCCCTCTCCAGAATCATGGGGGGATGCTCGTACTTTTTGTTCTTATCTAAATGTGACCTATATTGGTCCCTCACATACTTTAGATAGGTAACGACTTTCTTAAGGACCTTGGTTCGGTTGAATGTTTTATCATTGAACAACACAACTAAACGGTTAATGAGCTTATCTTTTAAATCTTGATTTTGGGCTTTCCACCGTGTACGTATGGTGGGCCCGAAGAGCTCCAATGTAATATCACCTAGATGTTTATAAAAAACATCATTTCCTACAAAATGATCATGGGATCATTAGTCTAAAAAGAGTGATCAATAAGTAAATTTCAATTGGATTATATATAATAATAATTAAATTTTTTTTTAAAAGTACTTGGGACCTTCTCTATCTATATGGGAACAAAATCCTCGGTCACCACAAATGTGACCGACAATGTTCCCATACTAGTAATATGGGAAGATCAGGAAATGCTGCTAAAACATCTCCAGTACTAGTGGCCTTTGCATCCCCAGGTACATGTTTTGACACATGTTCTGGCATGTGTTCACTGCCAGAGGGTGCACTACTCGATGCCTGTATGCTATGTGTTGCTGACATTTCAGTCGACAATATAGGCATAGATGATGGGGTAGGATGATGTGATGTATGTGCAGGAAGATCAGGATGGACACTTGTACCAACCCCTACTCCGCAGGTAGCACCTGTAGTACCCTGATCATGGCCAACAACATCATGAGGACACAAAAAATCCTGTAAAAAAACACATATTTTAGTTCATGACATAAAAGAGTACAAAATATAAAACCATGAATGAACTTATGTTATTATTAAAGACCTCATGACAACTTACTTGCAAGTTTTGTGCTCTCTTAGTCAATATTTTAACCCTCTCTCTTATCTCATCTATTTGAGGCACAATGAATAACAATTGAAGGATATCTTCATTGCATTTTTTTGTGTCTTCCTTATCATATCAAGAGGGTTTGATGAATATGCGATGTCATCATCACATAACAGTGACTGCACCTCCCTATGGATGCTCTCCTCTATTGCTGGTGCCTTTCCCTGATCAACCGACTGCAACAAGAATATTAAATACATTATCAAAATTAACCCAATAAACTTATGAAAAAAATATAATAATAAAACATTTTACTTGTATCTAATTTGTACAATTACAATGAGGTAAACCTATCGGGTAGAAGTGCCTAAAGATGCATCACAATTTGTGTTTTGGGCTGGAGCCATCCTTGTATGATCAATGTCCCGTTGTGACAAAAAATAAATATAAAAAAACAATACCGAAATGAAACCAATAGACTTACGAAAAAAACATAATAATAAAATGGTATATTGGAGTCATTAATTGGAGGTTGGGTAAAATGGTATATAGTACGTACCACCCCCATAGTAACTGTGTTTGTATCTAAGCAATTCAAATTGTAATTGATTAGCAACTCTTCCCCTGCAGTTATTGATTTTATCGCACATACAAATACACGATTTCCTTCGCGTGCCTCAAATATGCAATTGGGTTGCTTACTTGTTGACCCAGGTCTTGTACTGTTTATAAACCCTGCAATATTCCCTGATGCTTTTGGCCTTCCGTCAATGTACATAACAACTCCTTTATTTTGATCCTTATCTTTTAGTTGTATATAATTTTCTGATAGTGCATACCTATGCATACTTCGTGTATATCGAATCAGCTGCATCCAATCTTTGTAACTGTAATAGGGTCCAACATACTCCATCAATTTAGTAACTTTTTCATAATAGACCTTTATGTTGTCCATGCAAAATAGGCCCAAACCATGTAATGACGATGGTGCTATGTGATACATCCTCTTGTTGACACAAAAATTAGTGTGTAACGCCCTGTCATGCGAACCCCAAAGGACAACCAAAGAAATAATTACCGCACAATTTTTTTATAAAAAAAATAAATCTAAACATACATGAGATGCACATTAAGTCAAGAGTCAAGAAACTTAATTAAACAAATCCGTTAACACTTACGTCCCCTGGGGTACACGAGGAGTCATTACGAAACTTAAATCCACACAACGACGATAAAGAATGAAAGCCAAAGATACAAACCATAATAAAGTAAAAATTTACGAATGTAACACATACATGACAAATCATTAATAAGAAGCCATCCATGTACGTATTTACAACATATACATGATTAACTCAAAACTCATAATGATAAACTCTCTATCCTCAAATAAACTCAAGGGACATATTTACACAGATACAACATATCGAATAACAACTACCATGGGTCAAAAGTTGTATAAGGTTTATCATTACATTTCATTACAATGTTCAAGAGTAACAATGATACAATTGAGCAACAGAATACAAAATATCATAACTGGCTCCAAGATGGCTACAACTCTGGACTCGCCACAACTGACACCAATCCGCACCTCTTGATCCTCGACTAGGGACCCAATGGGGTGTTTAGCACGTTCCACCCAACCATGTGGGTCTGAAGACCCACCCCCCGTGCTAAAGAGCTGACAAGAAAGAGACCTCAACCAAGAACATCTAAACATGGAACCACAAGACTCAACGTCATACAAGAGTAACATGAAACCCAAGGATAGTCACAACATCAATAAACCATGACTAGAAAACATGACATCCAAACACGACGACAATAAATCACTTCATAACAGTGATAAACCACTTCAGAAACATAACAACAATAAATCATATAACATAACATCAATAAATTGCTTCCAAATCATGGCAACAATAAGTCATATAACATAACATCAATAAATTTCTTCCAAATCATGGCAACAATAAGTCATATAACATAACATCAATAAATCTCAAGTCCTAGTATCAATAGACCACTTCCAGAGGATTTCAATAAAACAACACAAAAGGGAATGCTAGAGGAGAGTGTCATCGCATGGCCTAAAATGGATTATCTAGACAACCTATCACAAGGTGCCACCTCCATCTATGGTTATCCTGACTGCCTATCTCAAGGTGCCGCTCCATAGGGTGACTCATGCGGAACCGTTAACCTCTCGTGAAGACGAGGCAACGACCATGCCAACCACGACCTTTTCGGCCCACCTTTAGTCTATAAAATCCCTAATAGGCGGACAAGGCATCCATAATTATCTTATTAATGTTTAACTACCCACCCCCTAATTAAATTAATTAGGTTATCACTTATTACTCTAACTCTAACGTGGGTTATCCTGACAACCCCTTTGTGCGCCGGCGTCCACGTAGAGCCACTCTCCCTAGAAACCCAAAACATAAAATCCAAAGCATCAAGGGTTGTACCAATACTGTAAGAAACACTGAATCTCAACACTGAAACGCACGCAAGGCATTTACCATCTCGCCAATAGCCATATACATAAACACTCAACATTAGGTACAACCCACTCATAATCCAAAATCACATTAACGATCAAAATTTTGGCAAAGGCCAAATCAATGGAGAATCATTATGAAACAAGATTACCCTTGCCTCTAGAAGCCCAAGAAAAGAACAACTACCCACAAATGAGGGTAGAACAAAGCAACACAAATTTTCCAAATAAATTCCAACACAAGAATAAAATATCCCCTAAAGACCAAGATTAACTTAAGAAAAGTCACACCAAGAGAGACTCATCAAACCAACCACAAAATCAAAACAACCATAATACCAACATTGTATACAGGGGTGACCTCTATTTCTTCTGCATAGGCTACCCAACCACACATCCACACATTATTTAATGATCTCACAGTTTGACTCAAAAACAAAACAAACAGAATCATTGACCAAGATAACAAAACCATCAATCAATACATGAACTTAAGTCGAAAATTTAATCCACCCAAATAAAGGAATCAATCAAACAATACATCCTTTTCTAACATTTGAATAAACCTATATACACAATTTTTTTTTTTTTTTTACTTGAATTGATGTATATAATCATTCATAAGGAAACTATATTGTTCAATTACTACTTATGCATACCTATGACAACATACATACATCTGAAAAGATACATAAATTTATTTCCTTAATATCTAGTTGTACCCCATTCTTATACTTATTTAATAATACACATATATAAATAAATATATTCCCATACTCGTGAAATTTACTTATTTGCATACATTTATTTACCATAAATTTATCAAATCACTTTAAACCATCAACCACAGAATGACCCTTTTATTTTCATAAGATACATCTAATCTTCCATAGTCGCTCTAGTGTCTATAAAAATCTAAGGACAACTATATAAGGTATGACACTTTTCCAATAGAAAGGAAGGATTTAGTATCATATCACAACAATGTAGTTTTAATGACATTAAAAAAATAGGATCCCCAAAAGGAACCTATACTTTCAAGTGAACATTTTCCCAAAATTATAATGGAAAACAATATCAACTACAGGGTAATACAAAAATACACCAACTATGCAAGGCTATTATTTGTTTATATCTTGGTATTATTACTTCAATGAATTCTCGCCTAAAAAGATTAAATCTTTAAGTCACTGCCATTTTATTTCTTCATCTAAAATGTATTACCATCAATACTTCAGAATGTAAATAATAAATATATATATATATATATACACGAAAACCAAAGATCCGAAGAAACCATCTAAAGGATACTGTATTTGGCGACGACATGAAAGTTGCATCATATATATAAAATTAGACAGAAGTAATGCATGTAATTACTTATCCAAATCTAAAGACCATGGAGTACTTTATCAAAAGGAATACATATATTTCTGGTGTAATCGAATTTCCTAGCTCAAAGAGACTGTTGAAGATCCAACGATTTACACACTGGAAGAAGGCGCGAACCAGGCTTAGATCCATTTAAGAGTAGCCCTCACTAAGGAATGAAGGAAGTTGACATATTTTAATCGACTTTTCAAAAAGAATACCGTGACTTTAGGATAGCACAATGAACCATATTATAAAATCAAATGTTTTGTATAAAATGTAAAAATTTAGAACGACTCAATTATAGGCTGAGAATAGTGGAGGCGAATCAAGCATCTCCTAGGCAACCCAACGATCTGCAAATTAGGAAATGACTAAAGAAGAGCAACGACGACACACCAAGCATAAAATTGCAAGACCACGAATGAAGAGGTTGCTGGAGGGTAGGCTGCAGGGCCAACGACCTTTATAGGCAGAGTCTAAGCTTCTGAGGAAGATGGTATTGCGACGGTAAACATGAATGCAAGGTTCAATTAATAAGATGTCGATTAACCTGTTCCGTCGATGAGTCAAAGATGGGCACAAACTGAATATTTATTTTCTATGCTATTGAGTACATACCTCAAATAATGTCTTCGTAGGCTGTAAACACTGTATTCTACAATATACCTACTTCCATATTCTTTTTGACATAAGTAACACGTTGTACTGCCCGAAGTACGCCACACAAATACAGTATAAATGATAATTTTGACTGTTTGCAGATGCCCTTAAGGATATCACGTCCCGAAGAATGAAAGAATAGCAGAATATACATGAAATAGATTTTGCAAGGAAAGGCTCAAATCTTAGAATTTATGAAGCACCCTAGAACGCATCCTAACATTGTAAGCTTTGTTTTTATTTTAGGCACATGCAGTCATGCAGGTTTAGAGAATGAGGGTTGTGCATACTTCACACATCGGTAACCCTTATTGCATTACAAATATAGTTGATATTTGGGTGTGTATGGTTTGACCTTCATGCCGCGCTGGCTAACCTGGGCATTCTACACCCTAATACTAAGGGGTTCCTACTGAGCATATCTGAATAGCGGCCTAGTATTTCCAACAACACCGATTGGATTCTTAAATGCTGCGACCTATACTCTCCTCTAAATCATCTTGGCAGAAGCGGCAAGTGTGATGAGTTACCAAAGATTTCTATAGTTGATCATCTTCAAAATAAATGCAAATAACTTTGTCCTAAAACAAGGGCTGTCGAAATATATCGATTTGCACCCGAATTGGTCTTCTGTTAAGCAAATTTGTATTGGAAGATCTCAACGCAACAAGACTTGGGTTTCGCTATCTCAGAAAAGTTTAAGGCGATACAAAATCAGGGCAGTAATAAAGATAAACCAATGCAAAAGTAATATGAAAGACCATTCATTAAATCCTCCATCAAACGCTAGTTATACAAATAAACATCGAAATGAAGCCACAATAAAAAGTATCGATCTCCATGCATGAAAACCACAGTCTAGAAAATCAAATAGCCCTATTCGAATAAGAAGCATCCAGGAGGCAATACACATACCTTGCAACAACCCTTGTACTCTGTTGTAGCATATACCATCACGCCAGAGAAGACTGTTGTCTCACTGCTACCACCATCCCGTCTATCGATACTGTTGGTGACAGGATCTACCCATTGACCACCTTCCTATTCTCCATAGAATGCCATGGTTGCAGTCCTTAACCAGATGAAGTTTTCTCTTCCCCTATTTACCAGAATCCGAGATGCATGGTAAGGGCGATGAGAAATCCACCCAAAGAAAATCAAGCCACCATCATAATTAAAGCAAGTTTTCTTTTGACAAATAATTCACGACTATGCATGCTCTGCATGTCCACTCTTTCTAGCTTTTAACTACTTTTCACTCGATTTCCATTATCTTCCTTACTATTTTATTAGTTCCTGCCGACAGGCAGGATACTTATGCATCCATTCAATTCAATTTTTTTGTCTTGACATTGACAATGTCACCAATGAAAAACTGGAATTTAAATGTTGATCACTGAATCTATATAGTCTATATTAAATTGTTAGGTTTTCAAAAAATACAATATGCTTTTATCTTTTTTCCTACTGGTTGGTGTTGTGAATAGTCAGTGATAAAAATAGAGTTTTAATTTTACTAAAAAATCACACAAAAATTAGCTGTCCCGTCAACTGTCAATATCCACACAACGTATCGACTCTTGCCTTTCGCGGAAAGTTTGAGATAAACTTTGACGGAAAAATACTTAAAGCTAACGGGACCAAAAAATTTATGCAAATCCCGTTACGTGCATCAGCGATCCCGTACACATGAACGGCAAACGACAAAGTTAAGCACATTCAGCGGTGTGAAAGGCAGAAATCAGTCGAAACGATTTACGTAAAAGCACAAATTTTCAACTTGTAAACCCTAATTAAAAACAAAAAAACAAAACTTGTAAACCCTAGAAATTAAATTCAACGGAACTTAACGGGTTAATTACATGAACCAAACCCAACAACCAAACCCAAATTACCAATCGACAGGAACGTGACGCAACTGCGTCTCTTGTTTCCTTTCGATATCTTTTCCTAGTTTAAATAATTATCCACATACAGATAATAATATTATCAGTTGTTATTAAATACCATTTAAACAATACTCGTTATAAGACTAATTAATTTAATTATCTAATAATGACTGTATACTTTCTATTCCATCAAAATTGATTCATTAATTATTATTTTAATCATTAAAGCATTTAAGCTCCGTATTTATTTTTACATTTAAATGATTAATTTCCTATGACAATACGATTTATCAATTATTTTTAAATTTAATAATTTATTTACTTCGAAATAAATCTAGTGAGCTTATAATACACTTTTAAATTAGTTTGATTAATCAAGGCTAAACACTATATTAATGTTATCGCCTAATTTTGAAATCAAATTAAATAATATAATAACAAAACCTTCACGACGTCTCCAATCAACCAATCAAACATACTCCATAACACATTTAACAACGAAATCAACATGACCACTCCAATAAACAACTTACTTGAATGTCAACGACAGCCGAAACGGAGGGGCACTACATAGTGTTTATTGGAGGAAGTTCCTTGGGTACCCGTTGTTTCCGTAGATGTTTGTACCTCAAGGGCACCTCGATGTCGCCTATGCTCTCATCATCATAAGAACATGACCTCCCTTCAGCAAGAAAAAAATCCATGCATTTACGAAATTTTCTTCTAATCTTTTGACCTCTATTTGATCTCCCTCTTTTAGACCTACTACATGTCTCGCTTTCCTCTTCTCTTCCTAAATTTCCCTCGCTCGAGGAAGAAAAATCTGACAAATACCTATTTGGTAGTACCTGCACTCATAAGGATGTTGGATGAAGTTCTTTCATGGTGATGTGATCCCAAGGTGACATTATGATTAATCTATCATTTCATCTCTAGAATTTGACTGGTTATAAGGTAATCAAGTCTTCATAGATTGCAAGTTATTGTTACTACCGTCCAAATGTTTCCATCACAAATCAAGTCAATGTATGAAGGAGACTGTACCTTGCAATTAATGACTTTAAAATGTCATTATTTTACAACCTAACACAAACATGGAGTTTGGGAGATGCAGTTCACAGTAGCTGAGGCTATGAAAGCCTAAAAAACCTAGACTCAGTGATAAATTTTCCTACATGAACAATGTATGGCAATGTTCCAAGGATTTTTGCATGACAATTGAGGGGAAAAGGTAATGAATGATAATCATTATGAGTCTCACAGTCTCATAGTCTTAATCCAAGTTATTTGATTTACTAGACTTCTACTTAACATTTTAACTCCCAAAATTTGTAACAAGTGTTAAATGTGACAATGGTCCACCAATTACACAACCAAGGCCTCAAATGTATTGTGCAGAAGAATGGTTTGACCATACATAATATTTTGGTTTAAGTTGTCTTGAAAAAGATGAATTAGAACACTAATAGACATAATTCAGGTTCATGTGTGAGGTGGTTTAGCTGTCCACTGATAAACTCCATATGTCTAAGTGGTTAACGGGGAGGGAGTGTGTACTAGGACTGGTTAAGTCATCATAAGTTTATGCTTTGGAAATAAAAATTGCTTAAGTCATCTTAAATCTTCCTATGTCTAATTGCTAGGAGACTTTTGGTATGTTTTAAGGCAGGATGAGTTGTTGCATCAATGTTCTAGTTCTCTATGACAAGGTTTCAACATCTTCAAATAGTGAAAGTTAGTGCTCATAGTCATTTGAAACAACAACATTTTGATTATGTATGATGGTAGGATTTGATAACTTAAAAGAATTGGCTACCCAACAAACTTAAAGTTAAAAGAAACTTTTTCAGTTTAAGGGGTTAACATGAAAAGTTGTCAAAATTGCAAATTTGCAAAATAATGGGTTGTTAAGTGTTTGTAAGTCAGTTATGGACGTTGGTTGAATGTAGTTGGGGTCTGGGATGATTTAAAAATCCTTCCAAGGCTCGAGAAAAGGTTGTTGGAGAGTTGATACCAAAATTTCATATCAAATACACGTTCTTGAAGCAATTTTTTGTGTTTTTACTATTTGTTTGAAGTTATTTTGTGTTGTATGGATCCGTACAAGCTTGAAATACTCTGAGATCATTGGTGTAGATAAATATATGTGTTCCCTTTCATTTGAATTTGTATTGAAGTGCTAAATCACTATTTTTTGGGAGAAAACAATCAAATATAGGGACTGCCCTATTTTTCCTGTGTAAGGGTTTGAGAGCTAAATAGAAATGACATCCACCAATCCACTCACTGTCTTGGAATTGTAACTCAGTGGATTGGTGTGCAACATGGTATGATAGAGGTTCATTGCATTTAGGGGTCTGTTAAAGAAAGAAAATTGACATTGAAGTGATGCCCTAGGGCTGACAGGGGCAATTTTCTTGTGAATTTGTGGTTGTTAAGTCAGGGTTTGTCAATTTGATGGATATCTTGGTAGAGTCATGGTGACACTATTTGATGGTCCAATATCTACTTCAAAAAAAAAAATCTCTAACAACTCAAAGAGCTAAAATGGGATGGCATTAAAGGAACCTTCATTTGAAGGATCTTCTAATGAAGGACCTTTGAATTAAGGTCTTCATTTGAAGGTCCTTCATGCAAAGGTTCCTTTTATAAAGCATTTTGAACATGAAATATTTAAAATAAAAAATACCTTCATTTTAAAGTCTTGACATGGCATCATTTTTAAATGAAGGTTCTTCATTCAAAGGTCATGAAAGGACATTTGATGCAATCATATGCCTTGTTAAAGTTTTAACTTAATAGTAAGGGCATCATGAGTAGTTTGTAGGGCCCATTCAACAATCGCTGATGTAAGGATTGAATTGTCTAGAATGTATCTATTATCAAGAAATTCAATTTGTTTACCTGTATGACTATATCTCAAGTAATAGGTTTTATTGTGATGGCAATGATATTGAAAAAGATTTTGTAATCTAGGTGTTGAGAAGCATAATTGGCCACCATCGTATGAAAGATTCTTAATTCTCACCTTTAAGTGTTAAAATTTAACAATACCTTGATTGATGAAAGAGCCCAAAGAGCCTTTCTCCATGGTATCCAAGTATACATAGCAACGGTCTTCTCTTATACAATTGGACATGATTTAAAGAACTTAGCTAGGAATTATTCATTTAACCTAAGGTTTTCTCATAATGCCATCATTGGAAAAGTATGATCAAATTCTTCTATTATGAAGAATTGGTCTATGTGCCTCTAGTAATCACTATAAATGTTTGTAAGGATAAAATGACTAATTGCATCGGTAGGAGAGAATCAACTTTGAGTTCTTCAAAGATTATATTCCTCTATTCATAATTTTTAAGGGTTGTGTGTGGAGGAGGTTATCACTACCAAGAAGGGAGGAGACCTTTCCTTGCATATGTTTGTGGTGGAGGTATTAAAGAAGAATTGTATGCCTCTATTTCCATTCATTAAATCTAGCTTAGCCTAGCATATACTTGGGATCCTTTGCCCCTATAAACTTCCATATGTTTTAGTTTATGTTTTTGAAAAGGAAAAAACAGGTTTTACAGGGACCTGAAACCACAAAGTTAAAACATACAAAGATAGAGCATAAAAAATCTGAACAAACAGACAGTTGTCCCAAAAAAGAAACGACAACAAAAAGAGACAACAGGGTCCAAAAAAGGACCACCAAAAAGCCAGAAACAACTATAGCAGCACTACTCCAAGGTGTTCATCAACTCCTCGGCTTCCTTTTCAACTTCACTCATATCCTGTAACCCCTGCTTAAGGATTTGAACCGTGTGTGGAGAAGCAGGGGCCTTCCTCTTCCTATTAGCCCGGGTGCGAGTCAAAATCCCTTCAACAACAGCTCTGCTACAACCTCTGTTCGCATCCAAGTCCACGAATAGTGAGCCCTTTTGATTTCTTTCCAACTTTTCCACCATAGCATTTATGATAATGGCGTTGTGCTTGGCAATTTTATGATTATTCGCCACAGTGGCCCTGATATTTTGGCCAATCTTGGACATATTGCACTCCAGCCTAGTCAATCTTTCCTCTTGCAACTGTTGTCTTTTCCTTGGTAAGGGGGTGTCCTATTCCTCATTCTCATTACAACTCCCGCTAACCTTCTGCTCCAATTCCATGACTCTGTTGCTGAGATCTCTGTTACGACCATTCAAATCACGAACTTCCTTCTGGGCCCACTTAAGAACAGTGTCTTGTTTTAGTTTATGTTATGTAAGTGTAATTCCATGATATGTTGAAATATAAGAGGTGGAGGAGGCCAAAAGGAAATAACCCCTTTTTAGTTGTACCTTCAATTTTTTTCTTATTGTTTTATGTTTTTAGCAACTTTGTGGACATAAGATTTGAGGTAGGTCATACAACAAATAATAACATGTTCCCACCAACAAATTGAACCTTGAAAGTTAGTGGGACTTAATTATGAGTTCTAGATGAGAATGATGACAATGTCAATCTTTTTGGAGGAGGTGGGAATGGTGTAGGGGCACCTACAACCTTGTTTCAAAATGTGATAGGGAAATATGTAGGGTAAACCCACAATAGTGGATTACAATTTTTTGAACGAAGAAAAATTAGAAATTCTCATCAAAAAATTTAAAATGGTTCACCCCTTCTAATGAAGGGGGTTCGAATGAACCACCCCCTTCTAATGAACCCCCCCTTCTAATGAACCCTCGCCCCTTCTAATGAACCAACCTCCCTTCTAATGAACCCCCTTTTGCACCATATAAGGGGGGTTCGAATGAACCCCCCTTCTAATGAACCCCCTTTTTTCACCTTCCCCTCCACCATTTCAAAATTTATGCATTTTTTTGACTATTGAAGCTTGGGAAGGAGGTGCAAATGGAGTCAAACTTGATAAACCAAGTTGGATGATTGTAGTGATCGAAACGTGCTTTCCAACAACTATAAATTTAATATATTTTGTTTTATTTTATATTTTATTTTTAGTTTTACTTGTACATAGGTTTTCATCGAAATCCAAGTTCGATGAAGAATCATTGTGGAAAAATAGTAAATTTGAGGAATTTTTTTTTAAAAATATATATCCACTAGGTATTGATGTCCTCGTTCTAACAAAAAAAGAAAAATTGAATTTCAATACATACCAAAAAAGTTATGCGAGCCGAAGTGCACCTATGTCCTAAGTTATAAATGTTTTGACTTAAAACTTAATTAAAAGAAAAATATTCAACAAAATGCTATGAAACAAAATGAAAGAACTAGATACTTGTGTTACCAACCTAAATTCAAAATAATTAGAATTTTATCCTTTGTAGAAAAAAAGTTATGCGAGTGAAGTACACACCACTTTTTAAAAATGTTGTTTACTATTAAAAACTAGTTATCAAAGGAGACGCAAAAAAATTACAATTTAATTTCATTTAAAAAAAAATACATTTAAAATCTACAGACAAAATCTCACAAATCACTAGTTTACATCATTTTCAAATTCCTAATAGTTTACCTACTATAAGTGTCAGAAAGTGAAGTTTTCTTTGAAAATGTTGATTTCAATGTCAAGTTTGGCCAAAAAGTGTAACCCATTATTGTGGGATGACCCTGTAATAAGGTGAAATATTGTTGTCTTGAGTCTTTTTACTTTTAATAAGGTCTAAATAGACCATCACATATGTTTCAAATAATTAGGAGAGTCTAATAGTAAAAAGGTGCAAGCAAGAATCAAAACAATTGTTAATAAAGATATGTAATATGGCCTTTAATGGTCATTAGAAGTTTAAGATTCGGTTGAGGAAACAGTTGGTCATTGGTTTGTAAGGGGAAAGCCTTTAAAAAGGCATGAAATCTCATTTGTAACGTTGGCTTGAGAATTTTGAAACATTTACAATAAGAAGACACTGCAATTTACTTCAAATTTTTGAGTTTTCTCCATTTCTACAGACCTGTACAAATCCGTACAGTCTCATCTTGCAATGTGAACACTCATTTCCTGTGGTGGCTTATATTAACCTACTTTTATTTCAAGTGTGACAGATTTTAGTGGTGTTTTGAGTTGGAGATCACCATTTTCCTGAAAACAGACCGAGTTACCCTGTACGAGAAGATCTTTGGAAACTAGGCATGAAAAATTTACGTTAAAGAGAATGGGGGTGCCAAAATTATAGTACTCATTGTCCCTTGGTTGTGGATTTTCCTTGAGTGCCCTCAACCTCGTCCTCGGTGCTGGTATTGACCTTGTTTTCACTCCTCCAAACTCTTCCTCGGCGCCGGTATTCACCTTGTTTTCACTCCAAACTCTTCGTCGGCGCTGTTATTGACCTTGTTTTAACTCCAAACTCTTCCTCGGCATTGGTATTGACCTTTCACTTCTCCAATTTGACGAGCTAGGTTTTTAGAGTATGTTAATTAAATTAAAAACTATGGCGCCATTTAGCTAGGTTTTAATATTCTACAATATAGTTAAGTATATATTAGCTATATTTTACATAATTTAGATTATATAATTATTCGACTTATTATAATTATATATTATATTATTTAACAAAATTATTAAATACATATATAAAATTATTATAATTAATAATTAATAATAAGTATATTTTTATATAATACAAAATATAATTAATATAATATATATTTAATATAATAGTAATATTAGATTAAATTATATATAATATAATTATATTTTATTATTATATAATAGTATATACTGCTTTTAACTAATATTTTAGCGATTTTACCAACTACACTACACTGGTTTACCATTAAATGGCAGTTAAAACTTTGTTTTCCAATGACACATATGGTTTCTAGACATGAGATTTGTTTTCAAGCTCAAATCTCAATATATGTAGCCTATTAGCTAATACAAAGGAAGATAGAACTAAAAAGATAGAGAATGAGAGAAAGAGATGAACTTAGATAGATAGGAGAGAGAGAGAGAGAGAGAGAGAGAGAGAGAGAGAGAGAGAGAGATAAGAGAACAAAGGAAAAGAGAGAAAAAGAGAAACTAAATTTTGATTGGTTGTTTCATGTCAACAATCCAAGGATGGCATGTGTCCTTGGGGAGTTATGCTCAAGGTATCATGCCATTTGATTAAAGATACATGATAATTATCCTTTAAGACCTCTTCAATGTACCCATTGCACACTTAAGGAGACAAAGATAAATATAGGGAAGAAAATATAGAGAGAGAGGGAGATAATGACAAACATACAAATAGAAAGGGAGACAAAGAGATAGAGAGAGGTAGAGAGATAAAGAGATAAGGATGAATAGATAGAGATATAGGGAGGGTGATTGATATATCTTCCCCGTCGTCCTCTCTCGACGAAGATCCCCTCTCGATCTGATTGATCGACCGGAACGTGAGCATCCGGATTGATCCTCCCCTCTCTATCTCCCCCTCTCTATCTCTCACCATCTATCCCTCCCTATCCCCCCTATCCATCGACTCTCTATCTCCACCTCTCTTCCTTTCTCTTCCCATATATCTCCATCTCTCTTTCTCTTCCCATATATCTCTATCTTAGTCAAAATTTTGATGAAAACCCAAGTTTGTCAAAAATTCGATGAATGTCGTGGATAAAATTTAAAAAAAATTAAAATTACACATCAAATATCATAAGTACTTGACAATTCATCAAATTACACATCTTTCATCAAAAAATTTGGTCAGATTTTGCAGTCAAATGAGTTAGTTCCAATAGGGATACAACCTAAAGGGCTCACTGCCACAAAGATACAAAGAATATAAAGAGGACTTGTTACAGAGAGACTACAATTCCAATGCAAAAAATTATTCCACCATAGTTACTTGATCAACTTGCATGAATGATAGAGTTCACCTTCTGCTCACTGCATCCGAAAAATCAACATTAAGCTTCACACTAATCTGCCACACACAACTCACACACACTTTTTGAATAACATCAATGTCGCATCTACTCTTTCACTTACCTTCCTTCTTTTCTCTTGTACATTTTTTATTACTAGCTCATCCTGTATTTATACTATCTCCAACCTTGAAAAAGATCCAAAGTCGGCCATCCAATCTCAAATTCAAATTAGGTTAGCACAAAACATCCCAAGGTGGAATTAGAATGAGGGTGACCCAAATGCACACTTCACCGGGACCCAAAATAGATGCAACTTGCTTCATCAACTTTGAAGATAGTGCTTAAGTTACACAAGGTCAGCCAAACCAGTGTAAAACACATAGAACAATTAAGCTCGAAACTTCCAAAAACCAAAAATATCTTCAATGTAACCAAACATCTTAACTCTAGAACAACAAGTCAAAAGACTTCATCAAAGAGTCTAAATCCATACTAGCAACACTTCTCTCGAACCTCAACCAGAACACATAAAAACATAGTTCACAACTGGTGAATACAACTCAAACTTCACAAAAAACCAATAGCCAAAAGTATGGATATAGCAACCTTCAACAACCATGACCAACATATCTAAATTGCACAAACATAGGGGAAAGTACCGAATCAACACCTGGAGCAACAATTGAATACTTGTAAACTTTCTTTAATACAATCTTCTCAATATCCTAAACATATGCAACCAATAACCTGTAACCATGACACTAATGACAATAGTAACCAGTAGATAACTAATTGACTAGTTGACATCAATGACAACACCTTCATTCCTTTTTCCATTCTTGCAACAACATTCACCTCATTATTAAGACAAAATTACCCATTCTTGACCATTTATAATCTTCAATAGAAATATATAATACATTATTTGCAATCTTAATTAATATTAATGTATGAATACTTGTTATCCTTTTTGTGTTATTAAAGTTTTTTCAATGTTGATGGTTATGTGGAAAGAATTTCTTTTTGAAAATAGGAAAATAAGTAATGATCAAGAAAGGACTCTTTAGAAAGTACCATGTGATTGCTAATCCAGACGAAAGATAATAAAGGAGGAGGACTTCTTTTTAGTAATTATTTCCTCAAAATTTAAACTATTTTATTTAATACCACTAAGGTTTTATTTATGAATTTATTTAACAAAAAATTAATAGTATTGGTGCATGTTGCCATGATACTATAGTTTAGGAATTAGGTCGTAGTAAAAGTATCTTTCTTGATGTTCATAAAAGACTTATGATGTTCATACTATGATAACTCTTGATGCATGAATTAAAAATAATCTCTTGGTTCATATACATATATCATTTTCCTATTTTAAGAAGCATTGTTGTATTCTATTGATGATTTTATGAGTAGATGAATTTGAACCTCTATTGAGATGGCTACTCAACTAAGAGATTGGAATGCATGGTAGAGATTAGTAGTTTAGTTATGCATTATATCATGTTTGAGTAATTAAATTTTATCACTAGTTACCTACAAGTTTAGTTTGTGTATTATTGTTTGTATCAAGTGTGTTTTATGCTTTATCCTTCTACATGTTTAAGATAACAATAAAATATTACATTCTATAGACACAAAAATTTGTATTGTTTGTTAAAGTTATTCCACATATTGGTGATGTGAAAATGTTATATTTCTGAAGATAAAGAAGTCTATATAGCTATTGTATTTCTCTAAAGTTTTACATTATGTATAAAGGTAATAAAAATAGTATATTAGTTTAAAAATATTTCATTTTCAATAAATTAGTACTTGAGGAAATTTTATTTCATTATAGTAGATTTTCAACAAGATTTTCATAGATTACATTCTATATATGTCTATAGATTAGAGTGTACAATTTTTTTCTAGTTAGAGTTTCTTTCAAGCATAATAATTCTTTATTTAGTTTAAAATCTAGTATTGGAATATGACATCGAAATTCTTTTGCAAACAGTCTCAGACACCACCTTGGTTGATATGATAATTAATTGATTAAAAGTGTGAGACCTAACAACACCTTTTTAGTGTTTGAGAATGATATTAATTAACAAGTGGAAGTTATTGGAGGAAACTAATACAAGGAATAAAGGTACACAAAAACACTTCCTTCACAAAAATTCTTAGGGTATTGTGCAAATTTCAATATTTTAAAAATTATATAAATATAAAACATATATAAAAATAAAATAATTAATATGACATAACGTAGGTGTATGTGAGGAAAACCATTTTAGGAGAAAATAACCATGTTCCAAAGCAACCCAATGTATTATAATTTGGTAAAAAATTAGTTACAATACACTTGCAGAGAAAGCCTTTATAAGAGTATCACCAACCAAAGATTTGGAGGAATTCTAATAGCTTAACAATATCTATAAAAATATAGACACAACCTCCATCTCAAACACCTAATATAAAGGATATACAATAAATGAAACTATTTAATGATAATTAGAAAACCATGAGCTAAAACCACCCAAACATTGGCACCCAAATACTTAGTTTAGAAATCCAATACCCAAATCTCAAGATGAGTCCATAGGCTATAAATAGAACATTCCTTTCAATTGTCATAACCGAGTTATAATCAACTCACCAAGTTGGGAATTTCATTATCTCTAACCAAATATTCTTTATGATGTGTGATAACACACATGATCATAAGTTGGTCGACAAGTGTAACACCCCCTTTCAACTTTTTTATGTGTCCAACACATCTTTACATTTCTTATGCAAACTTCCATAGACCATAAATTTTGATCTAGGATGTTGATTGGGCATTTTTTTTTAAATTGTAGAGCTCAAGAAGAACTACACAATAAGTACCCCCCTTGGTGGTGTCAATCAGCTCAAAATATTTATTTTGGTTGAAAACCAAATCTATAGCATAGAAATTGAGTTTTTCTATTTTATAACCCATTTTTAAAAATAATTTTAGCATTGAGATACCTTTCCTAACAACTACTGCTATTTTCATGTAAGGAAACTAGTCTATTCAATTCATTTTTTCCTTATACATTATATTTAGGGGTTCACTAGTGCCTTGTATTGGTTCCCAAGTTATGTTAATGATAGATTAGTGATATTAGAGTTATGTTGTCAAATATTAGAAGTGCATAAGGTTCTATCCATTAAACATAAAATGGTCATTTAGTTCCCTTTCATAATTATAGATTACACTTGTCTAACTTATGCAAGTGCAAGAAGTGGAGAGGTAGAAATGGATATATGGATCCTTCACCCTTTCAAAATTAGGATGTCACATGGCTCCGAAGGACTATAGAAAGATCTAAGTATGGTTAGAATTCATGCTTCATCTAATCCTTGATGTTTTTGGGTTGAGTTTGATGATGAACATGAGGTACAAAAAATGAATTATTATAGGTTCACAACATTTAAAATTCAAGCCTTTCAAATAAGGGATGTATTTGAGGAAATTAGTGATGATAAAAAAGTTTTGGATCCTACATATGAGGAGGAAAAATATTTCATTGGATAATTCCTTAGATTAGTAGTCTATTCCTAAGTATAATTCAAATAAGTATAGGACTTAAATTTTGATAAACAAAATATTAACATGTCTAAGAATGAAATTAAATGAGATGGAAAAAGACAAATGAGCCTCACTAAGGAATTAAAAGAAGATAATTGATAAGATACACAATTGGAATCAAGTCTCTACCACTACCATTCTCCCATTTGCATAAGTGGTCATAGATACAATAGTGAATATAAAGGACACTAATCAAGGTTGATCTAAGGATACCAAAAAAATAGCAAGGAAGAAGAAGAAAACTAAGAACAAGATCAAGTTATTAGGTGGTTCTTAAGAAGGTGAGGATATGTAGATCCTAGATCCATCCTCTTCATCTCCACATAAGTCACATCCTTCTCTTGAGAAAAAAAGTCTCCCAGAGAGCAACATATTTTTTCTCTACCTAAATCTGCCCCATTAGTTAATGCATCTCCCTTTCCTTGTCCAAATTATCCTTATGTCCTCCTTCCTTAGTAATATCCCCAAAATTCACCTCTTCATCAACCTCCTTCCCCTCCTCTGTCTCCCCAAAATAACCTCCACCTTCAAAAATAATTTATAGTTTATGTAAGCAATAATTTAGAATTGAACTAGCAAACACATACAACACAAAATATTCCTATTCTAAACTATTACAAACCTCATATAGATCTCAACAAAAGGAATTCAAACAAAGCAATAATAATCACTCAAATTAAATGTTACCATGAAATCCATTGTTAAATGCTATATGATCCAAGTGATTGGTACACAAATTCTCTTTTCTTGAAAATTACCTATTTTTATAACATATATTAGCTCAAAATGTAATGATGAAATGTATAAGAGTGTGCCTCAATTTATAGGTTTTTAGGAGAGTTAATGGATGATTGAGATGTGATGGAGAGATCAATGGTGGGTGATGATTGAGAGGAATTCCTTAGTATTGAGGAGAGAATGGAGGGTTGTGAAGGGCTTGGACACATTTAACAAATTTAGTAAGTGGTTGCAACCATGAGATATATAAGGGATAAATGTACTTAGGACTCCTTTATTTTTGGAATTGATGGAGATAATATTGGAACCACAAGGACAAGTTTTCTTATGTGTCATGTATTCTTATAATTGGTGGAGAGAATATAGCTATAATTAAATAATAATATTATCTAATTATTTTAGCCATGTGCGAGGTAAATAATAATAACAAAATTATTTATTTATGTGAGGTGAGATGGAAAAGGGACTAATTAAATAATAAGACTATTTAATTAGGTGAGGATCATTAGGTGAAGGGGACTTGAGTAGGTGATGTATTTGGTTGATTAGGATAAGGGTATACTAGGGAAATATTTGGATGTCTACAATTTCCTCTATATTCTCTCACAAATCTAGAGAAAGACCCTAAAAAAGGGTAGGTTGAACAAGAGGAGGACCCTAAAAGTATGTTGAATAAGAAAATGTTAACTCAAGTGGTTTTCCCACTCCATATGGTGGAATATGGCTCAACCAAACATCAATGAGGAAGAAAGTGATTGCGCTAGTAAAGAAAGACATTTCTAAATTGGAAATCCTCTTCATGTGTCCCCCTCCTCCTAATAAGGCTATTGTTATTTCTCCAATATCTAAAGATGCACAAAGCATGAGATTTGGGGTTGTTGTTGTCCCTTATGTGATAAATAAGGGAAAATGGAAGTATCCTAATAAAATATTTTATAGTAACATTTGGAAAGAAAATAAGAGAAGATGTGTAAGAAAAAATTTCTACCCTAGATACAATGATGCAAAGGATGGATAGATATAAATAAATTAAAGTACATCTTAAAAAGAAGATGGAATAACTAAAAACATATTTGATACTTAGTAGCTTAGGTATTTGATCCTTCATACCAATGTTTGCCTCTTCATTTATAAACATTATTGACAAAGATATGCCTCTTATTGGGGAAATTGATTCAATTGTGACAACAAATAGAACTTGGATAGATTCGATAGATGGGACAATTGCAATGAAACTCATAAATGATCCCTACATTTTATATCATCAAATTCAAGATGAATTGAATTCCTTGATATATATTGAGAACAAATATTATGTGAAGTTGCAAGAACTAATGGAATTTTCCATGAATCAAAGAAATAACTAGGGTTAATTTTGATATGCCCATCGCTAAAGGTATTTTTAATGCAATGGATCTATGTTTACATTTGGAATGACTCAAATATGTTGTCTTTAGAATGAAAATACTTGTAATAGGAAAGACTAATTTAGGAAAGTAGATGCAATAGATTGCAATGGATTGTATGATCTACAAGATTTTATATAAAAATACTATGTGAATTATATGACAAAAAATGGCCCATAAACTCCACAAGTAATTTAAAAGAACAATTTATTAAAGTAATAAAATACATATCATTTGATCTTAATGCCATAACTATTGATTACTTTGTATAAGAAATTCAAGAAGCAATTAGATAAATGTTGAAGCATGTCTTCCAAGGTACTAAATATTCGCATGCCAAGAAAGGTGTGTTGGATATTTT